>MBPM02000030.1:600000-802606 GCA_001695595.3 Plasmopara viticola
TGTTTAAGGGTGATCAAATGCTTTAATGTGGCTCCATTTTTGTCAGTGCATGTCTTGAAAGAGCGACAGGACGGATCTGTGGTCGTACACCATCTAAGCGCTTTAAAGAGATGTTCATATGGGAAGTTGTGACTTGAATGCGTCCGTGCATGTCTCGATAAAAAGACAGGATAGGTCTGTACTTGTACAGCATCTCAGCGCGTCAAAAGGGTTCTTCTACACTTAGTTATGATTCTATCGCGTCTCTGCATATTCAGATCAGTAGCCAGGACGCATTTGTGGCCGTGGAGCATCTTATCGCTTCAAAGCGTAAGCTGCGACTCTACTGCGTCCGTTCAATTGTAGATAAATAGACAGGACGGATCTGTGGTCGCGCAGGATCATAGCGTGTCGAAAGAATGTTTTTTATCGAAGAGTTGGCTCTAACGCGATTGTGTATATTTAGACCGATAGGCAGGACGCACCTTCGACCGTACAGCATCTTGGCGCTGTTAAAGGGCAAACAAATGTTTCAATGTGGCTAACCTTTTGTCCGGACATGAAGCCAAAACGAAACTGTGGTCGTACACCAACTCAGCGCGTCGAAAGGAAGAATTTAATCTTTTTTTGGCTCTGATGCAACCGTGCTTATTTGTATAGACTGACAGGATGCATCTGGGACCGTACACAATATTCACGCTGTTTAAGGGTGATCAAATGCTATAATGTGGCTCCTTTTTTGTCAATGCATGTCTTGAAAGAGCGGCAGGACGGATCTGTTGTCGTACACCATCTAAGCGCTTTAAAGAGATGTTCATATGGGAAGTTGTGACTCGAATGCGTCCGTGCATGTCTAGATAGAAAGACATGATAGGTCTGTATTTGTACAGCATCTCAGCGCGTCAAAAAGGTTCTTCTAGACTTAGTTGTGATTCTATCGCGTCTCTGCATGTTCAGATCAGTAGCCAGGACGCATTTGTGGCCGTGGAGCATCTTATCGCTTAAAAGGGTAAGCTGCGACTCTACTGCGTCCGTTCAATTGTAAATAAATAGACAGGACGGATCTGTGGTCGCGCAGGATCATAGCGTGTCGAAAGAATGTTTTTTATCGAAGAGTTGGCTCTAACGCGACCGTGTATTTTTAGACCGATAGGCAGGACGCACCTTCGACCGTACAGCATCTTAGCGCTGTTAAAGGGCAATCGAATGTTTCAATGTGGCTATACGTCTGTCCGGACATGTAGCCAAAACGAATCTGTGGTCGTACACCAACTCAGCGCGTCGAAATGAAGAATTTAATCTTTTTTTTGGCTCTGATGCATCCGTGCTTATTTGTATAGACTACTGACAGGATGCATCTGGGATCGTACACAATATTCACGCTGTTTAAGGGTGACCAAATGCTTTAATGTGGCTCCATTTTTGTCAGTGCATGTCTTGAAAGAGCGACAGGACGGATGTGTGGTCGTACACCATCTAAGCGCTTTAAAGAGGTGTGCTTATGGGAAGTTGTGAATTGAATGCGTCCGTGCATGTCTAGATAGAAAGACAGGATAGGTCTGTATTTGTACAGCATCTCAGCGCGTCAAAAGGGTTCTTCTACACTTAGTTGTGATTCTATCGCGTCTCTGCATGTTCAGATCAGTAGCCAGGACGCATTTGTGGCCGTGGAGCATCGTATCGCTTAAAATGGTAAGCTGCGACTCTACTGCGTCCCTGCAACCCCAACTCAGCGCGTCGAAAGAAGAATTTAATCTTTCTTGTGGCTCTGATGCAACCGTGCTTATTTGTATAGACTGACAGAATGTATCTGTGACCGTACACAATATTCACGCTGTTAGAGGGTGATCAAATGCTTTAATGTGGCTCCATTTTTGTCAGTGCATGTCTTGAAAGAGCGACAGGACGGATCTGTGGTCGTACACCATCTAAGCGCTTTAAAGAGATGTTCATATGGGAAGTTGTGACTTGAATGCGTCCGTGCATGTCTAGATAAAAAGACAGGATAGGTCTTTACTTGTACAGCATCTCAGCGCGTCAAAAGGGTTCTTCTACACTTAGTTGTGATTCTATCGCGTCTCTGCATATTCAGATCAGTAGCCAGGACGCATTTGTGGCCGTGGAGCATCTTATCGCTTCAAAGGGTAAGCTGCGACTCTACTGCGTCCGTGCAATTGTAGATGAATAGAGAGGACGGATCTGTGGTCGCACAGGATCATAGCGTGTCGAAAGAGTGTTTTTTACCGAAGAGTTGGCTCTAACTCGACCGTGTATATCGAGACCGATAGGCAGGACGCACCTTCGACCGTACAGCATCTTAGCGCTATTAAAGGGCAATCAAATGTTTCAATGTGGCCATACATTTGTCCGGACATGTAGGGTCTTACACAAACTCAGCGCGTCGAAAGGAAGGATTTAATCTTTCTTTCGGCTGTGGTGCAACCGTGCTTATTTGTATAGACTGACAGGATGCATCTGGGACCGTACACAATATTCACGCTGTTTAATGGTGTCTAAATGCTATAATGTCGCTCTTTTTTGTCAATGCATGTCTTGAAAGAGCGGCAGGACGGATCTGTTGTCGTACACCATCTAAGCGCTTTAAAGAGATGTTCATATGGGAAGTTGTGACTCGAATGCGTCCGTGCATGTCTAGATAGAAAGACATGATAGGTCTGTATTTGTACAGCATCTCAGCGCGTCAAAAAGGTTCTTCTAGACTTAGTTGTGATTCTATCGCGTCTCTGCATGTTCAGATCAGTAGCCAGGACGCATTTGTGGCCGTGGAGCATCTTATCGCTTAAAAGGGTAAGCTGCGACTCTACTGCGTCCGTTCAATTGTAAATAAATAGACAGGACGGATCTGTGGTCGCGCAGGATCATAGCGTGTCGAAAGAATGTTTTTTATCGAAGAGTTGGCTCTAACGCGACCGTGTATTTTTAGACCGATAGGCAGGACGCACCTTCGACCGTACAGCATCTTAGCGCTGTTAAAGGGCAATCGAATGTTTCAATGTGGCTATACGTCTGTCCGGACATGTAGCCAAAACGAATCTGTGGTCGTACACCAACTCAGCGCGTCGAAATGAAGAATTTAATCTTTTTTTTGGCTCTGATGCATCCGTGCTTATTTGTATAGACTACTGACAGGATGCATCTGGGATCGTACACAATATTCACGCTGTTTAAGGGTGACCAAATGCTTTAATGTGGCTCCATTTTTGTCAGTGCATGTCTTGAAAGAGCGACAGGACGGATGTGTGGTCGTACACCATCTAAGCGCTTTAAAGAGGTGTGCTTATGGGAAGTTGTGAATTGAATGCGTCCGTGCATGTCTAGATAGAAAGACAGGATAGGTCTGTATTTGTACAGCATCTCAGCGCGTCAAAAGGGTTCTTCTACACTTAGTTGTGATTCTATCGCGTCTCTGCATGTTCAGATCAGTAGCCAGGACGCATTTGTGGCCGTGGAGCATCGTATCGCTTAAAATGGTAAGCTGCGACTCTACTGCGTCCCTGCAACCCCAACTCAGCGCGTCGAAAGAAGAATTTAATCTTTCTTGTGGCTCTGATGCAACCGTGCTTATTTGTATAGACTGACAGAATGTATCTGTGACCGTACACAATATTCACGCTGTTAGAGGGTGATCAAATGCTTTAATGTGGCTCCATTTTTGTCAGTGCATGTCTTGAAAGAGCGACAGGACGGATCTGTGGTCGTACACCATCTAAGCGCTTTAAAGAGATGTTCATATGGGAAGTTGTGACTTGAATGCGTCCGTGCATGTCTAGATAAAAAGACAGGATAGGTCTGTACTTGTACAGCATCTCAGCGCGTCAAAAGGGTTCTTCTACACTTAGTTGTGATTCTATCGCGTCTCTGCATATTCAGATCAGTAGCCAGGACGCATTTGTGGCCGTGGAGCATCTTATCGCTTCAAAGGGTAAGCTGCGACTCTACTGCGTCCGTGCAATTGTAGATGAATAGAGAGGACGGATCTGTGGTCGCACAGGATCATAGCGTGTCGAAAGAGTGTTTTTTACCGAAGAGTTGGCTCTAACTCGACCGTGTATATCGAGACCGATAGGCAGGACGCACCTTCGACCGTACAGCATCTTAGCGCTATTAAAGGGCAATCAAATGTTTCAATGTGGCCATACATTTGTCCGGACATGTAGGGTCTTACACAAACTCAGCGCGTCGAAAGGAAGGATTTAATCTTTCTTTCGGCTGTAGTGCAACCGTGCTTATTTGTATAGACTGACAGGATGCATCTGGGACCGTACACAATATTCACGCTGTTTAATGGTGTCTAAATGCTATAATGTCGCTCTTTTTTTGTCAATGCATGTCTTGAAAGAGCGGCAGGACGGATCTGTGGTCGTACACCATCTAAGCGCTTTAAAGAGGTGTGCATATGCGAAGTTGTGACTTGAATGCGTCCGTGCATGTCTAGATAGAAAGACAGGATAGGTCTGTACTTGTACAGCATCTCAGCGCGTCAAAAGGGTTCTTCTACACTTAATTGTGATTCTATCGCGTCTCTGCATCTTCAGATCAGTAGCCAGGACGCATTTGTGGCCGTGGAGCATCTTATCGCTTTAAAAGGTAAGCTGCGACTCTACTGCGTCCGTGCAATTGTAGATAAATAGACAGGACGGATCTGTGGTCGCACAGGATCATAGCGTGTCGAAAGAATGATTTTTACCGAAGAGTTGGCTCTAACGCGACCGTGTATATTTAGACCGATACGCAGGACGCACCATCGACCGTACAGCATCTTAGCGCTGTTAAAGGGCAATCAAATGTTTCAATGTGGCTATACTTTTGTCCGGACATGTAGCCAAAATGAATCTGTGGTCGTACACCAACTCAGCGCGTCGTAAGGAAGAATTTATTCTCTTTTTTGGCTCTGATGCAACCGTGCTTATTTGTATAGACTGACAGAATGTATCTGTGACCGTACACAATATTCACGCTGTTAGAGGGTGATCAAATGCTTTAATGTGGCTCCATTTTTGTCAGTGCATGTCTTGAAAGAGCGACAGGACGGATCTGTGGTCGTACACCATCTAAGCGCTTTAAAGAGGTGTGCATATGGGAAGTTATGACTTGAATGCGTCCGTGCATGTCTAGAAAGAAAGACAGGATAGGTCTGTACTTGTACAGCATATCAGCGCGTCAAAAGGGTTCTTCTACACTTTGTTGTGATTCTATCGCGTCTCTGCATGTTCAGATCAGTAGCCAGGACGCATTTGTGGCCGTGGAGCATCGTATCGCTTAAAAAGGTAAGCTGCGACTCTACTGCGTCCGTGCAATTGTAGATAAATAGACAGGACGGATCTGTAGTCGCACAGGATCATAGCGTGTCGAAAGAATGATTTTTACCGAAGAGTTGGCTCTAACGCGACCGTGTATATTAAGACCGATAGGCAGGACGCACCATCGACCGTACAGCATCTTAGCGCTGTTAAAGGGCAATCAAATGCTTTAATGTGGCTATACTTTGTCCGGACATGTAGCCAAAACGAATCTGTGGTCGTACACCAACTTAGCGCGTCGTAAGGAAGAACTTAATCTTTCTTGTGGCTCTGATGCAACCGTGCTTATTTGTATAGACTGACAGAATGTATCTGTGACCGTACATAATATTCACGCTGTTAGAGGGTGACCAAATGCTTTAATGTGGCTCCATTTTTGTCAGTGCATGTCTTGAAAGAGCGACAGGACGGATGTGTGGTCGTACACCATCTAAGCGCTTTAAAGAGGTGTGCTTATGGGAAGTTGTGAATTGAATGCGTCCGTGCATGTCTAGATAGAAAGACAGGATAGGTCTGTATTTGTACAGCATCTCAGCGCGTCAAAAGGGTTCTTCTACACTTAGTTGTGATTCTATCGCGTCTCTGCATGTTCAGATCAGTAGCCAGGACGCATTTGTGGCCGTGGAGCATCGTATCGCTTAAAATGGTAAGCTGCGACTCTACTGCGTCCCTGCAACCCCACCTCAGCGCGTCGAAAGAAGAATTTAATCTTTCTTGTGGCTCTGATGCAACCGTGCTTATTTGTATAGACTGACAGAATGTATCTGTGACCGTACACAATATTCACGCTGTTAGAGGGTGATCAAATGCTTTAATGTGGCTCCATTTTTGTCAGTGCATGTCTTGAAAGAGCGACAGGACGGATCTGTGGTCGTACACCATCTAAGCGCTTAAAAGAGGTGTGCATATGGGAAGTTATGACTTGATTGCGTCCGTGCATGTCTAGATAGAAAGACAGGATAGGTGTGTACTTGTACAGCATCTCAGCGCGTCAAAAGGGTTCTTCTACACTTAGTTGTGATCCTATCGCGTCTCTGCATCTTCAGATCAGTAGCCAGGACGCATTTGTGGCCGTGAAGCATCTTATCGCTTAAAAAGGTAAGCTGCGACTCTACTGCGTCCGTTCATTTGTAGATAAATAGACAGGACGGATCTGTGGTCGCACAGGATCATAGCGTGTCGAAAGAATGATTTTTACCGAAGAGTTGGCTCTAACGCGATTGTGTATATTTAGACCGATAGGCAGGACGCACCATCGACCGTACAGCATCTTAGCGCTGTTAAAGGGCAATCAAATGCTTCAATGTGGCTAAACTTTTGTCCGGACATGTAGCCAAAACGAATCTGTGGTCCTACACCAACACAGCGCGTCGAAAGGAAGAACTTAATCTTTCTTGTGGCTCTGATGCAACCGTGCTTATTTGAATAGACTGACAGAATGTATCTGTGACCGTACATAATATTCACGTTGTTAAAGAGTTATCAAATGCTTTAATTGTGGCTCCATTTTTGTCAGTGCATGTCTTGAAAGAGCGACAGGACGGATCTGTGGTCGTACACCATCTAAGCGCTTTAAAGAGATGTTCATATGGGAAGTTGTGACTTGACTGCGTCCGTGCATGTCTAGATAAAAAGACAGGATAGGTCTGTACTTGTACAGCATCTCAGCGCGTCAAAAGGGTTCTTCTACACTTAATTGTGATTCTATCGCGTCTCTGCATATTCAGATCAGTAGCCAGGACGCATTTGTGGCCGTGGAGCATCTTATCGCTTAAAAAGGTAAGCTGCGACTCTTCTGCGTCCGTGCAATTGTAGATAAATAGACAGGACGGATCTGTGGTCGCACAGGATCATAGCGTGTCGAAAAAATTATTTTTACCGACGAGTTGGCTCTAACGCGACCGTGTATATTTAGACCGATAGGCAGGACGCACCATCGACCGTACAGCATTTAGCGCTGTTAAAGGGCAAACAAATATTTCAATGTGGCTATACGTTTGTCCGGACATGTAGCCAAAACGAATCTGTGGTCGTACACCAACTCAGCGCGTCGAAAGGAAGGATTTAATCTCTTTTTTGGCTCTGATGCAACCGTGCTTATTTGTATAGACTGACAGGATGCATCCTGGACCGTACACAATATTCACGCTGTTAAAGGGTGATCAAATGCAATAATGTGGCTCCATTTTTGTCAGTGCATGTCTTGAAAGAGCGACAGGACGGATCTGTGGTCGTACACCATCTAAGCGCTTTAAAGAGATGTTCATATGGGAAGTTGTGACTTGACTGCGTCCGTGCATGTCTAGATAAAAAGACAGGATAGGTCTGTATTTGTACAGCATCTCAGCGCGTCAAAAAGGTTCTTCTACACTTAGTTGTGATTCTATCGCGTCTCTGCATGTTCAGATCAGTAGCCAGGACGCATTTGTGGCCGTGGAGCATCTTATCGCTTAAAAGGGTAAGCTGCGACTCTACTGCGTCCGTTCAATTGTAGATAAATAGACAGGACGGATCTGTGGTCGCGCAGGATCATAGCGTGTCGAAAGAATGTTTTTTATCGAAGAATTGGCTCTAACGCGACCGTGTATTTTTAGACCGATAGGCAGGACGCACCTTCGACCGTACAGCATCTTAGCGCTGTTAAAGGGCAATCGATTGTTTCAATGTGGCTATACGTCTGTCCGGACATGTAGCCAAAACGAATCTGTGGTCGTACACCAACTCAGCGCGTCGAAAGGAAGAATTTAATTTTTTTTTTGGCTCTGATGCATCCGTGCTTATTTGTATAGACTGACAGGTTGCATCTGTGACCGTACACAATATTCACGCTGTTTAAGGGTGATCAAATGCTATAATGTGGCTCCTTTTTTGTCGATGCATGTCTTGAAAGAGCGGCAGGACGGATCTGTTGTCGTACACCATCTAAGCGCTTTAAAGAGATGTTCATATGGGCAGTTGTGACTCGAATGTGTTCGTGCATGTCTAGATAGAAAGACAGGATAGGTCTATATTTGTACAGCATCTCAGCGCGTCAAAAAGGTTCTTCTACACTCAGTTGTGATTCTATCGCGTCTCTGCATGTTCAGATCAGTAGCCAGGACGCATTTGTGGCCGTGGAGCATCTTATCGCTTAAAAGGGTAAGCTGCGACTCTATTGCGTCCGTGCAATTGTAGATACATAGAGTGGACGTATCTGTTGTCGCACAGGATCATAGCGTGTCGAGAGAATGATTTTTACCGAAGAGTTGGCTCTAACGCGACCGTGTATATTTAGACCGATAGGCAGGACGCACCTTCGACCGTACAGCATCTTAGCGCTGTTAAAGGGCAATCGAATGTTTCAATGTGGCTATACGTTTGTCCGGACATGTAGCCAAAACAAATCTGTGGTCGTACACCAACTCAGCGCGTCGAAATGAAGAATTTAATCTTTTTTTTGGCTCTGATGCATCCGTGCTTATTTGTATAGACTGACAGGATGCATCTGGGATCGTACACAATATTCACGCTGTTTAAGGGTGACCAAATGCTTTAATGTGGCTCCATTTTTGTCAGTGCATGTCTTGAAAGAGCGACAGGACGGATGTGTGGTCGTACACCATCTAAGCGCTTTAAAGAGGTGTGCTTATGGGAAGTTGTGAATTGAATGCGTCCGTGCATGTCTAGATAGAAAGACAGGATAGGTCTGTATTTGTACAGCATCTCAGCGCGTCAAAAGGGTTCTTCTACACTTAGTTGTGATTCTATCGCGTCTCTGCATGTTCAGATCAGTAGCCAGGACGCATTTGTGGCCGTGGAGCATCTTATCGCTTAAAAGGGTAAGCTGCGACTCTATTGCGTCCGTGCAATTGTAGATACATAGAGTGGACGGATCTGTTGTCGCACAGGATCATAGCGTGTCGAGAGAATGATTTTTACCGAAGAGTTGGCTCTAACGCGACCGTGTATATTTAGACCGATAGGCAGGACGCACCTTCGACCGTACAGCATCTTAGCGCTGTTAAAGGGCAATCGAATGTTTCAATGTGGCTATACGTTTGTCCGGACATGTAGCCAAAACAAATCTGTGGTCGTACACCAACTCAGCGCGTCGAAAGGAAGAATAAAATCTTTTTTTTGGCTCTGGTGCAACCGTGCTTATTTGTATAGACTGACAGGATGCATCTGGGACCGTACACAATATTCACGCTGTTTAAGGGTGATCAAATGCTATAATGTGGCTCTTGTTTTGTCAATGCATGTCTTGAAAGAGCGGCAGGACGGATCTGTTGTCGTACACCATCTAAGCGCTTTAAAGAGATGTTCATTTGGGAAGTTGTGACTCGAATGCGTCCGTGCATGTCTAGATAAAAAGACAGGATAGGTCTGTATTTGTACAGCATCTCAGCGCGTCAAAAAGGTTCTTCTACACTTAGTTGTGATTCTGTCGCGTCACTGCATGTTCAGATCAGTAGCCAGGACGCATTGGTGGCCGTGGAGCATCTTATCGCTTAAAGAGGTAAGCCGAGACTCTACTGCGTCCGTGCAATTGTAGATTAATAGACAGGACGGATCTGTGGTCGCGCAGGATCATAGCCCGTCGAAAGAGTGTTTTTTACCGAAGAGTTGGCTCTAACGCGACCGTGTATATCAAGACCGATAGGCAGGACGCACCTTCGACCGTACAGCATCTTAGCGCTGTTAAAGGGCAATCAAATGTTTCAATGTGGCTAAACTTTTGTCCGGACATGTAGCCAAAACGAATCTGTGGTCGCACACCAACTCAGCGCGTCGAAAGGAAGGATTCAATCTTTTTTTTTGTATCTGATGCAACCGTGCTTATTTGTATAGACTGACAGGATGCATCTGGGACCGTACACAATATTCACGCTGTTTAAGGGTGATCAAATGCTATAATGTGGCTCCTTTTTTGTCAATGCATGTCTTGAAAGAGCGGCAGGACGGATCTGTTGTCGTACACCATCTAAGCGCTTTAAAGAGATATTCATATGGGAAGTTGTGACTCGAATGCGTCCGTGCATGTCTAGATAGAAAGACAGGATAGGTCTGTATTTGTACAGCATCTCAGCGCGTCAAAAAGGTTCTTCTACACTCAGTTGTGATTCTATCGCGTCACTGCATGTTCAGATCAGTAGCCAGGACGCATTTGTGGCCGTGGAGCATCTTATCGCTTAAAGAGGTAAGCCGAGACTCTACTGCGTCCGTGCAATTGTAGATTAATAGACAGGACGGATCTGTTGTCGCGCAGGATCATAGCGTGTCGAAAGAGTGTTTTTTACCGAAGAGTTGGCTCTAACGCGACCGTGTATATCTAGACCGATAGGCAGGACGCACCTTCGACCGTACAGCATCTTAGCGCTGTTAAAGGGCAATCGAATGTTTCAATGTGGCTAAACTTTTGTCCGGACATGTAGCCAAAACGAATCTGTGGTCGCACACCAACTCAGCGCGTCGAAAGGAAGAATTTAATCTTTTTTTTTGTATCTGATGCAACCGTGCTTATTTGTATAGACTGACAGGATGCATCTGGGACCGTACACAATATTCATGCTGTTTAAGGGTGATCAAATGCTATAATGTGGCTCCTTTTTTGTCGATGCATGTCTTGAAAGAGCGGCAGGACGGATCTGTTGTCGTACACCATCTAAGCGCTTTAAAGAGATGTTCATATGGGAAGTTGTGACTCGAATGCATCCGTGCATGTCTAGATAGAAAGACAAGATAGGTCTATATTTGTACAGCATCTCAGCGCGTCAAAAAGGTTCTTCCACACTCAGTTATGATTCTATCGCGTCTCTGCATGTTCAGATCAGTAGCCAGGACGCATTTGTGGCCGTGGAGCATCTTATCGCTTAAAAGGGTAAGCTGCGACTCTACTGCGTCCGTGCAATTGTAGATAAAAAGACAGGACGGATCTGTGGTCGCACAGGATCATAGCGTGTCGAAAAAATTATTTTTACCGACGAGTTGGCTCTAACGCGACCGTGTATATTTAGACCGATAGGCAGGACGCACCTTCGACCGTACACCATCTTAGCGCTGTTAAAGGGCAATCGAATGTTTCAATGTGGCTATACGTTTGTCCGGACATGTAGCCAAAACGAATCTGTGGTCGCACACCAACTCAGCGCGTCGAAAGGAAGGATTCAATCTTTTTTTTTGTATCTGATGCAACCGTGCTTATTTGTGTAGACTGACAGGATGCATCTGGGACCGTACACAATATTCACGCTGTTTAAGGGTGATCAAATGCTATAATGTGGCTCCTTTTTTGTCAATGCATGTCTTGAAAGAGCGGCAGGACGGATCTGTTGTCGTACACCATCTAAGAGATGTTCATATGGGAAGTTGTGACTCGAATGCGTCCGTGCATGTCTAGATAGAAAGACAGGATAGGTCTATATTTGTACAGCATCTCAGCGCGTCAAAAAGGTTCTTCTACACTCAGTTGTGATTCTATCGCGTCACTGCATGTTCAGATCAGTAGCCAGGACGCATTTGTGGCCGTGGAGCATCTTATCGCTTAAAGAGGTAAGCCGAGACTCTACTGCGTCCGTGCAATTGTAGATTAATAGACAGGACGGATCTGTTGTCGCGCAGGATCATAGCGTGTCGAAAGAGTGTTTTTTACCGAAGAGTTGGCTCTAACGCGACTGTGTATATCTAGACCGATAGGCAGGACGCACCTTCGACCGTACAGCATCTTAGCGCTGTTAAAAGGCAATCAAATGTTTCAATGTGGCTATACTTTTGTCCGACATGTAGCCAAAACGAATCTGTGGTCGTACACCAACTCAGCGCGTCGAAAGGAAGAATTTAATCTTTTTTTTTGTATCTGATGCAACCGTGCTTATTTTTATAGACTGACAGGATGCATCTGGGACCGTACACAATATTCATGCTGTTTAAGGGTGATCAAATGCTATAATGTGGCTCCTTTTTTGTCGATGCATGTCTTGAAAGAGCGGCAGGACGGATCTGTTGTCGTACACCATCTAAGCGCTTTAAAGAGATGTTCATATGGGAAGTTGTGACTCGAATGCATCCGTGCATGTCTAGATAGAAAGACAGGATAGGTCTATATTTGTACAGCATCTCAGCGCGTCAGAAAAGGTTCTTCTACACTCAGTTGTGATTCTATCGCGTCTCTGCATGTTCGGATCAGTAGCCAGGACGCATTTGTGGCCGTGGAGCATCTTATCGCTTAAAAGGGTAAGCTGCGACTCTACTGCGTCCGTGCAATTGTAGATACATAGAGTGGACGGATCTGTTGTCGCACAGGATCATAGCGTGTCGAGAGAATGATTTTTACCGAAGAGTTGGCTCTAACGCGACCGTGTATATTTAGACCGATAGGCAGGACGCACCATCGACCGTACAGCATCTTAGCGCTGTTAAAGGGCAATCAAATATTTCAATGTGGCTATACTTTTGTCCGGACATGTAGCCAAAACGAATCTGTGGTCGTACACCAACTCAGCGCGTCGAAAGGAAGAATTTAATCTTTTTTTTGGCTCTGATGCAACCGTGCTTATTTGTATCGACTGACAGGATGTATCTGTGACCGTACACAATATTCACGCTGTTTAAGGGTGATCAAAAGCTTTAATGTGGCTCCATTTTTGTCAGTGCATGTCTTGAAAGAGCGGCAGGACGGATCTGTTGTCGTACACCATCTAAGCGCTTTAAAGAGATGTTCATATGGGAAGTTGTGACTCGAATGCATCCGTGCATGTCTAGATAGAAAGACAGGATAGGTCTATATTTGTACAGCATCTCAGCGCGTCAGAAAAGGTTCTTCTACACTTAGTTGTGATTCTATCGCGTCTCTGCATGTTCGGATCAGTAGCCAGGACGCATTTGTGGCCGTGGAGCATCTTATCGCTTAAAAGGGTAAGCTGCGACTCTACTGCGTCCGTGCAATTGTAGATACATAGAGTGGACGGATCTGTTGTCGCACAGGATCATAGCGTGTCGAGAGAATGATTTTTACCGAAGAGTTGGCTCTAACGCGACCGTGTATATTTAGACTGATAGGCAGGACGCACCTTCGACCGTACAGCATCTTAGCGCTGTTAAAGGGCAATTAAATGTTTCAATGTGGCTATACTTTTGTCCGGACATGTAGCCAAAACGAATCTGTGGTCGTACATCAACTCAGCGCGTCGAAAGGAAGAATTTAACCTTTTTATTGGCTCTGATGCAACCGTTCTTATTTGTATAGACTGACAGGATGCATCTGGGACCGTACACAATATTCACGCTGTTTAAGGGTGATCAAATGCTATAATGTGGCTCCATTTTTGTCAGTGCATGTCTTGAAAGAGCGACAGGACGGATCTGTTGTCGTACACCATCTAAGCGCTTTAAAGAGATGTTCATATGGGAAGTTGTGACTTGAATGCGTCCGTGCATGTCTAGATAGAAAGACACGATAGGTCTGTATTTGTACAGCATCTCAGCGCGTCAGAAAAGGTTCTTCTACACTTAGTTGTGATTCTATCGCGTCTCTGTATATTCAGATCAGTAGCCAGGACGCATTTGTGGCCGTGGAGCATCTTATCGCTTAAAAGAATAAGCTGCGACTCTACTGCGACCGTGCATTTGTAGATTAATAGACAGGACGGATCTGTGGTCGCACAGGATCATAGCGTGTCGAAAGAATGATTTTTACCGAAGAGTTGGCTCTAACGCGATTGTGTAATTTAGACCGATAGGCATGACGCACCTTCGACCGTACAGCATCTTGGCGCTGTTAAAGGGCAATCAAATGTTTCAATGTGGCTATACTTTTGTCCGGACATGTAGCCAAAACGAATCTGTGGTCGTACACCAACTCAGCGCGTCGAAAGGAAGAATAAAATCTTTTTTTTGGCTCTGATGCAACCGTGCTTATTTGTATAGACTGACAGAATGTATCTGTGACCGTACACAATATCCACGTTGTTAAAGGGTGATCAAATGCTTTAATGTGGCTCCATTTTTGTCAGTGCATGTCTTGAAAGAGCGACAGGACGGATCTGTGGTCGTACACCAAGAGATGTTCATATGGGAAGTTGTGACTCGAATGCGTCCGTGCATGTCTAGATAGAAAGACATGATAGGTCTGTATTTGTACAGCATCTCAGCGCGTCAGAAAAGGTTCTTCTACACTTATTTGTGATTCTATCGCGTCTCTGCATGTTCAGATCAGTAGCCAGGACGCATTTGTGGCCGTGGAGCATCTTATCGCTTAAAAGGGTAAGCTGCGGCTCTACTGCGTCCGTTCGATTGTAGAGAAATAGACAGGACGGATCTGTGGTCGCACAGGATCATAGCGTGTCGAAAGAATGATTTTTACCGGAAAGTTAGCTCTAACGCGACCGTGTATATTCAGACCGATAGGCAGGACGCACCTTCGACCGTACAGCATTTAGCGCTGTTAAAGGGCAATCAAATGTTTCAATGTGGCTATACTTTTGTCCGGACATGTAGTCAAAACGAATCTGTTGTCGTACACCAACTCAGCGGGTCGTAAGGAAGAATTTAATCTCTTTTTTGGCTCTGATGCAACCGTGCTTATTTGTATAGACTGACAGAATGTATCTGTGGCCGTACACAATATTCACGCTGTTAGAGGGTGATCAAATGCTTTAATGTTGCTCCATTTTTGTCAGTGCATGTTATGAAAGAGCGGCAGTACGGATCTGTGGTCGTACACCATCTAAGCGCTTTAAAGAGATGTTCATATGGGAAGTTGTGACTTGACTGCGTCCGTGCATGTCTAGATAAAAAGACAGGATAGGTCTGTACTTGTACAGCATCTCAGCGCGTCAAAAGGGTTCTTCTACACTTAGTTGTGATTCTATCGCGTCTCTGCATGTTCAGATCAGTAGCCAGGACGCATTTGTGGCCGTGGAGCATCTTATCGCTTAAAAGGGTAAGCTGCGGCTCTACTGCGTCCGTTCGATTGTAGATAAATAGACAGGACGGATCTGTGGTCGCACAGGATCATAGCGTGTCGAAAGAATGATTTTTACCGGAGAGTTAGCTCTAACGCGACCGTGTATATTCAGACCGATAGGCAGGACGCACCTTCGACCGTACAGCATTTAGCGCTGTTAAAGGGCAATCAAATGTTTCAATGTGGCTATACTTTTGTCCGGACATGTAGTCAAAACGAATCTGTTGTCGTACACCAACTCAGCGGGTCGTAAGGAAGAATTTAATCTCTTTTTTGGCTCTGATGCAACCGTGCTTATTTGTATAGACTGACAGAATGTATCTGTGGCCGTACACAATATTCACGCTGTTAAAGGGTGATCAAATGCTTTAATGTGGCTCCATTTTTGTCAGTGCATGTCTTGAAAGAGCGGCAGGACGGATCTGTGGTCGTACACCATCTAAGCGCTTTAAAGAGATGTGCATATGGGAAGTTGTGACTTGACTGCGTCCGTGCATGTCTAGATCGAAAGACAGGATAGGTCTGTATTTGTACAGCATCTCAGCGCGTCAAAAGTGTTCTTCTACACTTAGTTGTGATTCTATCGCGTCTCTGCATGTTCAGATCAGTAGCCAGGACGCATTTGTGGCCGTGGAGCATCTTATCGCTTAAAAAGGTAAGGTGCGACTCTACTGCGTCCGTGCAATTGTAGATAAATAGACAGGACGGATCTGTGGTCGCACAGGATCATAGCGTGTCGAAAGAATGATTTTTACCGGAGAGTTGGCTCTAACGCGACCGAGTATATTTAGACCGATAGGCAGGACGCACCATCGACCGTACAGCATTTAGCGCTGTTAAAGGGCAATCAAATGTTTCAATGTGGCTATACTTTTGTTCGGACATGTAGCCAAAACGAATCTGTGGTCGTACACCAACTCAGCGCGTCGAAAGAAAGAATTTAATCTTTTTTTTGGCTCTGATGCATCCGTGCTATTTTGGATAGACTGACAGGTTGCATCTGGGACCGTACACAATATTCACGCTGTTTAAGGGTGATCAAGTGCTTTAATGTGGCTCCTTTTTTGTCAATGCAAGCCTTGAAAGAGCGGCAGGACGGATCTGTTGTCGTACACCATCTAAGCGCTTCAAAGAGATGTTCATATGGGAAGTTGTGACTTGGATGCGTCCGTGCATGTCTAGATAGAAAGACACGATAGGTCTGTATTTGTACAGCATCTCAGCGCGTCAAAAGGGTTCTTCTACACTTAGTTGTGATTCTATCGCGTCTCTGCATGTTCAGATCAGTAGCCAGGACGCATTTGTGGCCGTGGAGCATCTTATCGCTTAAAAAGGTAAGCTGCGACTCTACTGCGTCCGTGCAATTGTAGATAAATAGACAGGACGGATCTGTGGTCGCACAGGATCATAGCGTGTCGAAAGAATAATTTTTACCGAAGAGTTGGCTCTAACGCGACCGTTTATATTTAGACCGATACGCAGGACGCACCATCGACCTTACAGCATTTAGTGCTGTTAAAGGGCAATCAAATGTTTCAATGTGGCTATACTTTTGTCCGGACATGTAGCCAACCAGAATCTGTGGTCGTACACCAACTCAGCGCGTCGAAAGGAAGAATTAAATCTTTTTTTTGGCTCTGATGCATCCGTGCTTATTTGTATAGACTGACAGGATGCAGCTGGGACCGTACACAATATTCACGCTGTTTAAGGGTGATCAAATGCTTTAATGTGGCTCCATTTTTGTCAGTGCATGTCTTGGAAGATCGGCAGGACGGATCTGTGGTCGTACACCATCTAAGCGCTTTAAAGAGATGTTCATATGGGAAGTTGTGACTTGAATGCGTCCGTGCATGTCTAGATAAAAAGACACGATAGGTCTGTATTTGTACAGCATCTCAGCGCGTCAAAAGGGTTCTTCTACACTTAGTTGTGATTCTATCGCGTCTCTGCATGTTCAGATCAGTAGCCAGGACGCATTTGTGGCCGTGGAGTATCTTATCGCTTAAAAAGGTAAGCTGCGACTCTACTGCGTCCGTGCAATTGTAGATAAATAGACAGGACGGATCTGTGGTCGCACAGGATCATAGCGTGTCGAAAGAATGATTTTTACCGTTGAGTTGGCTCTAACGCGACCGAGTATATTTAGACCGATAGGCAGGACGCACCATCGACCGTACAGCATCTTAGCGCTGTTAAAGGGCAATCAAATGCTTCAATGTGGCTATACTTTTGTCCGGACATGTAGCCAAAACGAATCTGTGGTCGTACACCAACTCAGCGCGTCGAAAGGAAGAATTTAATCTTTCTTGTGGCTCTGATGCAACTGTGCTTATTTGTATAGACTGACAGGATGCATCTGGGACCGTACACAATATTCACGCTGTTTAAGGGTGATCAAATGCTTTAATGTGGCTCCATTTTTGTCAGTGCATGTCTTGAAAGAGCGACAGGACGGATCTGTGTTCGTACACCATCTAAGCGCTTTAAAGAGGTTTGCATATGGGAAGTTATGACTTGAATGCGTCCGTGCATGTCTAGATAGAAAGACACGATAGGTCTGTATTTGTACAGCATCTCAGCGCGTCAAAAGGGTTCTTCTACACTAAGTTGTGATCCTATCGCGTCTCTGCATCTTCAGATCAGTAGCCAGGACGCATTCGTGGCCGTGAAGCATATTATCGCTTAAAAACGTAAGCTGCGACTCTACTGCGTCCGTTCAATTGTAGATAAATAGACAGGACGGATCTGTGGTCGCACAGGATCATAGCGTGTCGAAAGAATGATTTTTACCGAAGAGTTGGCTCTAACGCGACCGTGTATATTTAGACCGATAGGCAGGACGCACCATCGACCGTACAGCATCTTAGCGCTGTTAAAGGGCAATCAAATGCTTCAATGTGGCTATACTTTTGTCCGGACATGTAGCCAAAACGAATCTGTGGTCGTACACCAACACAGCGCGTCGAAAGGAAGAACTTAATCTTTCTTGTGGCTCTGATGCAACCGTGCTTATTTGAATAGACTGACAGAATGTATCTGTGACCGTACATAATATTCACGCTGTTAAAGAGTGATCAAATGCTTTAATTGTGGCTCCATTTTTGTCAGTGCATGTCTTGAAAGAGCGACAGGACGGATCTGTGGTCGTACGCCATCTAAGCGCTTTAAAGAGGTGTGCTTATGGGAAGTTGTGACTTGAATGCGTCCGTGCATGTCTAGATAGAAAGACAGGATAGGTCTGTATTTGTACAGCATCTCAGCGCGTCAAAAGGGTTCTTCTACACTTAGTTGTGATTCTATCGCGTCTCTGCATGTTCAGATCAGTAGCCAGGACGCATTCGTGGCCGTGAAGCATATTATCGCTTTAAAAGGTAAGCTGCGACTCTACTGCGTCCGTTCAATTGTAGATAAATAGACAGGACGGATCTGTGGTCGCACAGGATCATAGCGTGTCGAAAGAATGATTTTTACCGAAGAGTTGGCTCTAACGCGACCGTGTATATTTAGACCGATAGGCAGGACGCACCATCGACCGTACAGCATCTTAGCGCTGTTAAAGGGCAATCAAATGCTTCAATGTGGCTATACTTTTGTCCGGACATGTAGCCAAAACGAATCTGTGGTCGTACACCAACACAGCGCGTCGAAAGGAAGAACTTAATCTTTCTTGTGGCTCTGATGCAACCGTGCTTATTTGAATAGACTGACAGAATGTATCTGTGACCGTACATAATATTCACGCTGTTAAAGAGTGATCAAATGCTTTAATTGTGGCTCCATTTTTGTCAGTGCATGTCTTGAAAGAGCGACAGGACGGATCTGTGGTCGTACGCCATCTAAGCGCTTTAAAGAGGTGTGCTTATGGGAAGTTGTGACTTGAATGCGTCCGTGCATGTCTAGATAGAAAGACAGGATAGGTCTGTATTTGTACAGCATCTCAGCGCGTCAAAAGGGTTCTTCTACACTTAGTTGTGATTCTATCGCGTCTCTGCTTGTTCAGATCAGTAGCCAGGACGCATTTGTGGCCGTGGAGCATCGTATCGCTTCAAATGGTAAGCTGCGACTCTACTGCGTCCCTGCAACCCCAACTCAGCGCGTCGAAAGAAGAATTTAATCTTTCTTTTGGCTCTGATGCAACCGTGCTTATTTGTATAGACTGACAGGATGCAGCTGTGACCGTACACAATATTCACGCTGTTAGAGGGTGATCAAATGCTTTAATGTGGCTCCATTTTTGTCAGTGCATGTCTTGAAAGAGCGACAGGACGGATCTGTGGTCGTACACCATCTAAGCGCTTTAAAGAGGTGTGCATATGGGAAGTTATGACTTGAATGCGTCCGTGCATGTCTAGATAGAAAGACAGGATAGGTCTGTATTTGTACCGCATCTCAGCGCGTCAAAAGGGTTCTTCTACACTTAGTTGTGATCCTATCGCGTCTCTGCATCAGATCAGTAGCCAGGACGCATTTGTGGCCGTGAAGCATATTATCGCTTAAAAACGTAAGCTGCGACTCTACTGCGTCCGTTCAATTGTAGATAAATAGACTGGACGGATCTGTGGTCGCACAGGATCATACCGTGTCGAAAGAATGATTTTTACCGAAGAGTTGGCTCTAACGCGACCGTGTATATTTAGACCGATAGGCAGGACGCATCTTCGACCGTACAGCATTTAGCGCTGTTAAAGGGCAATCAAATGTTTCAATGTGGCTATACTTTTGTTCGGACATGTAGCCAAAACGAATCTGTGGTCGTACACCAACTCAGCGCGTCGAAAGAAAGAATTTAATCTTTTTTTTGGCTCTGATGCATCCGTGCTATTTTGGATAGACTGACAGGTTGCATCTGGGACCGTACATAATATTCACGCTGTTTAAGGGTGATCAAATGCTTTAATGTGGCTCCTTTTTTGTCAATGCAAGTCTTGAAAGAGCGGCACGACGGATCTGTTGTCGTACACCATCTAAGCGCTTCAAAGAGATGTTCATATTAGAAGTTGTGACTTGAATGCGTCCTTGCATGTCTAGATAAAAAGACAGGATAGGTCTGTATTTGTACAGCATCTCAGCGCGTCAAAAGGGTTCTTCTACACTTAATTGTGATTCTATCGCGTCTCCGCATGTTCAGATCAGTAGCCAGGACGCATTTGTGGCCGTGGAGCATCGTATCGCTTCAAATGGTAAGCTGCGACTCTTCTGCGTCCGTTCAATTGTAGACAAATAGCAGGACGGATCTGTGGTCGCACAGGATCATAGCGTGTCGAAAGAATGATTTTTACCGAAGAGTTGGCTCTAACGCGACCGTGTATATTTAGACCGATAGGCAGGACGCACCATCGACCGTACAGCATCTTAGCGCTGTTAAAAGGCAATCAAATGTTTCAATGTGGCTATACTTTTGTCCGGACATGTAGCCAAAACGAATCTGTGGTCGTACACCAACACAGCGCGTCGAAAGGAAGAACTTAATCTTTCTTGTGGCTCTGATGCAACCGTGCTTATTTGAATAGACTGACAGAATGTATCTGTGACCGTACATAATATTCACGCTGTTAAAGAGTGATCAAATGCTTTAATTGTGGCTCCATTTTTGTCAGTGCATGTCTTGAAAGAGCGACAGGACGGATCTGTGGTCGTACACCATCTAAGCGCTTTAAAGAGGTGTGCTTATGGGAAGTTGTGACTTGAATGCGTCCGTGCATGTCTAGATAGAAAGACAGGATAGGTCTGTATTTGTACAGCATCTCAGCGCGTCAAAAGGGTTCTTCTACACTTAGTTGTGATTCTATCGCGTCTCTGCATGTTCAGATCAGTAGCCAGGACGCATTTGTGGCCGTGGAGCATCGTATCGCTTAAAAAGGTAAGCTGCGACTCTACTGCGTCCCTGCAACCCCAACTCAGCGCGTCGAAAGAAGAATTTAATCTTTCTTTTGGCTCTGATGCAACCGTGCTTATTTGTATAGACTGACAGAATGTATTCGTGACCGTACACAATATTCACGCTGTTAGAGGGTGATCAAATGCTTTAATGTGGCTCCATTTTTGTCAGTGCATGTCTTGAAAGAGCGACAGGACGGATCTGTGGTCGTACACCATCTAAGCGCTTTAAAGAGGTGTGCATATGGGAAGTTTTGACTTGAATGCGTCCGTGCATGTCTAGATAGAAAGACAGGATAGGTGTGTACTTGTACAGCATCTCAGCGCGTCAAAAGGGTTCTTCTACACTAAGTTGTGATCCTATCGCGTCTCTGCATCTTCAGATCAGTAGCCAGGACGCATTCGTGGCCGTGAAGCATATTATCGCTTAAAAAGGTAAGCTGCAACTCTACTGCGTCCGTTCAATTGTAGATAAATAGACAGGACGGATCTGTGGTCGCACAGGATCATAGCGTGTCGAAAGAATGATTTTTACCGAAGAGTTGGCTCTAACGCGACCGTGTATATTTAGACCGATAGGCAGGACGCACCATCGACCGTACAGCATCTTAGCGCTGTTAAAGGGCAATCAAATGCTTCAATGTGGCTATACTTTTGTCCGGACATGTAGCCAAAACGAATCTGTGGTCGTACACCAACTCAGCGCGTCGAAAGGAAGAACTTAATCTTTCTTGTGGCTCTGATGCAACCATGCTTATTTGAATAGACTGACAGAATGTATCTGTGACCGTACATAATATTCACGTTGTTAAAGAGTGACCAAATGCTTTAATTGTGGCTCCATTTTTGTCAGTGCATGTCTTGAAAGATTGACAGGACGGATCTGTGGTCGTACACCATCTAAGCGCTTTAAAGAGGTGTGCTTATGGGAAGTTGTGACTCGAATGCGTCCGTGCATGCCTAGATAGAAAGACAGGATAGGTCTGGATTTGTACAGCATCTCAGCGCGTCAAAAAGGTTCTTCTACACTTAGTTGTGATTCTATCGCGTCTCTGCATGTTCAGATCAGTAGCCAGGACGCATTTGTGGCCGTGAAGCATCTTATCGCTTAAAAAGGTAAGCTGCTACTCTTCTGCGCCCGTGCAATTGTAGATAAATAGACAGGACGGATCTGTGGTCGCACAGGATCATAGCGTGTCGAAAAAATGATTTTTACCGACGAGTTGGCTCTAACGCGACCGTGTATATTTAGACCGATAGGCAGGACGCACCATCGACCGTACAGCATCTTAGCGCTGTTAAAGGGCAATCAAATGCTTCAATGTGGCTATACTTTTGTCCGGACATGTAGCCAAAGCGAATCTGTGGTCGTACACCAACTCAGCGCGTCGTAAGGAAGAACTTAATCTTTCTTGTGGCTCTGATGCAACCGTGCTTATTTGTATAGACTGACAGAATGTATCTGTGACCGTACACAATATTCACGCTGTTAAAGGTTGATCAATTGCTTTAATTGTGGCTCCATTTTTGTCAGTGCATGTCTTGAAAGAGCGACAGGACGGATCTGTGGTCGTACACCATCTAAGCGCTTTAAAGATGTGTGCTTATGGGAAGTTGTGACTTGAATGCGTCCGTGCATGTCTAGATAGAAAGACAGGATAGGTCTGTACTTGTACAGCATCTCAGCGCGTCAAAAGGGTTCTTCTACACTAAGTTGTGATTCTATCGCGTCTCTGCATGTTCAGATCAGTAGCCAGGACGCATTTGTGGCCGTGGAGCATCTTATCGCTTAAAAAGGTAAGCTGCGACTCTTCTGCGTCCGTGCAATTGTAGATAAATAGACAGGACGGATCTGTGGTCGCACAGGATCATAGCGTGTCGAGAAAATGATTTTCACCGACGAGTTGGCTCTATCGCGACCGTGTATATTTAGACCGATAGGCAGGACGCACCATCGACCGTACAGCATCTTGGCGCTGTTAAAGGGCAATCAAATGTTTCAATGTGGCTATACTTTTGTCCGGACATGTAGCCAAAACGAATCTGTGGTCGTACACCAACCCAGCGCGTCGACAGGAAGAACTTAATCTTTCTTGTGGCTCTGATGCAACCGTGCTTATTTGAATAGACTGACAGAATGTATCTGTGACCGTACATAATATTCACGCTGTTAGAGGGTAATCAAATGCTATAATGTGGCTCCTTTTTTGTCAGTGCATGTCTTGAAAGAGCGACAGGACGGATCTGTGGTCGTACACCATCTAAGCGCTTTAAAGAGGTGTGCTTATGGGAAGTTGTGACTTGAATGCGTCCGTGCATGTCTAGATAGAAAGACAGGATAGGTCTGGATTTGTACAGCATCTCAGCGCGTCAAAAGGGTTCTTCTACACTTTGTTGTGATTCTATCGCGTCTCTGCATGTTCAGATCAGTAGCCAGGACGCATTTGTGGCCGTGGAGCATCTTATCGCTTAAAAAGGTAAGCTGCGACTCTTCTGCGTCCGTGCAATTGTGGATAAATAGACAGGACGGATCTGTGGTCGCACAGGATCATAGCGTGTCGAGAAAATGATTTTCACCGACGAGTTGGCTCTAACGCGACCGTGTATATTTAGACCGATAGGCAGGACGCACCATCGACCGTACAGCATCTTGGCGCTGTTAAAGAGCAATCAAATGTTTCAATGTGGCTATACTTTTGTCCGGACATGTAGCCAAAACGAATCTGTGGTCGTACACCAACTCAGCGCGTCGCAAGGAAGAATTTAAGCTTTGTTTTGGCTCTGATGCAACCGTGCTTCTTTGTATAGACTGACAGAATGTATCTGTGACCGTACACAATATTCACGCTGTTAAAGGGTGATCAAATGCTTAAATGTGGCTCCATTTTTGTCAGTGCATGTCTTGAAAGAGCGACAGGACGGATCTGTTGTCGTACACCATCTAAGCGCTTCAAAGAAATGTTCATATGCGAAGTTGTGACTCGAATGCGTCCGTGCATGTCTAGATAAAAAGACAGGATAGGTCTGTACTTGTACAGCATCTCAACGCGTCAAAAGGGTTCTTCTACACTTAGTTGTGATTCTATCGCGTCTCTGCATGTTCAGATCAGTAGCCAGGACGCATTTGTGGCCGTGTAGCATCGTATCCCTAAAAAAGGTAAGCCGAGACTCTACTGCGTCCGTGCAATTGTAGATAAATAGACAGGACGGATCTGTGGTCGCACAGGATCATAGCCCGTCGAAAGAATGATTTTTACCGAAGAGTTGGCTCTAACGCGGCCGTGTATATTCAGACCGATAGGCAGGACGCACCTTCGACCGTACAGCATCTTAGCGCTGTTAAAGGGCAATCAAATGTTTCAATGTGGCTGTACTTTTGTCCGGACATGTAGCCAAAACGAATCTGTCGTCGTACACCAACTCAGCGCGTCGAAAGAAATTTAATCTTTCTTGTGGCTTCAACGCAATCGTGCTTATTCGTATAGACTGACAGGATGCATCTGGGACCGTACACAATATTCACGCTGTAAAAGGGTGATCAAATGCTTTAATGTGGCTCCGTTTTTGTCATTGCATGTCTTGAAAGAGCGGCAGGACGGATCTGTTGTCGTACACCATCTAGGCGCTTTAAAGAGGTGTTCATATGGGAAGTTGTGACTCGAATGCGTCCGTGCATGTCTAGATAAAAAGACAGGATAGGTCTGTACTTGTACAGCATCTCAGCGCGTCAAAAGGGTTCTTCTACACTTAGTTGTGATTCTATCGCGTCTCTGCATGTTCAGATCAGTAGCCAGGACGCATTTGTGGCCGTCGAGCATCGTATCGCTTAAAAAGGTAAGCCGAGACTCTACTGCGTCCGTGCAATTGTAGATAAATAGACAGGACGGATCTGTGGTCGCACAGGATCATAGCGTGTCGAAAGAATGATTTTTACCGAAGAGTTGGCTCTAACGCGACCGTGTATATTTAGACCGATAGGCAGGACGCACCATCGACCGTACAGCATCTTAGCGCTGTTAAAGGGCAATCAAATGTTTCAATGTGGCTATACTTTTGTCCGGACATGTAGCCAAAACGAATCTGTGGTCGTACACCAACTCAGCGCGTCGCAAGGAAGAATTTAAGCTTTTTTTGGCTCTGATGCAACCGTGCTTCTTTGTATAGACTGACAGAATGTATCTGTGACCGTACACAATATTCACGCTGTTAAAGGGTGATCAAATGCTTAAATGTGGCTCCATTTTTGTCAGTGCATGTCTTGAAAGAGCGACAGGACGGATCTGTTGTCGTACACCATCTAAGCGCTTCAAAGAAATGTTCATATGCGAAGTTGTGACTCGAATGCGTCCGTGCATGTCTAGATAAAAAGACAGGATAGGTCTGTACTTGTACAGCATCTCAGCGCATCAAAAGGGTTCTTCTACACTTAGTTGTGATTCTATCGCGTCTCTGCATGTTCAGATCAGTAGCCAGGACGCATTTGTGGCCGTCGAGCATCGTATCGCTTAAAAAGGTAAGCCGAGACTCTACTGCGTCCGTGCAATTGTAGATAAATAGACAGGACGGATCTGTGGTCGCACAGGATCATAGCGTGTCGAAAGAATGATTTTTGCCGAAGAGTTGGCTCTAACGCGACCGTGTATATTTAGACCGATAGGCAGGACGCACCATCGACCGTACAGCATCTTAGCGCTGTTAAAGGGCAATCAAATGTTTCAATGTGGCTATACTTTTGTCCGGACATGTAGCCAAAACGAATCTGTGGTCGTACACCAACACAGCGCATCGAAAGGAAGAACTTAATCTTTCTTGTGGCTCTGATGCAACCGTGCTTATTTGTATAGACTGACAGAATGTATCTGTGACCGTACACAATATCACGCTGTTAAAGGGTGATCAAATGCTTTAATGTGGCTCCATTTTTGTCAGTGCATGTCTTGAAAGAGCGGCAGGACGGATCTGTTGTCGTACACCATCTAAGCGCTTCAAAGAGATGTTCATATGGGAAGTTGTGACTTGACTGCGTCCGTGCATGTCTAGATAAAAAGACAGGATAGGTCTGTATTTGTACAGCATCTCAGCGCGTCAAAAGGGTTCTTCTACACTTAGTTGTGATTCTATCGCATCTCTGCATATTCAGATCAGTAGCCAGGACGCATTTGTGGCCGTGGAGCATGTTATCGCTTAAAAAGGTAAGCTGCGACTCTACTGCGTCCGTGCAATTGTAGATAAATAGACAGGACGGATCTGTGGTCGCACAGGATCATAGCGTGTCGAAAGAATGATTTTTACCGTTGAGTTGGCTCTAACGCGACCGAGTATATTTAGACCGATAGGCAGGACGCACCATCGACCGTACAGCATCTTAGCGCTGTTAAAGGGCAATCAAATGCTTCAATGTGGCTATACTTTTGTCCGGACATGTAGCCAAAACGAATCTGTGGTCGTACACCAACTCAGCGCGTCGAAAGGAAGAATTTAATCTTTCTTGTGGCTCTGATGCAACTGTGCTTATTTGTATAGACTGACAGGATGCATCTGGGACCGTACACAATATTCACGCTGTTTAAGGGTGATCAAATGCTTTAATGTGGCTCCATTTTTGTCAGTGCATGTCTTGAAAGAGCGACAGGACGGATCTGTGTTCGTACACCATCTAAGCGCTTTAAAGAGGTTTGCATATGGGAAGTTATGACTTGAATGCGTCCGTGCATGTCTAGATAGAAAGACACGATAGGTCTGTATTTGTACAGCATCTCAGCGCGTCAAAAGGGTTCTTCTACACTAAGTTGTGATCCTATCGCGTCTCTGCATCTTCAGATCAGTAGCCAGGACGCATTCGTGGCCGTGAAGCATATTATCGCTTAAAAACGTAAGCTGCGACTCTACTGCGTCCGTTCAATTGTAGATAAATAGACAGGACGGATCTGTGGTCGCACAGGATCATAGCGTGTCGAAAGAATGATTTTTACCGAAGAGTTGGCTCTAACGCGACCGTGTATATTTAGACCGATAGGCAGGACGCACCATCGACCGTACAGCATCTTAGCGCTGTTAAAGGGCAATCAAATGCTTCAATGTGGCTATACTTTTGTCCGGACATGTAGCCAAAACGAATCTGTGGTCGTACACCAACACAGCGCGTCGAAAGGAAGAACTTAATCTTTCTTGTGGCTCTGATGCAACCGTGCTTATTTGAATAGACTGACAGAATGTATCTGTGACCGTACATAATATTCACGCTGTTAAAGAGTGATCAAATGCTTTAATTGTGGCTCCATTTTTGTCAGTGCATGTCTTGAAAGAGCGACAGGACGGATCTGTGGTCGTACGCCATCTAAGCGCTTTAAAGAGGTGTGCTTATGGGAAGTTGTGACTTGAATGCGTCCGTGCATGTCTAGATAGAAAGACAGGATAGGTCTGTATTTGTACAGCATCTCAGCGCGTCAAAAGGGTTCTTCTACACTTAGTTGTGATTCTATCGCGTCTCTGCATGTTCAGATCAGTAGCCAGGACGCATTCGTGGCCGTGAAGCATATTATCGCTTTAAAAGGTAAGCTGCGACTCTACTGCGTCCGTTCAATTGTAGATAAATAGACAGGACGGATCTGTGGTCGCACAGGATCATAGCGTGTCGAAAGAATGATTTTTACCGAAGAGTTGGCTCTAACGCGACCGTGTATATTTAGACCGATAGGCAGGACGCACCATCGACCGTACAGCATCTTAGCGCTGTTAAAGGGCAATCAAATGCTTCAATGTGGCTATACTTTTGTCCGGACATGTAGCCAAAACGAATCTGTGGTCGTACACCAACACAGCGCGTCGAAAGGAAGAACTTAATCTTTCTTGTGGCTCTGATGCAACCGTGCTTATTTGAATAGACTGACAGAATGTATCTGTGACCGTACATAATATTCACGCTGTTAAAGAGTGATCAAATGCTTTAATTGTGGCTCCATTTTTGTCAGTGCATGTCTTGAAAGAGCGACAGGACGGATCTGTGGTCGTACGCCATCTAAGCGCTTTAAAGAGGTGTGCTTATGGGAAGTTGTGACTTGAATGCGTCCGTGCATGTCTAGATAGAAAGACAGGATAGGTCTGTATTTGTACAGCATCTCAGCGCGTCAAAAGGGTTCTTCTACACTTAGTTGTGATTCTATCGCGTCTCTGCTTGTTCAGATCAGTAGCCAGGACGCATTTGTGGCCGTGGAGCATCGTATCGCTTCAAATGGTAAGCTGCGACTCTACTGCGTCCCTGCAACCCCAACTCAGCGCGTCGAAAGAAGAATTTAATCTTTCTTTTGGCTCTGATGCAACCGTGCTTATTTGTATAGACTGACAGGATGCAGCTGTGACCGTACACAATATTCACGCTGTTAGAGGGTGATCAAATGCTTTAATGTGGCTCCATTTTTGTCAGTGCATGTCTTGAAAGAGCGACAGGACGGATCTGTGGTCGTACACCATCTAAGCGCTTTAAAGAGGTGTGCATATGGGAAGTTATGACTTGAATGCGTCCGTGCATGTCTAGATAGAAAGACAGGATAGGTCTGTATTTGTACCGCATCTCAGCGCGTCAAAAGGGTTCTTCTACACTTAGTTGTGATCCTATCGCGTCTCTGCATCTCCCGATCAGTAGCCAGGACGCATTTGTGGCCGTGAAGCATATTATCGCTTAAAAACGTAAGCTGCGACTCTACTGCGTCCGTTCAATTGTAGATAAATAGACTGGACGGATCTGTGGTCGCACAGGATCATACCGTGTCGAAAGAATGATTTTTACCGAAGAGTTGGCTCTAACGCGACCGTGTATATTTAGACCGATAGGCAGGACGCATCTTCGACCGTACAGCATTTAGCGCTGTTAAAGGGCAATCAAATGTTTCAATGTGGCTATACTTTTGTTCGGACATGTAGCCAAAACGAATCTGTGGTCGTACACCAACTCAGCGCGTCGAAAGAAAGAATTTAATCTTTTTTTTGGCTCTGATGCATCCGTGCTATTTTGGATAGACTGACAGGTTGCATCTGGGACCGTACATAATATTCACGCTGTTTAAGGGTGATCAAATGCTTTAATGTGGCTCCTTTTTTGTAAATGCAAGTCTTGAAAGAGCGGCACGACGGATCTGTTGTCGTACACCATCTAAGCGCTTCAAAGAGATGTTCATATTAGAAGTTGTGACTTGAATGCGTCCTTGCATGTCTAGATAAAAAGACAGGATAGGTCTGTATTTGTACAGCATCTCAGCGCGTCAAAAGGGTTCTTCTACACTTAATTGTGATTCTATCGCGTCTCCGCATGTTCAGATCAGTAGCCAGGACGCATTTGTGGCCGTGGAGCATCGTATCGCTTCAAATGGTAAGCTGCGACTCTTCTGCGTCCGTTCAATTGTAGACAAATAGCAGGACGGATCTGTGGTCGCACAGGATCATAGCGTGTCGAAAGAATGATTTTTACCGAAGAGTTGGCTCTAACGCGACCGTGTATATTTAGACCGATAGGCAGGACGCACCATCGACCGTACAGCATCTTAGCGCTGTTAAAGGCAATCAAATGTTTCAATGTGGCTATACTTTTGTCCGGACATGTAGCCAAAACGAATCTGTGGTCGTACACCAACACAGCGCGTCGAAAGGAAGAACTTAATCTTTCTTGTGGCTCTGATGCAACCGTGCTTATTTGAATAGACTGACAGAATGTATCTGTGACCGTACATAATATTCACGCTGTTAAAGAGTGATCAAATGCTTTAATTGTGGCTCCATTTTTGTCAGTGCATGTCTTGAAAGAGCGACAGGACGGATCTGTGGTCGTACACCATCTAAGCGCTTTAAAGAGGTGTGCTTATGGGAAGTTGTGACTTGAATGCGTCCGTGCATGTCTAGATAGAAAGACAGGATAGGTCTGTATTTGTACAGCATCTCAGCGCGTCAAAAGGGTTCTTCTACACTTAGTTGTGATTCTATCGCGTCTCTGCATGTTCAGATCAGTAGCCAGGACGCATTTGTGGCCGTGGAGCATCGTATCGCTTAAAAGGTAAGCTGCGACTCTACTGCGTCCCTGCAACCCCAACTCAGCGCGTCGAAAGAAGAATTTAATCTTTCTTTTGGCTCTGATGCAACCGTGCTTATTTGTATAGACTGACAGAATGTATTCGTGACCGTACACAATATTCACGCTGTTAGAGGGTGATCAAATGCTTTAATGTGGCTCCATTTTTGTCAGTGCATGTCTTGAAAGAGCGACAGGACGGATCTGTGGTCGTACACCATCTAAGCGCTTTAAAGAGGTGTGCATATGGGAAGTTATGACTTGAATGCGTCCGTGCATGTCTAGATAGAAAGACAGGATAGGTCTGTATTTGTACCGCATCTCAGCGCGTCAAAAGGGTTCTTCTACACTTAGTTGTGATCCTATCGCGTCTCTGCATCTCCCGATCAGTAGCCAGGACGCATTTGTGGCCGTGAAGCATATTATCGCTTAAAAACGTAAGCTGCGACTCTACTGCGTCCGTTCAATTGTAGATAAATAGACTGGACGGATCTGTGGTCGCACAGGATCATACCGTGTCGAAAGAATGATTTTTACCGAAGAGTTGGCTCTAACGCGACCGTGTATATTTAGACCGATAGGCAGGACGCATCTTCGACCGTACAGCATTTAGCGCTGTTAAAGGGCAATCAAATGTTTCAATGTGGCTATACTTTTGTTCGGACATGTAGCCAAAACGAATCTGTGGTCGTACACCAACTCAGCGCGTCGAAAGAAAGAATTTAATCTTTTTTTTGGCTCTGATGCATCCGTGCTATTTTGGATAGACTGACAGGTTGCATCTGGGACCGTACATAATATTCACGCTGTTTAAGGGTGATCAAATGCTTTAATGTGGCTCCTTTTTTGTAAATGCAAGTCTTGAAAGAGCGGCACGACGGATCTGTTGTCGTACACCATCTAAGCGCTTCAAAGAGATGTTCATATTAGAAGTTGTGACTTGAATGCGTCCTTGCATGTCTAGATAAAAAGACAGGATAGGTCTGTATTTGTACAGCATCTCAGCGCGTCAAAAGGGTTCTTCTACACTTAATTGTGATTCTATCGCGTCTCCGCATGTTCAGATCAGTAGCCAGGACGCATTTGTGGCCGTGGAGCATCGTATCGCTTCAAATGGTAAGCTGCGACTCTTCTGCGTCCGTTCAATTGTAGACAAATAGCAGGACGGATCTGTGGTCGCACAGGATCATAGCGTGTCGAAAGAATGATTTTTACCGAAGAGTTGGCTCTAACGCGACCGTGTATATTTAGACCGATAGGCAGGACGCACCATCGACCGTACAGCATCTTAGCGCTGTTAAAAGGCAATCAAATGTTTCAATGTGGCTATACTTTTGTCCGGACATGTAGCCAAAACGAATCTGTGGTCGTACACCAACACAGCGCGTCGAAAGGAAGAACTTAATCTTTCTTGTGGCTCTGATGCAACCGTGCTTATTTGAATAGACTGACAGAATGTATCTGTGACCGTACATAATATTCACGCTGTTAAAGAGTGATCAAATGCTTTAATTGTGGCTCCATTTTTGTCAGTGCATGTCTTGAAAGAGCGACAGGACGGATCTGTGGTCGTACGCCATCTAAGCGCTTTAAAGAGGTGTGCTTATGGGAAGTTGTGACTTGAATGCGTCCGTGCATGTCTAGATAGAAAGACAGGATAGGTCTGTATTTGTACAGCATCTCAGCGCGTCAAAAGGGTTCTTCTACACTTAGTTGTGATTCTATCGCGTCTCTGCATGTTCAGATCAGTAGCCAGGACGCATTTGTGGCCGTGGAGCATCGTATCGCTTAAAAAGGTAAGCTGCGACTCTACTGCGTCCCTGCAACCCCAACTCAGCGCGTCGAAAGAAGAATTTAATCTTTCTTTTGGCTCTGATGCAACCGTGCTTATTTGTATAGACTGACAGAATGTATTCGTGACCGTACACAATATTCACGCTGTTAGAGGGTGATCAAATGCTTTAATGTGGCTCCATTTTTGTCAGTGCATGTCTTGAAAGAGCGACAGGACGGATCTGTGGTCGTACACCATCTAAGCGCTTTAAAGAGGTGTGCATATGGGAAGTTTTGACTTGAATGCGTCCGTGCATGTCTAGATAGAAAGACAGGATAGGTGTGTACTTGTACAGCATCTCAGCGCGTCAAAAGGGTTCTTCTACACTAAGTTGTGATCCTATCGCGTCTCTGCATCTTCAGATCAGTAGCCAGGACGCATTCGTGGCCGTGAAGCATATTATCGCTTAAAAAGGTAAGCTGCAACTCTACTGCGTCCGTTCAATTGTAGATAAATAGACAGGACGGATCTGTGGTCGCACAGGATCATAGCGTGTCGAAAGAATGATTTTTACCGAAGAGTTGGCTCTAACGCGACCGTGTATATTTAGACCGATAGGCAGGACGCACCATCGACCGTACAGCATCTTAGCGCTGTTAAAGGGCAATCAAATGCTTCAATGTGGCTATACTTTTGTCCGGACATGTAGCCAAAACGAATCTGTGGTCGTACACCAACTCAGCGCGTCGAAAGGAAGAACTTAATCTTTCTTGTGGCTCTGATGCAACCATGCTTATTTGAATAGACTGACAGAATGTATCTGTGACCGTACATAATATTCACGTTGTTAAAGAGTGACCAAATGCTTTAATTGTGGCTCCATTTTTGTCAGTGCATGTCTTGAAAGATTGACAGGACGGATCTGTGGTCGTACACCATCTAAGCGCTTTAAAGAGGTGTGCTTATGGGAAGTTGTGACTCGAATGCGTCCGTGCATGCCTAGATAGAAAGACAGGATAGGTCTGGATTTGTACAGCATCTCAGCGCGTCAAAAAGGTTCTTCTACACTTAGTTGTGATTCTATCGCGTCTCTGCATGTTCAGATCAGTAGCCAGGACGCATTTGTGGCCGTGAAGCATCTTATCGCTTAAAAAGGTAAGCTGCTACTCTTCTGCGCCCGTGCAATTGTAGATAAATAGACAGGACGGATCTGTGGTCGCACAGGATCATAGCGTGTCGAAAAATGATTTTTACCGACGAGTTGGCTCTAACGCGACCGTGTATATTTAGACCGATAGGCAGGACGCACCATCGACCGTACAGCATCTTAGCGCTGTTAAAGGGCAATCAAATGCTTCAATGTGGCTATACTTTTGTCCGGACATGTAGCCAAAGCGAATCTGTGGTCGTACACCAACTCAGCGCGTCGTAAGGAAGAACTTAATCTTTCTTGTGGCTCTGATGCAACCGTGCTTATTTGTATAGACTGACAGAATGTATCTGTGACCGTACACAATATTCACGCTGTTAAAGGTTGATCAATTGCTTTAATTGTGGCTCCATTTTTGTCAGTGCATGTCTTGAAAGAGCGACAGGACGGATCTGTGGTCGTACACCATCTAAGCGCTTTAAAGATGTGTGCTTATGGGAAGTTGTGACTTGAATGCGTCCGTGCATGTCTAGATAGAAAGACAGGATAGGTCTGTACTTGTACAGCATCTCAGCGCGTCAAAAGGGTTCTTCTACACTAAGTTGTGATTCTATCGCGTCTCTGCATGTTCAGATCAGTAGCCAGGACGCATTTGTGGCCGTGGAGCATCTTATCGCTTAAAAAGGTAAGCTGCGACTCTTCTGCGTCCGTGCAATTGTAGATAAATAGACAGGACGGATCTGTGGTCGCACAGGATCATAGCGTGTCGAGAAAATGATTTTCACCGACGAGTTGGCTCTATCGCGACCGTGTATATTTAGACCGATAGGCAGGACGCACCATCGACCGTACAGCATCTTGGCGCTGTTAAAGGGCAATCAAATGTTTCAATGTGGCTATACTTTTGTCCGGACATGTAGCCAAAACGAATCTGTGGTCGTACACCAACCCAGCGCGTCGACAGGAAGAACTTAATCTTTCTTGTGGCTCTGATGCAACCGTGCTTATTTGAATAGACTGACAGAATGTATCTGTGACCGTACATAATATTCACGCTGTTAGAGGGTAATCAAATGCTATAATGTGGCTCCTTTTTTGTCAGTGCATGTCTTGAAAGAGCGACAGGACGGATCTGTGGTCGTACACCATCTAAGCGCTTTAAAGAGGTGTGCTTATGGGAAGTTGTGACTTGAATGCGTCCGTGCATGTCTAGATAGAAAGACAGGATAGGTCTGGATTTGTACAGCATCTCAGCGCGTCAAAAGGGTTCTTCTACACTTTGTTGTGATTCTATCGCGTCTCTGCATGTTCAGATCAGTAGCCAGGACGCATTTGTGGCCGTGGAGCATCTTATCGCTTAAAAAGGTAAGCTGCGACTCTTCTGCGTCCGTGCAATTGTGGATAAATAGACAGGACGGATCTGTGGTCGCACAGGATCATAGCGTGTCGAGAAAATGATTTTCACCGACGAGTTGGCTCTAACGCGACCGTGTATATTTAGACCGATAGGCAGGACGCACCATCGACCGTACAGCATCTTGGCGCTGTTAAAGAGCAATCAAATGTTTCAATGTGGCTATACTTTTGTCCGGACATGTAGCCAAAACGAATCTGTGGTCGTACACCAACTCAGCGCGTCGCAAGGAAGAATTTAAGCTTTGTTTTGGCTCTGATGCAACCGTGCTTCTTTGTATAGACTGACAGAATGTATCTGTGACCGTACACAATATTCACGCTGTTAAAGGGTGATCAAATGCTTAAATGTGGCTCCATTTTTGTCAGTGCATGTCTTGAAAGAGCGACAGGACGGATCTGTTGTCGTACACCATCTAAGCGCTTCAAAGAAATGTTCATATGCGAAGTTGTGACTCGAATGCGTCCGTGCATGTCTAGATAAAAAGACAGGATAGGTCTGTACTTGTACAGCATCTCAACGCGTCAAAAGGGTTCTTCTACACTTAGTTGTGATTCTATCGCGTCTCTGCATGTTCAGATCAGTAGCCAGGACGCATTTGTGGCCGTGTAGCATCGTATCCCTAAAAAAGGTAAGCCGAGACTCTACTGCGTCCGTGCAATTGTAGATAAATAGACAGGACGGATCTGTGGTCGCACAGGATCATAGCCCGTCGAAAGAATGATTTTTACCGAAGAGTTGGCTCTAACGCGGCCGTGTATATTCAGACCGATAGGCAGGACGCACCTTCGACCGTACAGCATCTTAGCGCTGTTAAAGGGCAATCAAATGTTTCAATGTGGCTGTACTTTTGTCCGGACATGTAGCCAAAACGAATCTGTCGTCGTACACCAACTCAGCGCGTCGAAAGAAATTTAATCTTTCTTGTGGCTTCAACGCAATCGTGCTTATTCGTATAGACTGACAGGATGCATCTGGGACCGTACACAATATTCACGCTGTAAAAGGGTGATCAAATGCTTTAATGTGGCTCCGTTTTTGTCATTGCATGTCTTGAAAGAGCGGCAGGACGGATCTGTTGTCGTACACCATCTAGGCGCTTTAAAGAGGTGTTCATATGGGAAGTTGTGACTCGAATGCGTCCGTGCATGTCTAGATAAAAGACAGGATAGGTCTGTACTTGTACAGCATCTCAGCGCATCAAAAGGGTTCTTCTACACTTAGTTGTGATTCTATCGCGTCTCTGCATGTTCAGATCAGTAGCCAGGACGCATTTGTGGCCGTCGAGCATCGTATCGCTTAAAAAGGTAAGCCGAGACTCTACTGCGTCCGTGCAATTGTAGATAAATAGACAGGACGGATCTGTGGTCGCACAGGATCATAGCGTGTCGAAAGAATGATTTTTACCGAAGAGTTGGCTCTAACGCGACCGTGTATATTTAGACCGATAGGCAGGACGCACCATCGACCGTACAGCATCTTAGCGCTGTTAAAGGGCAATCAATTGTTTCAATGTGGCTATACTTTTGTCCGGACATGTAGCCAAAACGAATCTGTGGTCGTACACCAACTCAGCGCGTCGCAAGGAAGAATTTAAGCTTTGTTTTGGCTCTGATGCAACCGTGCTTCTTTGTATAGACTGACAGAATGTATCTGTGACCGTACACAATATTCACGCTGTTAAAGGGTGATCAAATGCTTAAATGTGGCTCCATTTTTGTCAGTGCATGTCTTGAAAGAGCGACAGGACGGATCTGTTGTCGTACACCATCTAAGCGCTTCAAAGAAATGTTCATATGCGAAGTTGTGACTCGAATGCGTCCGTGCATGTCTAGATAAAAAGACAGGATAGGTCTGTACTTGTACAGCATCTCAGCGCATCAAAAGGGTTCTTCTACACTTAGTTGTGATTCTATCGCGTCTCTGCATGTTCAGATCAGTAGCCAGGACGCATTTGTGGCCGTCGAGCATCGTATCGCTTAAAAAGGTAAGCCGAGACTCTACTGCGTCCGTGCAATTGTAGATAAATAGACAGGACGGATCTGTGGTCGCACAGGATCATAGCGTGTCGAAAGAATGATTTTTGCCGAAGAGTTGGCTCTAACGCGACCGTGTATATTTAGACCGATAGGCAGGACGCACCATCGACCGTACAGCATCTTAGCGCTGTTAAAGGGCAATCAAATGTTTCAATGTGGCTATACTTTTGTCCGGACATGTAGCCAAAACGAATCTGTGGTCGTACACCAACACAGCGCATCGAAAGGAAGAACTTAATCTTTCTTGTGGCTCTGATGCAACCGTGCTTATTTGTATAGACTGACAGAATGTATCTGTGACCGTACACAATATCCACGCTGTTAAAGGGTGATCAAATGCTTTAATGTGGCTCCATTTTTGTCAGTGCATGTCTTGAAAGAGCGGCAGGACGGATCTGTTGTCGTACACCATCTAAGCGCTTCAAAGAGATGTTCATATGGGAAGTTGTGACTTGACTGCGTCCGTGCATGTCTAGATAAAAAGACAGGATAGGTCTGTATTTGTACAGCATCTCAGCGCGTCAAAAGGGTTCTTCTACACTTAGTTGTGATTCTATCGCATCTCTGCATATTCAGATCAGTAGCCAGGACGCATTTGTGGCCGTGGAGCATGTTATCGCTTAAAAAGGTAAGCTGCGACTCTACTGCGTCCGTGCAATTGTAGATGAATAGACAGGACGGATCTGTGGTCGCACAGGATCATAGCGTGTCGAAAGAATAATTTTTACCGAAGAGTTGGCTCTAACGCGACCGTTTATATCGAGACCGATAGGCAGGACGCACCTTCGACCGTACAGCATCTTAGCGCTATTAAAGGGCAATCAAATGTTTCAATGTGGCCATACATTTGTCCGGACATGTAGGGTCTTACACAAACTCAGCGCGTCGAAAGGAAGGATTTAATCTTTCTTTCGGCTGTGGTGCAACCGTGCTTATTTGTATAGACTGACAGGATGCATCTGGGACCGTACACAATATTCACGCTGTTTAATGGTGTCTAAATGCTATAATGTCGCTCTTTTTTTGTCAATGCATGTCTTGAAAGAGCGACAGGACGGATCTGTTGTCATACACCATCTAAGCGCTTCAAAGAGATGTTCATAAGGGAAGTTGTGACTTGAATGCGTCCGTGCATGTCTAGATAAAAAGACAGGATTTGTCTGTACTTGTACAGCATCTCAGCGCGTCAAAAGGGTTCTTCTACACTTTGTTGTGATTCTAGCGCGTCTCTGCATGTTCAGATCAGTAGCCAGGACGCATTTGTGGCCGTGGAGCATCTTATCGCTTCAAAGGGTAAGCTGCGACTCTACTGCGTCCGTGCAATTGTAGATAAATAGACAGGACGGATCTGTGGTCGCACAGGATCATAGCGTGTCGAAAGAATGATTTTTACCGAAGAGTTGGCTCTAACGCGACCGTGTATATTTAGACCGATAGGCTGGACGCACCTTCGACCGTACAGCATCTTAGCGCTGTTAAAGGGGAAACAAATATTTCAATGTGGCTATACTTTTGTCCGGACATGTAGCCAAAACGAATCTGTGGTCGTACACCAACTCAGCGCGTCGAAAGGAAGAATTTTTTCTTTATATCGGCTCTGATGCAACCGTGCTTCTTAGTATAGACTGACAGAATGTATCTGGGACCGTACACAATATCCACGCTGTTAAAGGGTGATCAAATGCTTTAATGTGGCTCCATTTTTGTCAGTGCATGTATTGAAAGAGCGGCAGGACGGATCTGTGGTCGTACACCATCTAAGCGCTTTAAAGAGGTGTGAAGTTGTGACATATATGCGTCCGTGCATGTCTAGATAAGAAGACTGGATAGGTCTGGATTTGTACAGCATCTCAGCGCGTCAAAAGGGTTCTTCTGCACGTAGTTGTGATCCTATCGCGTCTCTGCATCTTCAGATCAGTAGCTAGGACGCATTTGTGGCCGTGGAGCACTTATCGCTTGAAAAGGTAAGCTGCGACTCTACTGCGTCCGTGCAATTGTAGATAAATAGACAGGACGGATCTGTTGTCGCACAGGATCATAGCCCGTCGAAAGAGTGTTTTTTACCGAAGAGTTGGCTCAAACGCGACCGTGTATATCTAGACCGATAGGCAGGACGCATCTTCGACCGTACAGCATGATAGCGCTTTTAAAGGGCGATCAAATGCTTTAATGTGGCTACATTTTTGTCCATACATGTAGCCAAAACGAATCTGTGGTCGTACACCAACTAAGCGCGTCGAGAAGAATATCTTGTGGCTCTAAGGCAATCGTGCTTCATTGTATAGACCGACAGGATACATCTGGGACCGTACACAATATTTGCGCTTGCAAAGGGTGATCAAATGCTTTAATGTGGCTCCATTTTTGTCAGTGCATCTCTTGAAAGAGCGGCAGGACAAATCTGTTCTAGTACATCATCTTAGTGCTTTAAAGAGGTGTTCATATGGGAAGTTGTGGCTCGAATGCGTCCGTGTATGTCTAGATGAATAGACAGGATAAATCTGTACTTGTACAGCATCTCAGCACGTCAAAAGGGCGCCTATACACTTAGTTGTTAAGCTATCGCGTCTGTGCATGTTCAGATCAGTAGCCAGGACGCATGTGTGGCTGCGAGGCATCGTATCGCTTGAAAAGGAAAGCTGCGGCTCTATTGTGTCCATTCATGTCTAGATAAAGAGACATGACTGATCTGTGGTCGCACCGCATCATAGCTTGTCAAAAGAGTAATTTTTGCCGAAGGGTTGGCTCAAATGCGACCATGTGTATCTATACAGATAGACAGGACGCATCTTCGACCGTACAGCATCTTAGCGCTATCAAAAAGCGATCAAAGGCTTCAATGTGGCTATAGTTTTGTCCGTACATGTAGCCAAAACGAATCTGTGGTCGTACACCAACTAAGCGCGTCGAAAGGAAGAATTTAATCTTTCTTGTGGCTCTGATGCAACCGTGATTCTTTGTATAGACTGACAGGATGCATCTGTGACCGTACACAATATTTGCGCTATTAAAGGGTGATCAATTGCTTTAATGTGGCTCCAATTTATGCCGTGCATGTCTTGAAAGAGCGCCAGGACAAGTGTGTGCGGGTACACCATCTAAGCTTTTAAAAGAGGTGTTCATATGGGAAGTTGTAGCTCGAATGCGTCCGTTCATGTCTAGATGAATAGACAAGGATAAATCTGTACTTGTACAGCATCTCAGCACGTCAAAATGGCACCTCTACACTAAGTTTTTAATCTATCGCGTCTGTGCATGTCAAGACCAATAGCCAGGACGCATGTCTGGCCGTGGAGCATCTTATCGCTTAGAAAGGTAAGCAGCGGCTCTATTGCGTCCGTGCATGTCTAGATAAATAGACAGGACGGATCTGTGGTCGCACAGCATCATAGCTTGTCAAAAGAGTAAATTTTGCCGAAGAGTTGGCTCAAATGCAACCGTGTGTATCTAGACAGATAGACAGGACGCATCTTCGGCCGTACAGCATCTTAGCGCTATCAAAAAGCGATCAAATGCTTTAATGTGGCTATAGTTTTGTCCGGACATGTAGCCAAAACGAATCTGTTGTCGTACACCAACTAAGCGCGTCGAAAGGAAGAATTTAATCTTTCTTGTGGCTCTGATGCAACCGTGATTCTTTGTATAGACTGACAGGATGCATCTGTGACCGTACACAATATTTGCGCTATTAAAGGGTGATCATATGCTTCAATGTTGCTCCATTTTATGCCGTGCATGTCTTGAAAGAGCGGCAGGACAAGTGTGTGCTCGAAACAATCTAAGCGCTTTAAAGAGGCGTTCGTATGGGAAGTTGTGGCCCGAATGCGTCCGTGCATGTCAAGATGAAGAGTCTGGATAGATCTGTAGTTGTACAGCATCTCAGCGCGTCAAAAGGGTCCCTCTACCCTATAGTTGTGAATCTATCGCGTCCCTGTAGGTTGAGATCTGTAACCAGAACGCATTCGTGGCCGTGGAGCATCTTATCAATTTAAAAAGGTAAGCTGCGGCTCTATTGCCTTCCGTGCATGTCTAGATAAGTAGATAGGACGGATCTATGGTCGCACAGCATCATAGCGTTTCGAAAGAGTGATTTTTTTCGAAGGGTGGGCTCAAATGTGACCGTGTATATCAAGACAGATAGCCAGGACGCATTTTCGACCGTACAGCATGATAGCGCTGTTAAAAAGCGATCAAATGCTCTAATGTGGCAACATTTTTGTCCGTACATGTAGCCAAAACGAATCTGTGGTCGTACACCAACTAAGCGCGTCGAAAAGAAGAATCTAATCTATCTTGTGGATCTGATGCAAGCGTGCTTCTTTGTATAGACTGACAGGATGCATCTGTGACCGTACAAATATTTGCGCTGGTAAAGGGTGATCAAATGCTTCAATGTGGCTCCATTTTATGCCGTGCATGTCTTGAAAGAGCGGCAGGACGGATCTGTGCTCAAAACCATCTAAGCGCTTCAAAGAGGCGTTCGTATGGGAAGTTGTGGCTCGAATGCGTCCGTGCATGCCTACATGAATAGGCAGGTTACATCTGTAGTTGTACAGCATCTCAGCGCGACAAAAGGGTTCTTCTAAACCTAAGTTGTTAATCTATCGCGTCTGTGCATGTCCAGATCAGTAGCCAGAACACATTTGTTGCTGTAAGGCATCTTATCTGCACAAATGGTAAGCTGCGGCTCTGTTGCGTCCGTGCATGTCTTGATAAATAGACAGGACGGGTCTGTGGTCGCACAGCATCTTAGCGCGTCGAAAGAGTGATTTTTTCCAAAAGGTCGGCTCAAATGTGACCGTGTATATCTAGACAGATAGCCAGGACGCATTTTCGACCGTACAGCATGATAGCGCTGTTAAAAAGCGACCAAATGCTTTAATATGGCTATATTTTTGTCCGAACATGTAGCCAAAACGAATCTGTGGTCGTACACCAACTAAGCGCGTCGAAAAGAAGAATCTAATCTATCTTGTGGATCTGATGCAAGCGTGCATCTCTGTATAGACTGACAGGATGCATCTGTGACCGCACACAATATTTACGCTGGTAAAGGGTGATCAAATGCTTTAATGTGGCTCCATTTCATGCCGTGCTTGTCTTGAAAGAGCGGCAGGACGGATCTGTCGTCGTACACCATCTAAGCGCTTCAAAGAGGCGTTCGTATGGAAGGTTGTGGCTCGAATGCGTCCGTGCATGCCTACATGAATAGACAGGTTACATCTGTAGTTGTACAGCATCTCAGCGCGACAAAAGGGTTCTCTAAACCTAAGTTGTTAATCTATCGCGTCTGTGCATGTCCAGATCAGTAGCCAGAACACATTTGTTTCTGTAAGGCATCTTATCTGCACAAATGGTAAGCTGCGGCTCTGTTGCGTCCGTGCATGTCTAGATAAATAGACAGGATGGATCTGTGGTCGCACAGCATCTTAGCGCGTCGAAAGAGTGATTTTTTCCAACGGGTCGGCTCAAATGCAACCGTGTGTATCTAGACAGATAGACAGGACGCATTTTCAACCGTACAGCATGATAGCGCTGTTAAAAAGCGATCAAATGCTTTAATGTGGCTATATTTTTGTCCGTACATGTAGCCAAAACGAATCTGTGGTCGTACACCAACTAAGCGCGTCGAAAAGAAGAATCTAATCTATCTTGTGTATCTGATGCAAGCGTGCTTCTTTGTATAGACTGACAGGATGCATCTGTGACCGTACACAATATTTACGCTGGTAAAGGGTGATCAAATGCTTTAATGTGGCTCCATTTTATGCCGTGCATGTCTTGAAAGAGCGGCAGGACGGATCTGTGCTCGAAACCATCTAAGCGCTTCAAAGAGGCGTTCGTATGGGAAGTTGTGGCTCGAATGCGTCCGTGCATGCCTACATGAATAGACAGGTTACATCTGTAGTTGTACAGCATCTCAGCGCGACAGAAGGGTTCTCTAAACCTAAGTTGTTAATCTATCGCGTCTGTGCATGTCCGGATCAGTAGAAAGAACACATTTGTTTCTGTAAGGCATCTTATCTGCACAAATGGTAAGCTGCGGCTCTGTTGCGTCCGTGCATGTCTAGATAAATAGACAGGATGGATCTGTGGTCGCACAGCATCTTAGCGCGTCGAAAGAGTGATTTTTTCCAACGGGTCGGCTCAAATGCAACCGTGTGTATCTAGACAGATAGACAGGACGCATTTTCAACCGTACAGCATGATAGCGCTGTTAAAAAGCGATCAAATGCTTTAATGTGGCTATATTTTTGTCCGTACATGTAGCCAAAACGAATCTGTGGTCGTACACCAACTAAGCGCGTCGAAAAGAAGAATCTAATCTATCTTGTGTATCTGATGCAAGCGTGCTTCTTTGTATAGACTGACAGGATGCATCTGTGACCGTACACAATATTTACGCTGGTAAAGGGTGATCAAATGCTTTAATGTGGCTCCATTTTATGCCGTGCATGTCTTGAAAGAGCGGCAGGACGGATCTGTGCTCGAAACCATCTAAGCGCTTCAAAGAGGCGTTCGTATGGGAAGTTGTGGCTCGAATGCGTCCGTGCATGCCTACATGAATAGACAGGTTACATCTGTAGTTGTACAGCATCTCAGCGCGACAGAAGGGTTCTCTAAACCTAAGTTGTTAATCTATCGCGTCTGTGCATGTCCGGATCAGTAGAAAGAACACATTTGTTTCTGTAAGGCATCTTATCTGCACAAATGGTAAGCTGCGGCTCTGTTGCGTCCGTGCATGTCTAGATAAATAGACAGGATGGATCTGTGGTCGCACAGCATCTTAGCGCGTCGAAAGAGTGATTTTTTCCAACGGGTCGGCTCAAATGCAACCGTGTGTATCTAGACAGATAGACAGGACGCATTTTCAACCGTACAGCATGATAGCGCTGTTAAAAAGCGATCAAATGCTTTAATGTGGCTATATTTTTGTCCGTACATGTAGCCAAAACGAATCTGTGGTCGTACACCAACTAAGCGCGTCGAAAAGAAGAATCTAATCTATCTTGTGTATCTGATGCAAGCGTGCTTCTTTGTATAGACTGACAGGATGCATCTGTGACCGTACACAATATTTACGCTGGTAAAGGGTGATCAAATGCTTTAATGTGGCTCCATTTCATGCCGTGCTTGTCTTGAAAGAGCGGCAGGACGGATCTGTGCTCGAAACCATCTAAGCGCTTCAAAGAGGCGTTCGTATGGGAAGTTGTGGCTCGAATGCGTCCGTGCATGCCTACATGAATAGACAGGTTACATCTGTAGTTGTACAGCATCTCAGCGCGACAGAAGGGTTCTCTAAACCTAAGTTGTTAATCTATCGCGTCTGTGCATGTCCAGATCAGAAGAAAGAACACATTGGTTTCTGTAAGGCATCTTATCTGCACAAATGGTAAGCTGCGGCTCTGTTGCGTCCGTGCATGTCTTGATAAATAGACAGGACGGGTCTGTGGTCGCACAGCATCTTAGCGCGTCGAAAGAGTGATTTTTTCCAAAGGGTCGGCTCAAATGTGACCGTGTGTATCTAGACAGATAGCCAGGACGCATTTTCGACCGTACAGCATGATAGCGCTGGTAAAATGCGATCAAATGCTTTAATGTGGCTATATTATTGTTCGAACATGTAGCCAAAACGAATCTGGGGTCGTACACCAACTAAGTGCGTCGAAAAGAAGGATCTAATCTATCTTGCGGCTCGAAGGCAATCGTGCTTCTTTGTATAGACTGACAGGATGCATCTGTGACCGTACACAATATTTACGCTGGTAAAGGGTGATCAAATGCTTTAATGTGGCTCCATTTCATGCCGTGCATGTCTTGAAAGAGCGGCAGGACGGATCTGTCGTCGTACACCATCTAAGCGCTTCAAAGATGCGTTCGTATGGGAAGTTGTGGCTCGAATGCGTCCGTGCATGCCTACATGAATAGACAGGTTACATCTGTAGTTGTACAGCATCTCAGCGCGACAAAAGGGTTCTTCTAAACCTAAGTTGTTAATCTATCGCGTCTGTGCATGTCCAGATCAGTAGCCAGAACACATTTGTTGCTGTAAGGCATCTTATCTGCACAAATGGTAAGCTGCGGCTCTGTTGCGTCCGTGCATGTCTAGATAAATAGACAGGACGGATCTGTGGTCGCACAGCATCTTAGCGCGTCGAAAGAGTGATTTTTTCCAAAGGGTCGGCTCAAATGTGATCGTGTGTATCTAGACAGATAGCCAGGACGCATTTTCGACCGTACAGCATGATAGCGCTGTTAAAAAGTGATCAAATGCTTTAATGTGGCTATATTTTTGTCCGTACATGTAGCCAAAACGAATCTGTGGTCGTACACCAACTAAGCGCGTCGAAAAGAAGAATCTAATCTATCTTGTGTATCTGATGCAAGCGTGCTTCTTTGTATAGACTGACAGGATGCATCTGTGACCGTACACAATATTTACGCTGGTAAAGGGTGATCAAATGCTTTAATGTGGCTCCATTTCATGCCGTGCTTGTCTTGAAAGAGCGGCAGGACGGATCTGTGCTCGAAACCATCTAAGCGCTTCAAAGAGGCGTTCGTATGGGAAGTTGTGGCTCGAATGCGTCCGTGCATGCCTACATGAATAGACAGGTTACATCTGTAGTTGTACAGCATCTCAGCGCGACAGAAGGGTTCTCTAAACCTAAGTTGTTAATCTATCGCGTCTGTGCATGTCCAGATCAGAAGAAAGAACACATTGGTTTCTGTAAGGCATCTTATCTGCACAAATGGTAAGCTGCGGCTCTGTTGCGTCCGTGCATGTCTTGATAAATAGACAGGACGGGTCTGTGGTCGCACAGCATCTTAGCGCGTCGAAAGAGTGATTTTTTCCAAAGGGTCGGCTCAAATGTGACCGTGTGTATCTAGACAGATAGCCAGGACGCATTTTCGACCGTACAGCATGATAGCGCTGGTAAAATGCGATCAAATGCTTTAATGTGGCTATATTATTGTTCGAACATGTAGCCAAAACGAATCTGGGGTCGTACACCAACTAAGTGCGTCGAAAAGAAGGATCTAATCTATCTTGCGGCTCGAAGGCAATCGTGCTTCTTTGTATAGACTGACAGGATGCATCTGTGACCGTACACAATATTTACGCTGGTAAAGGGTGATCAAATGCTTTAATGTGGCTCCATTTCATGCCGTGCATGTCTTGAAAGAGCGGCAGGACGGATCTGTCGTCGTACACCATCTAAGCGCTTCAAAGATGCGTTCGTATGGGAAGTTGTGGCTCGAATGCGTCCGTGCATGCCTACATGAATAGACAGGTTACATCTGTAGTTGTACAGCATCTCAGCGCGACAAAAGGGTTCTTCTAAACCTAAGTTGTTAATCTATCGCGTCTGTGCATGTCCAGATCAGTAGCCAGAACACATTTGTTGCTGTAAGGCATCTTATCTGCACAAATGGTAAGCTGCGGCTCTGTTGCGTCCGTGCATGTCTAGATAAATAGACAGGACGGATCTGTGGTCGCACAGCATCTTAGCGCGTCGAAAGAGTGATTTTTTCCAAAGGGTCGGCTCAAATGTGATCGTGTGTATCTAGACAGATAGCCAGGACGCATTTTCGACCGTACAGCATGATAGCGCTGTTAAAAAGTGATCAAATGCTTTAATGTGGCTATATTTTTGTCCGAACATGTAGCCAAAACGAATCTGTGGTCGTACACCAACTAAGCGCGTCGAAAAGAAGAATCTAATCTATCTTGTGAATCTGATGCAAGCGTGCTTCTTTGTATAGACTGACAGGATGCATCTGTGACCGTACACAATATTTACGCTGGTAAAGGGTGATCAAATGCTTTAATGTGGCTCCATTTCATGCCGTGCATGTCTTGAAAGAGCGGCAGGACGGATCTGTGCTCGAAACCATCTAAGCGCTTCAAAGAGGCGTTCGTATGGGAAGTTGTGGCTCGAATGCGTCCGTGCATGCCTACATGAATAGACAGGTTACATCTGTAGTTGTACAGCATCTCAGCGCGACAGAAGGGTTCTCTGAACCTAAGTTGTTAATCTATCGCGTCTGTGCATGTCCAGATCAGTAGAAAGAACACATTTGTTTCTGTAAGGCATCTTATCTGCACAAATGGTAAGCTGCGGCTCTGTTGCGTCCGTGCATGTCTTGATAAATCGACAGGACGGATCTGTGGTCGCACAGCATCTTAGCGCGTCGAAAGAGTGATTTTTTCCAAAGGGTCGGCTCAAATGTGACCGTGTGTATCTAGACAGATAGCCAGGACGCATTTTCGACCGTACAGCATGATAGCGCTGTTAAAAAGTGATCAAATGCTTTAATGTGGCTATATTTTTGTCCGAACATGTAGCCAAAACGAATCTGTGGTCGTACACCAACTAAGCGCGTCGAAAAGAAGAATCTAATCTATCTTGTGGCTCGAAGGCAATCGTGCATCTTTGTATAGACTGACAGGATGCATCTGTGACAGTACAAAATAATTGCGCTGGTAAAGGGTGATCAAATGCTTTAATGTGGCTCCATTTTTGTCAGTGAATGTCTTGAAAGATAGACAGGACAAATATGTGCTGGGACGCCATCTAAGTGCTTTAAAGAGGTGTTCATATGGGAAGTTGTGGCTCGAATGCGTCCGTGCATGCCTACATGAATAGACAGGTTACATCTGTAGTTGTACAGCATCTCAGCGCGACAGAAGGATTCTCTAAACCTAAGTTGTTAATCTATCGCATCTGTGCATGTCCAGATCAGTAGCCAGGACGATTTCGTGGCCGTGGAGCATCTTATCGCTTAAAAAGGTAAGCTGCGACTCGACTGCGTTCGTGCAATTGTAGATAAATAGACAGGACGGATCTGTGGTCGCACAGGATCATAGCGCGTCGAAAGAGTGATTTTTTCCAAAGGGTCGGCTCAAATGTGATCGTGTATATCTAGACAGATAGCCAGGACGCATTTTCGACCGTACAGCATGATAGCGCTGGTAAAATGCGATCAAATGCTTTAATGTGGCTATATTTTTGTCCGAACATGTAGCCAAAACGAATCTGGGGTCGTACACCAACTAAGCGCGTCGAAAAGAAGAATCTAATCTATCTTGTGGCTCGAAGGCAATCGTGCTTCTTTGTATAGACTGACAGGATGCATCTGTGACCGTACACAATATTTTCGCTGGTAAAGGGTGATCAAATGCTTCAATGTGGCTCCATTTTATGCTGTGCATGTCTTGAAAGAGCGGCAGGACGGATCTGTCGTCGTACACCATCTAAGCGCTTCAAAGAGGCGTTCGTATGGGAAGTTGTGGCTCGAATGCGTCCGTGCATGCCTACATGAATAGACAGGTTACATCTGTAGTTGTACAGCATCTCAGCGCGACAAAAGGGTTCTTCTAAACCTGAGTTGTTAATCTATCGCGTCTGTGCATGTCCAGATCAGTAGCCAGAACACATTTGTTGCTGTAAGGCATCTTATCTGCACAAATGGTAAGCTGCGGCTCTGTTGCGTCCGTGCATGTCTAGATAAATAGACAGGACGGATCTGTGGTCGCACAGCATCTTAGCGCGTCGAAAGAGTGATTATTTCCAAAGGGTCGGCTCAAATGTGACCGTGTAGTCGAAAAGAAGAATCTAATCTATCTTGTGGCTCGGAAGCAATCGTGCTTCTTTGTATAGACTGACAGGATGCATCTGTGACAGTACAAAATAATTGCGCTGGTAAAGGGTGATCAAATGCTTCAATGTGGCTCCATTTTTGTCAGTAAATGTCTTGAAAGATAAACAGGACAAATATGTGCTGGGACGCCATCTAAGTGCTTTAAAGAGGTGTTCATATGAGAAGTTGTGGCTCGAATGCGTCCGTGCATGCCTACATGAATAGACAGGTTACATCTGTAGTTGGACAGCATCTCAGCGCGACAGAAGGGTTCTCTAAACCTAAGTTGTTGATCTATCGCGTCTGTGCATGTCCAGATCAGTAGCAAGAACACATTTGTTGCTGTGAGGCATCTTATCTGCACAAATGGTAAGCTGCGGATCTGTTGCGTCCGTGCATGTCTTGATAAATAGACAAAACGGATCTGTGGTCGCACAGCATCTTATCGCGTCGAAAGAAAGATTTCTTTCAAAGGGTCGGCTCAAATGTGACCGTATATATCTAGACAGATAGCCAGGACGCATTTTCAACCGTACAGCATGATAGCGCTGTTAAAAAGCGATCAAATGCTTTAATGTGGCTATATTTTTGTCCGAACATGTAGCCGAAACGAATCTGGGGTCGTACACCAACTAAGCGCGTCGAAAAGAAGAATCTAATCTATCTTGTGGCTCGAAGGCAATCGTGCTTTTTTGTATAGACTGGCAGGATGCATCTGTGACCGTACAAATATTTGCGCTGGTAAAGGGTGGTTAAATGCTTCAATGTGGCTCCATTTTTGTGAGTGAATGTCTTGAAAGATAGCTAGGACAAATATTAGCTGGGACGCCATCTAAGTGCTTTAAAGAGGTGTTCATATGGGAAGTTGTGGCTCGAATGCGTCCGTGCATGTCTAGATGAATAGACAGGATAAATCTGTACTTGTACAGCATCTCAGCACGTCAAAAGGGCGCCTCTACACTTAGTTGTTAATCTATCGCGTATGTGCATGTCCAGACCAGTAGCCAGGACGCATGTGTCGCCGTGGAGCATCTTATCGCTTAAAAAGGTAAGCTGCGACTCTATTGCGTCCGTGCATTCTAGATAAAGAGACATGACTGATCTGGGGTCGCACAGCATCATAGTATCGAAAGTGTGAATTTTGCCAATGTGTTGGCTCTAATGCGACCTTGTATATCATGACAGATAGACAGAACGCATCTTCGACCGTACAGCATCTTAGCGCTATTAAAAAGCGATCAAATGCTTTACTATGGCTATTTTTTTGTCCGTACATGTAGCCAAAACAAATCTGTGGTCGTACACCAACTCAGTGCGTCGATAGGAAGAATACAATCTTTCTTGTGGCTCTGATGCAACCGTGCTTCTTTGTATAGACTGACAGGATGCATCTGTGACCGTACACAATGCTTACGCTGTTAAAGGGAGATCAAATGCTTTAATGTGGCTCCATTTCATGCCGTGCATGTCTTGAAAGAGCGGCAGGACGGATCTGTACTCGAAACCATCTAAGCGCTTTAAAGAGGCGTTCGTATGGGAATTTGTGGCTCGAATGCGTCCGTGCATGCCTACATGATTAGACAGGTTACATCTGTAGTTGTACAGCATCTCAGCGCAACAAAAGGGTTCTCTAAACCTAAGTTGTTAATCTATCGCGTCTGTGCATGTCCAGATCAGAAGAAAGAACACATTGGTTTCTGTAAGGCATCTTATCTGCACAAATGGTAAGCTGCGGCTCTGTTGCGTCCGTGCATGTCTTGATAAATAGACAGGACGGGTCTGTGGTCGCACAGCATCTTAGCGCGTCGAAAGAGTGATTTTTTCCAAAGGGTCGGCTCAAATGTGACCGTGTGTATCTAGACAGATAGCCAGGACGCATTTTCGACCGTACAGCATGATAGCGCTGGTAAAATGCGATCAAATGCTTTAATGTGGCTATATTATTGTTCGAACATGTAGCCAAAACGAATCTGGGGTCGTACACCAACTAAGTGCGTCGAAAAGAAGGATCTAATCTATCTTGCGGCTCGAAGGCAATCGTGCTTCTTTGTATAGACTGACAGGATGCATCTGTGACCGTACACAATATTTACGCTGGTAAAGGGTGATCAAATGCTTTAATGTGGCTCCATTTCATGCCGTGCATGTCTTGAAAGAGCGGCAGGACGGATCTGTCGTCGTACACCATCTAAGCGCTTCAAAGATGCGTTCGTATGGGAAGTTGTGGCTCGAATGCGTCCGTGCATGCCTACATGAATAGACAGGTTACATCTGTAGTTGTACAGCATCTCAGCGCGACAAAAGGGTTCTTCTAAACCTAAGTTGTTAATCTATCGCGTCTGTGCATGTCCAGATCAGTAGCCAGAACACATTTGTTGCTGTAAGGCATCTTATCTGCACAAATGGTAAGCTGCGGCTCTGTTGCGTCCGTGCATGTCTAGATAAATAGACAGGACGGATCTGTGGTCGCACAGCATCTTAGCGCGTCGAAAGAGTGATTTTTTCCAAAGGGTCGGCTCAAATGTGATCGTGTGTATCTAGACAGATAGCCAGGACGCATTTTCGACCGTACAGCATGATAGCGCTGTTAAAAAGTGATCAAATGCTTTAATGTGGCTATATTTTTGTCCGAACATGTAGCCAAAACGAATCTGTGGTCGTACACCAACTAAGCGCGTCGAAAAGAAGAATCTAATCTATCTTGTGAATCTGATGCAAGCGTGCTTCTTTGTATAGACTGACAGGATGCATCTGTGACCGTACACAATATTTACGCTGGTAAAGGGTGATCAAATGCTTTAATGTGGCTCCATTTCATGCCGTGCATGTCTTGAAAGAGCGGCAGGACGGATCTGTGCTCGAAACCATCTAAGCGCTTCAAAGAGGCGTTCGTATGGGAAGTTGTGGCTCGAATGCGTCCGTGCATGCCTACATGAATAGACAGGTTACATCTGTAGTTGTACAGCATCTCAGCGCGACAGAAGGGTTCTCTGAACCTAAGTTGTTAATCTATCGCGTCTGTGCATGTCCAGATCAGTAGAAAGAACACATTTGTTTCTGTAAGGCATCTTATCTGCACAAATGGTAAGCTGCGGCTCTGTTGCGTCCGTGCATGTCTTGATAAATCGACAGGACGGATCTGTGGTCGCACAGCATCTTAGCGCGTCGAAAGAGTGATTTTTTCCAAAGGGTCGGCTCAAATGTGACCGTGTGTATCTAGACAGATAGCCAGGACGCATTTTCGACCGTACAGCATGATAGCGCTGTTAAAAAGTGATCAAATGCTTTAATGTGGCTATATTTTTGTCCGAACATGTAGCCAAAACGAATCTGTGGTCGTACACCAACTAAGCGCGTCGAAAAGAAGAATCTAATCTATCTTGTGGCTCGAAGGCAATCGTGCATCTTTGTATAGACTGACAGGATGCATCTGTGACAGTACAAAATAATTGCGCTGGTAAAGGGTGATCAAATGCTTTAATGTGGCTCCATTTTTGTCAGTGAATGTCTTGAAAGATAGACAGGACAAATATGTGCTGGGACGCCATCTAAGTGCTTTAAAGAGGTGTTCATATGGGAAGTTGTGGCTCGAATGCGTCCGTGCATGCCTACATGAATAGACAGGTTACATCTGTAGTTGTACAGCATCTCAGCGCGACAGAAGGATTCTCTAAACCTAAGTTGTTAATCTATCGCATCTGTGCATGTCCAGATCAGTAGCCAGGACGATTTCGTGGCCGTGGAGCATCTTATCGCTTAAAAAGGTAAGCTGCGACTCGACTGCGTTCGTGCAATTGTAGATAAATAGACAGGACGGATCTGTGGTCGCACAGGATCATAGCGCGTCGAAAGAGTGATTTTTTCCAAAGGGTCGGCTCAAATGTGATCGTGTATATCTAGACAGATAGCCAGGACGCATTTTCGACCGTACAGCATGATAGCGCTGGTAAAATGCGATCAAATGCTTTAATGTGGCTATATTTTTGTCCGAACATGTAGCCAAAACGAATCTGGGGTCGTACACCAACTAAGCGCGTCGAAAAGAAGAATCTAATCTATCTTGTGGCTCGAAGGCAATCGTGCTTCTTTGTATAGACTGACAGGATGCATCTGTGACCGTACACAATATTTTCGCTGGTAAAGGGTGATCAAATGCTTCAATGTGGCTCCATTTTATGCTGTGCATGTCTTGAAAGAGCGGCAGGACGGATCTGTCGTCGTACACCATCTAAGCGCTTCAAAGAGGCGTTCGTATGGGAAGTTGTGGCTCGAATGCGTCCGTGCATGCCTACATGAATAGACAGGTTACATCTGTAGTTGTACAGCATCTCAGCGCGACAAAAGGGTTCTTCTAAACCTGAGTTGTTAATCTATCGCGTCTGTGCATGTCCAGATCAGTAGCCAGAACACATTTGTTGCTGTAAGGCATCTTATCTGCACAAATGGTAAGCTGCGGCTCTGTTGCGTCCGTGCATGTCTAGATAAATAGACAGGACGGATCTGTGGTCGCACAGCATCTTAGCGCGTCGAAAGAGTGATTATTTCCAAAGGGTCGGCTCAAATGTGACCGTGTAGTCGAAAAGAAGAATCTAATCTATCTTGTGGCTCGGAAGCAATCGTGCTTCTTTGTATAGACTGACAGGATGCATCTGTGACAGTACAAAATAATTGCGCTGGTAAAGGGTGATCAAATGCTTCAATGTGGCTCCATTTTTGTCAGTAAATGTCTTGAAAGATAAACAGGACAAATATGTGCTGGGACGCCATCTAAGTGCTTTAAAGAGGTGTTCATATGAGAAGTTGTGGCTCGAATGCGTCCGTGCATGCCTACATGAATAGACAGGTTACATCTGTAGTTGGACAGCATCTCAGCGCGACAGAAGGGTTCTCTAAACCTAAGTTGTTGATCTATCGCGTCTGTGCATGTCCAGATCAGTAGCAAGAACACATTTGTTGCTGTGAGGCATCTTATCTGCACAAATGGTAAGCTGCGGATCTGTTGCGTCCGTGCATGTCTTGATAAATAGACAAAACGGATCTGTGGTCGCACAGCATCTTATCGCGTCGAAAGAAAGATTTCTTTCAAAGGGTCGGCTCAAATGTGACCGTATATATCTAGACAGATAGCCAGGACGCATTTTCAACCGTACAGCATGATAGCGCTGTTAAAAAGCGATCAAATGCTTTAATGTGGCTATATTTTTGTCCGAACATGTAGCCGAAACGAATCTGGGGTCGTACACCAACTAAGCGCGTCGAAAAGAAGAATCTAATCTATCTTGTGGCTCGAAGGCAATCGTGCTTTTTTGTATAGACTGGCAGGATGCATCTGTGACCGTACAAATATTTGCGCTGGTAAAGGGTGGTTAAATGCTTCAATGTGGCTCCATTTTTGTGAGTGAATGTCTTGAAAGATAGCTAGGACAAATATTAGCTGGGACGCCATCTAAGTGCTTTAAAGAGGTGTTCATATGGGAAGTTGTGGCTCGAATGCGTCCGTGCATGTCTAGATGAATAGACAGGATAAATCTGTACTTGTACAGCATCTCAGCACGTCAAAAGGGCGCCTCTACACTTAGTTGTTAATCTATCGCGTATGTGCATGTCCAGACCAGTAGCCAGGACGCATGTGTCGCCGTGGAGCATCTTATCGCTTAAAAAGGTAAGCTGCGACTCTATTGCGTCCGTGCATTCTAGATAAAGAGACATGACTGATCTGGGGTCGCACAGCATCATAGTATCGAAAGTGTGAATTTTGCCAATGTGTTGGCTCTAAAGCGACCTTGTATATCATGACAGATAGACAGAACGCATCTTCGACCGTACAGCATCTTAGCGCTATTAAAAAGCGATCAAATGCTTTACTATGGCTATTTTTTTGTCCGTACATGTAGCCAAAACAAATCTGTGGTCGTACACCAACTCAGTGCGTCGATAGGAAGAATACAATCTTTCTTGTGGCTCTGATGCAACCGTGCTTCTTTGTATAGACTGACAGGATGCATCTGTGACCGTACACAATGCTTACGCTGTTAAAGGGAGATCAAATGCTTTAATGTGGCTCCATTTCATGCCGTGCATGTCTTGAAAGAGCGGCAGGACGGATCTGTACTCGAAACCATCTAAGCGCTTTAAAGAGGCGTTCGTATGGGAATTTGTGGCTCGAATGCGTCCGTGCATGCCTACATGATTAGACAGGTTACATCTGTAGTTGCACAACATCTCAGCGCAACAAAAGGGTTCCTCTAAACCTAAGTTGTTAATCTATCGCGTCTGTGCATGTCCAGATCAGTAACCAGAACACATTTGTTGACGTGAGGCATCTTATCTGCAAAAATGATAAGCTGCGGCTCTGTTAGGTCCAAGCATGTCTAGATAAAGAGACATGACTGATCTGTGGTCGCACAGCATCACAGCGTGTCAAAAGAGTGAATTATACCAAAGGGTCGGCTCAAATGCGACCGTGTATATCTAGACAGATAGACAGGACGCATCTTCGACCATACAGCATCTTAGCACTATTAAAAAGCGATCAAATGCTTTAATATGGCTATATTTTTGTCCGTATATGTAGCCAAAACGAATCTGCGGTCGTACACCAACTAAGCGCGTCGAAAGGAAGAGTTTAATCTATCTGTGGCTCTAACGCAATCGTGCTTCTTTGTATAGACTGACAGGATGCATCTGTGACCGTACACAATATTTACGCTATTAAAGGGTGATCAAATGCTTTAATGTGGCTCCATTTTGTCCGTGCATGTCCTAAAAGATAGACAGGACAAGTCTGTGTGGGTACACCATCTAAGCGCTTTAACGAGGTGTTCATATGAGAAGTTGTGGCTCGAATGCGTCCATTCATGTCTAGATGAATAGACAGGATAAATCTGTACTTGTACAGCATCTCAGCACGTCAAAAGGGCGCCTCTACACTTTGTTGTTAATCTATCGCGTCTGTGCATGTCCAGACGAGTAGCCAGGACGCATTTGTGACCGTGGAGCATCTGATCGCTTAAAAAGGTAAGCTGCGACTCTATTACGTCCGTGCATGTCTAGATAAAGAGACATGACTGATCTGTGGTCGCACAGCATCATAGTATCGAAAGTGTGAATTTTGCCAATGTGTTGGCTCTAATGCGACCTTGTATATCATGACAGATAGACAGAACGCATCTTCGACCGTACAGCATCTTAGCGCTATTAAAAAGCGATCAAATGCTTTACTATGGCTATATTTTTGTCCTTACATGAAGCCGAAACAAATCTGGGGTCGTACACCGACTCAGTTCGTCGATAGGAAGAATACAATCTTTCTTGTGGCTCTGATGCAACCGTGCTTCTTTGTATAGACTGACAGGATGCATCTGTGACCATACACAATATTTACGCTGTTAAAGGGTGATCAAATGCTTAAATGTGGCTCGATTTTGTCCGTGCATGTCCTAAAAGATAGACAGGACAAGTCTGTGTGGGTACACCATCTAAGCGCTTTAACGAGGTGTTCATATGAGAAGTTGTGACTCGAATGCGTCCATTCATGTCTAGATGAATAGACAGGATAAATCTGTACTTGTACATCATGTCAGCACGTCAAAAGGGCGCCTCTACACTTAGTTGTCAATCTATCGCGTCTGTGCATGTCCAGACCAGTAGCCAGGACGCATTTGTGACCGTGGAGCATCTGATCGTTTAGAAAGGTATGCTGCGGCTCTGTTGCGTCCGTGCATGTCGAAATAAATAGACAGGACGGATCTGTGGTCGCACAGCATCATAGCGTGTCAAAAGAGTGATTTTTACCGAAGAGTTGGCTCAAATGCGACCGTGTAGATCTAGACAGATAGACAGGACGCATCTTCGATTCTACAGCATTTTAGCGCTATTAAAATGCAATCAAATGCTTTAATATGGCTATATTTTTGTCCTTACATGAAGCCAAAACAAATCTGGGGTCGTACACCGACTCAGTTCGTCGATAGGAAGAATACAATCTTTCTTGTGGCTCTGATGAACCCGTGCTTCTTTGTATAGACTGACAGGATGCATCTGTGACCATACACAATATTTGCGCTGTTAAAGGGTGATCAAATGCTTTAATATGGCTCCATTTTTGTCCGTTCATGGCTTGGAAGATGGACAGGACAAATCTGTGCTCGTAACCTTCTAAGCTCTTTAAAGAGGCGATCGTTGGGAGGTTTGGCCAGAATGCATCCGTGCATGTCTAGATGGTTAGCCAGGACACATCTTCGACCGTACAGCATCTTAGCGCGTCGAAAGAGAGATTTTTCTAAAGGGTTGCCTCAAATGTAATCGTGTATATCTAGAGATAGACAGGACGCATCTTCGACCGTACAGCATGTTCGCGCTATGAAAGGGCTATCGAATGCATTAATGTGGCTCTATTGTGTCCAACCATATCCACATTGTGAAACAGGACGGAGTTGCTGTCGTAAAGCATCTGACTTCGTCAAAAGAGTTATTGTATGCTTAGTTGTGGCTCGATTGCGTCTTTGCATGTCCAGATCAGTAGCCAGGATGCATTTGTGGTCGTGGATCATCTCAGTGCGTCTGAAGGCTGATTTTACGCATGATTGAAGCTCTATTGTGTCCGTGCATGTCTAGATAGATAGTTAAAACGAATCTGGAATTGTACACCAACTTAAGGCGACGACAGGGTGATTCTAATCTTCGTTGTGGCTCTCACGCGAACGTTTTATTTGTATAGACAGACAGGACGCATCTGTGACCGTACACAATCTTTGCACCATTAAAGGGTGAACAAATGCTTTAATGTGGCTCCGTCTTTGTCTGTGCACGAAACCGTGGTCGGACACCATCTCAAGGCGTCGAAAGGGTGATTCTTTCCTTGATTGTGGTTCTATTGCGTTCGAGCATGTCTAAATCGATAGACAGGATGAATCGGTTGCCGTAGAGCGTCTTAGCGCTTCCAAAGAATTAAAACGTTCCTGCGATAGGTTTAAGAGATGGGTGGCCCTATTGCGTCTAGATAGATAGACAAGAAGGAGCTTTGGCCGTATAGCATATAGCGCTTCATAAAAGCAATCATATGCTAAGCTGTGGCTCGCTTGTGCCCGTGCATGTCTAGATAGATAGACAGGACGGCTTTGTGGTCGTACATCATCTCAGAGCTTCAAAAGAACAATCAAATGCTCAGTTGTACTACTTTTACGTCTCCTCACGTCAAGATAGATAGACAGAACGGAAATTTGGCTGTCAAGCATCTTAGCTCTTCAAAGGAGTGATAATAGGATTCGGTATGGCTTTATTGCGTCCGTGCACATCTCGAAACATAGCCAGGACGGAGCTGTAGCTTTAGATGACCTTACTGCTTTAAAAGCGTCATTATACACTTAAATGTGGTTTGATTGCGTCCGTTCATGTCTGGACAATAAAACAGGACAGATCTGTGGCCGTACAGCATCTTAGCGCTTCAATAAAGTGACTATACATTAATAATGGTTTCATTGCGCCCGCCCACGTCAGAAATAAAGACAGGATGAAGCTGCGGTCGCACAGCATCTTAGCGTTCTTATAGAGCGCTTAGATGCTATGTGGCCACAGTTAGTGACAAAACACTTGAATGTGGCTTAATTACGTTAACGTATGTCTGTAGAAATAGACAAGATGAATCTGTGGTCGAACAGTTTCCAAGCGCTTTAAAAAAGCGATTAAATTCTTAAATGGGGCCCGATTGCGTCCGTGCATGACCCGAATGAAAGATAGAAAGTATATGTGGTTAAACAGCCTTAACGCCCTTCAAAGAGTGTATAACGCACTTTTGTGACTCTATTGCGTATGTGCATGTCTAGATAACTAGACAGGGTCGATCGGTAGCCGTACAACATCTTAACGCTTGAAAACACTGATAAGACGCTTCTTTGTGGAATTATTACCTCTAGCCACATCTCGAGAAACAGACAAGTCGTTTTCGTGGCCATACAGCCTTTTAGCGCTTCCAAAAAGTGAATATCCGCTTAGTTGTTTTTTGAATGCGTATGTGCACGTCTAGGTAGATAGACAGGACGTGTCTGTGGCCATACAGCAACTCAGCGTTTCCAGAATGGAAATATTCGCTTAATTGTGGCTTGATTGCGTATGTGTTTGTCTAATCAGATAGAGTGAATAAACGCTTATATGTGGCTTGATTACGTATGTGCACTTTTTGATCGATAGCCAAAACGAATCTGTCGTCATAAAGCATCTGAGGGCTCCAAAAGATTATTTATACGCCTGAATGAAACTTTGATGAGTCTGTGCAGGTCTTCAAAAATAAATATGACGGATATGTGACCATACATCATTGTACTAAAAGAGTAAATATACATTTACGGTGGTGGTGTATACATTTACGGGCAGGTGCTCTCGAGCATCTGCAGGTCTCTAACGAGTCTCACCCTCGACGCGACGGTCTCCAGCACCAGAGCGCCACCTGGGCTCTTACCAAGTCAGAGAAAAACAAAATAATGGAAGACCCTCACGACCTCGGTGCTAACGTAATCCAAGACAATACAAGTAAATATACGCTTAATTGTGGCTCGAATGCGTATATGCACGTCTACGGAAATAAAAGCGACGAAAATGTCGCCATACAGCATTTGAGGGCCTCAAATAACGATTTTACTCTATGTTGTAACTTTATTGCGTCTGTGCAGGTCTTGATAAAGTGACAGGACGTATCTGTGGTCATACAGCTTTCAAGGGCTTCAAAAAAATGATAATACACTTAAATGTGACTGGATTGCGTATGTGCATGTCTAGATCAATAGAATGTATTCGCCGCCGTATAGCATCTGAGTGCTTTTACTGAGTGATTATACACTTTGTCGTAGCTCTATTGTGTCTGTGCAGGTCTAGAAAGATTGACAGGACCTTTATGTGGCCATACATCTTTTGAGCGCTTTTAAAGAATGTATATACGCACGTTTGTGGCTCTATTGTGTTTGCGCACGTCGAGAAAGATAAACACGACGGAGTTGTGGCCGTACAGCATCTCAGTGCTTTAAAAGAGTAATTCTACGCTTACTTTTGGCTCTACTGCGTCGCTACCCGACAAGAAAGATAGACAGGACGGATCTGTGTCCATACTGCATTTGATTGCTTCCATAAACGAGATATATGTTTAGTTGTGGCTTGCTTTCGTATGTGCACGTCTTAAGCGATGAACAGGACAGACCTGTCGCCGTACACCCTTTGAAGGCCTCGAAAAAGTGAACAATCTCTTAGATGTAGATTACGCATGTGCACGTTCTGATTGATAGCCAAGACGGATCTGTCGCTGTTAAGCATCTGAGGGCTCTAACTTATTTATTATACGCTTAGATTTGACTTAGAAGCGTCTGTGCAGGCCTTCAAAGATATCTAGGACGTATCTGTAACCATACAGGATTTTGGCGCCTCAAAAGAGTGAATGTACGGTTACTTGTGGCTCGATTGCGTATGAGCACGTCTAGAAAAATAAACAGGACGGAAATGTCGCCGTACAGCATTTGAGGACTTCTAGGAGTTTATTATACTCTTAGTTGTGGCTCTATTGCGGCTGTGCATGTCCCAATCAATAGACAGGAAAAAAAAATTATTTCATACACCATCTGAGGGCTCCAAAAGAGTGATAATACACTTAAATGTGACTCTATTGCGTCCGTGCACGTCAAGAAAGGTAGCCATGACGTATGTGTGGCCATACATCATCTGAAGGCTTTGTAAAAATGAAAAAAGGATAAGTGATGGCTCGATCGCGTATGTGCACGTTAAGATAAATAGACACGTTGGATCTGTCGCCGTACGGTATATGGGGGCTTCAAAGAAGTAATTTAATTGCGTCTATGCAGGTTTAGAAAGTTATTTATACAGGACAATTTTGTGGCCATACAGCCTATAAGCGGATCAAAAAAGTGATTATGCGCTTTGTTCTGCCTCTATTGCGTTTGTGCACGTCAAGTTAGATAGCCTGTGCGTATCGGTGGTCGTACCGCATCTCAGCGCTTTAAAAAAGAGTTGTAGTTATGGCTTTACTGCGTCGGTGCACGTCGACAGGACGGATTTGTGGCCATACAGCATTTAACCGCTTCCAAAAAAAAGATATACGTTTACTTGAAGCTTGATATCGTATGTGCACGTCTTAGTTGATAGACTAGACAGATCTGTCGCCGTACAGCATCTGAAGGCTTCGAAAGAGTGGATAAACGTTCAGAAGTGGCTCGATTGCTTATGTGCACCTTTAGGTCGATAGTCATGACGGGTCGGATGCCGTAAAGCATATGGGGGCTTTTGGATTTGACTCTATTGAGTCTTTGCAGGCCTCGAAAGATAGATAGGACGTATCTGTGACCATACAGCATTTTGGCACTCCAAAAATATATGCTTAAAGAGATAAACAGGACGGAATTGTCGCCGTACAGCATCTAAGGGCTTGACATACTCTAAGTTGTGGCTCTATTGAGTCTGAGCAGGTCTTGATAAATAGATAGAACGTATTCATACAGCCTTTAAGGTTTCAAATAGTTAATATACGTTTTGTTGGGGCCCTATTGCGTCTGTGCAGGCCTAGAAGATAGACAGGTCGTGTCTGTAGTCATACAGCCTTCCCTCGCTTCATATACGCACAGTTGTGGCTCTATTGCGTCTTAAAATATAGACAGGACGGATCTATGGTACATCATCTTATAATTTTAATATCCATAGGATGGCTACAGTAAGAGCTATCAAATAGAGGAGAGCCAGCAACTGGAGGAAGAGACATATTACAATACAATGCAAAATTTCTACGAATCGATACCAAAGTCTAAAATTAAGAAGTCCTTAAAAGAATCCGCACTTCGACCTTCCATTTAGAATGTGCGTTGTGAGTCTTCATGGATTGGGAAGTCTAACACCGTGCCACATATAATAGAACTTCTAAGCGAAGGCTGCACGATGATTGTAATTAGTACAGAGACCAATGAGACACTTTATGATCATCTCAAAGACACTATCGATAGTGTACAAGTGATTGAAGAAGGGATGGTTCCAGCAATGAGTGAAAGTGATAGCAAATCGAGCAAGGCAATCATATTTGATGACCTGTTGATGAAACCAAAGCGCACTCAAGCTCAGATTTCCCTTTTCGAGGACGTAAGGAAGGTTGGAGAATGATTTACATTTGACAGAGCTACTTTGGCGAGCTATACAAACAAACGGCGATAGAAAAATGAGCACGATGATAATACTTTCATTAATCGAACGATCGTCGGCCGGTGTGCGATCAGTAAAAAAGAAGATTGCTGATCAGAGCTTTAACAAAATTGACTAAAGCTATCGCTTTTAGTGTAATGTAATGTATTACGTTATCGCGTTCCCAAGTTATGAACGTGCTAGGCTCAGTCTGGCTAGTCCACGGCATAGAATAATGTCCGCATACGTCGGGTCTCGTTCGGCGGGCAGTGCAGCCAGCACCGAGGTCGTGAGGGTCTTCTATTATTTTGTTTTTCTCTGACTTACTAAGAGCCCAGGTGGCGCCCTTGTGCTGGAAACCGTCGCGTCGAGGGTGAGACTCGTTAGAGACCTGCAGATGCCCGAGAGCACCTGCCCGAAGCGCGCGAGCATTTAGCCCCCGCGCTTGGAAGGAGGGCGTCACCCCAACCTTTTCCGAAGCCCTGGTGAGTATGTTTATACAAATCTAAGCGATAGCTTCTTCGGAAAAGGTTGGGGTGACGCCCTCCTTCCTAAGCCCTGGTGAGTATGTTTATACAAATCCAAGCGATAGCTTCTTCGGAAAAGATTGGGGTGACGCCCTCCTTCCAAGCGCGGGGGATAAATGCTCGCGCGCTTCGGGCAGGTGCTCTCAAGCATCTGCAGGTCTCTAACGAGTCTCACCCTCGACGCGACGGTCTCCAGCACCAGGGCGCCACCTGGGCTCTTACCAAGTCAGAGCTAACCAAAATAATGGAAGACCCTCATGACCTCGGTGCTGGCTGCACTGCCCGCCGAACGAGACCCGACGTATGCGGACACCACTCTATGCCGTGAACTAGCCAGACTGAGCCTAGCACGTGCATAACTTGGCAACGCGATAACGTAATACATTACATACTCACCAGGTTGTCGGTATGTGTTCGAGTATATTAATTTGTGCAACTGTACTGATTAAATTTATTCAATCGTTGCAGGTGTGCACGAAATTCCTCGATGAAGCCTGCTATGCTGAGCATGGGCAACTTTGAAAAATTTAGCCCGACTAACACACGGGTACTTAAATTCCCAATCAACTAAAAGCATTGCAACTTAAGTTGAAAGGGTGTCGTTGCTTTGCTAAAGACTTTTCACTTCCACCATCTCACATTTTGCATGAAGAAAGTGACGTGGTGTGTTCATGAGGCCACAAAAGCCTCTACGGGTGATTAAAATACGTCTAAAATGTCGACACAGGTCGTTTCGACGTGCTTGTCGAAGAAATTTGTTTACACTTCGACATGTAGAGCCCAGCTGTATTGACACAATTGTTAGAGGCTAATTGCTGTATTGTGTGGTGTATTTAGAAACAAGATGCGACATACCACGAAGTGGCCGACTGCACACACGAAAATATGGTTCATGCAGTAATGGAAGACAAGTTAGACTGCCGAGAGGGTATGACCACTATGCTGAGGGAGGCAGATTGTGTCGTAATCTGAAGAATTTGCGACTCAACGTTCAAATGCGGTTATCTCGACATCGACACCGTCGTTATCAAAGCTATGACGTACTGTATAATGCTTCGTCGCTAATGGTATCTAGTGGTACGCTTGTTGCTTTTATATGCCGAGGAAGATTAAACGACGCGACATAAATCAAACAGTCCATCCACTGACGTACAATAAGAACGAGAATTGACTTGAACAATTTAATGGCGAACTGCGGAAGTAACGCAAAAAAATGACCACTACTGGGAACGAAAGCTACTCGAAAATTGTCCTCATCTTTGACGTCCGACTCCATCGGAACGATACCTCCCTGCTCGGCGATAGACTTGAAAGTGTCGATGATTTGAAGGGCGCTTACACGCAAAGATATAATATTTCGAGATGTTTTATGGCGCTAAAAGCCCGATGAATCTCGAGATGTTATCATCTTTCGCAGTTTAGCAACACAAAGGGTCTTACTTTTTGCAAATGTAATATTGTAAGGAAAGCCTATAATTTGCTGCAAAGAGTTGACGCCCCCACGTGGCCACCGAAAGAGTGTCCTATTAGAAAAAGCTTGTTGCAATCTCCACCAAACGAGCGACAATTTTTAGCAACCCAGAAGACCTACTTTTTTTTACCAAAGCGTTGCTTCCCGTCTATAAATTAGTACCTCTAATATGCGACCCCACTTTGCATTATCCACATACAGCGTTCTCGACGTCCTCGACCATGTCCATAATTGAGCCATTTGGAAACGTTTTATTTCCAATAATGGCCACCAGAAAGCCCTGCGTGGCTAAATATGCACCAACCAGCGCGTACTGCCACTGAAGATCGAATACCACGCTTAAAGACCAGTATATGATTGACAACTGCTGTCTGCACTCCGTAAACGTCGAGCGTGTTACGTTTGTACAGCCCATTGTGAATATCATAACACGACAATTACGCAAAAGCAAGCAGCCGATTCTCGCTGCCAATCGAGGCTTCGAAATACACAAAAAATACTCGGAGCATCCAATTGACAAGCACCTGAGTGCTGCCTGCACATATTCGGGCCATGGTAGATGAGGCTCATTCTGTCGAAGCATCACGTGTAGCTGATGGATATTGTATACAGTGTAACGGACATGAGCCAGAAGCGCAAGCACGAGTTTCACACGCTGTGACTTTACAATCATAAAAGTGATGCCAAGAGTCTTCAGCTCAGACGTCGATAAACTTTTAAAATTTCGTATATTTCGTCTATTTCTTCTATTACTACCTTTTCCTACATGGTTAAAACGGCACGTACTCAAGCTCGCGGCAGTTGTTGAATTGCGTTGCGAAACTTGACACAAACTTCGCCCGCGGATCAATGCCTGAAAATTTTTGCCACTGCTCCAAAGTCCTCTTCGTACCAATAGCAAATTTATCCAGGTCTGTGCGATCGAAGTCTTCATTCGTCACAGGAAGCCTTAGAATGTAGCGAATGCGTCGCCTGGAGGTCTGCTGTATTGCATAGCGCTTTTTCCAGTCGCGCTCCCAAACCACATTTCGCGGTTCGTACCAATGGTAAGCAATGTCATCTGATGGTACGTAAAAGTCGTAGCCGGAGGTCCAGAGCCGTGTCGCTCGCGAATACTCTTCGCCGTGGAATAAATACGGCGTGTATGGGTCATTTCGTACCTCTTTAATCTGCTTGCATCCTCCAAAATTAAATCCTCCGGCAAGTTGCGACATTAGCCGGGGCTTTGGCGTGTCTTTCTTTTGAATCCACGTCGGGTCGGCGTACTGTACCATAGCGTCGTCTCCTATCGCCTCAATGCGAGACTTGCACATGAGCTGCACTCTATCGTTCGCGTCGAGCTCTGTTAGGTACTCCATGGACTTCGGATACACAGAAATGATGGCGTTAGGATTTTCTATCAAGTCCCATTGCGCTATTATATTTTCATCCCAGTTGGGGACGAAGATCAAGTGCGAGTCAATCGTCATGCAAAAATCCTCGTTTGTAATGGATTTTTCGGTCTCATATCGTGCAGCAGTAGGACCCTACAGAGCAAAGATATCCAGCAGACAATGACAGCATCACTCATAGCTTCCAAAGCTTAATCATCCTACTGTTGCATTGACTGCGTCAATTTGTGATGAAACAATCTGCGGGCGACGGCAAAACTTTTTGCCGACGAGTTCACAAAAAGCTTCAACGCATTGGGTCTCATTCTTTGACGGATAAATTTGATCGTGAATACTAATTTTTAAATTATCGGGTGCCTTTGCGTTGTCAAAGATTGAGCGTAGCGTCTCTGAGCACCTTTCTCGTAAAAAACAAGCAGCACATGAGCTATCGCTAGCAAACAATTTTAATAGGCAGCCTGGTGGTACCCTGTTACGAACCTCCTTGAGTCGCGATAATTGGCAATCAAAATGATGGTACTGCGTCCATTGATAATCGACCGCGGAATAGTGGCCTCGGTTGAGGCTGTAAGGTCGTCGTTGTTGGCACGTAAGCGAAGGGTGCGGTCCTCTATAGAAGCAGTGGCATCCCCGACCGCATAGTCTTGCAGGTAAAGTACCTCGTGGAGCACCGTGATGAGGCAAAAGATGGGGATTATTATGAGCACCACCACACAAAGATTCCACATAGCACTACGGCGTATGCCCGAAGTGGAGCTCACACGCCCATACGGCTGATGGACCGTCTTCATTTTTGCCGCTTTGCCAATTTTAAATATGGTTTCAACCACGTCACTCTTACTATCTGACGTGATTTGAGTACAGATGTGGGCAGTTATCAAACGATAAAAGTTGAAGACCGAGCGTAAAAATCAAATGCAAAAGAAGGTTCCTAAAGCTTTTTCCACTATACCAAAGTCCTTGGAATGAAGCAACAAAGGTGTTCTCATACCGGACAAACCGTAATGAGAGGGCTAGGTAAATAAGTATGGCCTCAACATTGTGTAATTACGATATAAACATTGTTTTAAAGCTTTCTACTAATTATCGCTTGGGAATCTTGTTTAGGAAGCACCGAATTGATTGCATCAAGCTGAAGAGCTCACAGAGCACGAAGATTGGCGATGGCCACACCACACCATCGATCAACTTGTCGTCTTCATCGTTAGCCGTCTTCCATATTCGCGACGCTGAGCACCTGTACATGTCTTTCGGGTTTTCACAACGCGAATGGCAAAGGAAGCTGTACAAATAGTTTTTGACCCGATCTAGGATCGTATATAGCGCGCCGACGCTCGTTCAGGCGTCGATAACAATTTGTTTGCTTGGTGACAATCGATGCTTTTGAAAAAGAGCGGCAGGACACTAAGACATCAGCCACGGCAAACTTAGTGGTAGTTTACGTACATAGACAGTATGCGGCATGACTGGCAGCAAGATTTTTGAGGCACAGTAATCGGGCGAGCATGGCGTTTGCTTTAACGACAGAAGACAGCAGCGATACAATGTGAATGTGCAAGTTGTGTACAACGACCGCCGCCATACTTTGACGATCGTACACAATCATAAACTGATACATTGTTAGGCGCGAGATAACGAACTGTCTAAACCGATTATATTCAACGATGGTCAATACTTCATTGCAGATCCAGTGTATCTTACTGGCCATGTTGCCAACACCATTGTGCCCACTTATTACCCAAACGTGAACATTTTTGATGTCGTAAATTTCAATCATCGCTTAAGGAGCTCCGAATTATAATCCTTAGCGAGCATTGTTGTGGAGGCAGGCACGTATTGTTCTACACAACGTGCTAATCGACTTTGGTTGTAATCGAAGTGTTGATGAGACTTCAGACGCTCCAGCAGCAACACATGACAAGGATGATGACACGATCCTAATGTGCAATGATTTCATTCGAAAAACAATATCAAATGTTAAGAGATCGGTATTAAATAAGTGGGAGATGACAGCTCGACCGTAGCGCACTACAAAGTCTTGCACAGGTATAGGACCGTTACTTTTTCGGTGTAAATTGCATTAAGCTTGCCTTGCAGAAAACTTTGGTCATCATTAGGCTTATAGCAAAAAAAAATTCACTTCACTGCCTGTCTTAAACAAATGATTTTTCTTTTGAAACTGCACTTTAGTTGTCAGGTATTTCAACACGAAGCAGTTCCTCAGTGCGGCGTCCAGCGTGCGCAACGACAGCAGGCTCTCTAAGAGACAAGACGCAGCTCGAACCAACAAAAAATGTGCCATTTTCAGTTCCAATTCGATTTGAGCACAGGAAGTGGCAGTTGGGCTTAGCATAATCACCTTTTCGCAAGACATGAGTAATCGGAGAGAGACGTTGCGCCCAGTAAGAGAGTGTTGAATACGACTCCTTGTCATGATCTTCAAAGTCATTCCAAGCACACGCAAACAAAACCAAGTCACTCTTGTTTTCCACGACATGTGTGCCAAACTCGTACGCGGAGAAGGGAGCTTTAAAGTCATTTGGGTTGATATCCATGCAGATTCCAAATGAAATAGTCTTGCAAAGCCACGGGCAGTCCCATGTGAAGAAGCTATCTCCCGCTGTGGCCCACGATTTGTCAGTCTCATACAGAAATGTTTTTCGCGGGTTGCACACGAGCTCGCCGTCAGGGCTTACAACCAACATGGAGTTGTACAACACATCGCCATCTTTCTCCACGTACCCACAGGTTACCATACACTGCAGCCGACGCGCTTGTTGCTGACACCAATTGAATATCTGCCCTCCACCTGCCACTTCAGCTACTAGAGCCACGTCGATTTTGGACTTAAAGACGTAACCCGTGAACGCCATCTTTACAGCACCGGTTTGCAGCCAGGAGTAAGCAGCCCACAGGTATAATTATATCGTATGCACCTTACCTCTGGCAGCATTAATATGTCAATTTTGTCTTCTTCACACAGCGACGCCACCATGACATTTACGTGCTGCTAAAATGATGGGCTTTAATTTACTTAATTAATTAACATCAGTTATTGCGACGGACCTCCATATTGCGCTTAATCTGCCCAAGCTGCGGGTCTTTAAAAACGCGAGGCACTCCACATCATTAGCACTCGACCAACCGCCATATTAGCCACCAAACGCACCATATTGCACTATAGCAATTTGCATTTTCAGCAAATACCAAATCTCGGCAGAGCTAAATATTAGTGTGGTACACTGATTATTTGCTGTACACGATCCATGACTTTCATACTGTATAGTATTTAAAGCTTCTGCTGCTTACACAAGCTTACAAAAAGATCAGAGATTGCTGTGCGCTGTCACGGAGGTCTGGCGCTGAAATTAGAGCTACGAATTAATATATGTAAGGAGTGTGAAGTAGAGACACTGCCATGCTTAGGCAAGCTATATTTTAGTAACAAAGCTTAACATTTATAGCATGCGACGAATCTTTCTAGCCTTATTCCAGATGCGAATTCAAAACTGAGTGTCAAAATTTTGCCATTTATTGAGCCTCCACGGGTTTTTGAACCTTGTCTAACAAAGCCAAAGTTAAGTTGTTATCCATTCTCGACTTGTAACCTCTTGATGAGTTCAGAAATTCTCTTTCGTAGTTCTGTCACTCTATGAGGCGTTGCATAATTGCCCAATGACATCATTTCCATTTCGCTCGCATGTTGACGACTAAAAAATTCGGCTACCACTAGAACGTACATTCCGCAGTCATAGCTATTTTGCTGCTGGGGGGCGTCTTGCACTTCCTCCACCTTAGCGAAGCAGTCATTTCCATCGTATCTTCTGACTGCTTGTAGCATAAAATGAAAAGATTCTGCTGCACGCCGCGCTGCGTTTTTGTTGTAACCCGAACTTGAGTCAAAGTGCTGATACTTCCCGTCGCAGTAGACAAGAAGCGACCAGTGGCTACTATTCCCTACAAGCGTTTCGTTATCGGTAACTGGGATGAGAAATATTCGTTTACTCTTGATGTCTAGACCCTCTGCTAGTTCTTTGTACTCGGCCTCTTCCTCGCACTGGTGCAGCAGGCACGAAACTACCGCCGGATCCATAAGTAGCATGTCGTTCGGGACCGTTGTCTGCATTAAATACTGCAAATAAAAGTTGATAGCGTTGTCATTGAGCCACTGACAACCTGCGAACAGCTCTACATCCGACTCGTACAATTGTACGTCGTGGTATTTGAGCACTTGCTTTGCCATATAATGACAATCAATAATTATTATTGATACTTGACTCCAATTTGGTCTGTCGAAAAGCATAAGCGTACTGCGATACTGAATAGAATACCTCACATCTTTAGATACATAAAATAAGACGCATTAGTATCCTTCTTGCTAGAGCAAAATGACGTCGTCGTTCTTCCCACAATTTGGCAACGTGTTCGCTTCGAACTCTGCCGGCCGGGTGTGTACACTGCGCACTGCTTTGATATGTCTATTATCTTATACCGTACCTATGCCTTGTAGAACGAGCTAGTTTCCTTTAACGCCGGGAAGATGACGGTTAAGTCCACAGCCAACGGCAAGTTTTTAGTGACGCCTCTGCTGGAGAAGGGTAAAATCTGTCTTTCGCGTGGTGACGATCAGCTGCTGCACTTTCAGTGGGTGGACCGACAGACGGGTGCCAGTCCTGAAGACTTTATCATCTTTCCAGACGATGCGCAATTTGCCAAGGTGGAAACGGGCCGCCCCGACGATCGTGTATACACTTTGCAGTACAAAAATTCGTCACGTCGCTTCTTCTTTTGGATGCAGGTACAATATATCTATTATAGTATTGTTCGCAGCCCCGTTAGCCAGCCTGATGATCGACCCTTTGTATTGTACGGTCTCGTATCTATTCTCTATTGTAGAACAAGGACGCGGCGCGTGATCAAGAGCTCGTCAAGAAAGTAAATGACTGCATGAATAATGCGCAGGCAGCTGCTAGTAGCGACGGCGGGCGTGGATCCGGCAATAATGTGCAGCTAGACCACAACGCTATCATGCAGATGCTTGGTGCCATGGGGGCTGGAGAGGGCCGTGCTGGTGCCGTAGGCAGTGGTCAAGCTGTGCAAATGTCCGAGTTGCAAAACATTTTGCAAAATATGGGTTTGCCTGCGGGTGCTCAGTCCGCAGCCTCATCACCTGCAACATCTGCCGTGTCATCATCTCAGGCGTCGCGGAACGGAGGTGGCAGCTCGGCAGCTGCTACCACAGCTCCGACACAGCGTGAACATGATGTCGCAAGCATGGAAGTTGATGAAATGGATGAAGATGAGCTGTTGCGTCTGGCGATCGAGGAAAGCATGCGCGATGGAGGCAGTACTAACGCCAGTGGTGACAACGCTGGAGCAGGTGATACAGAGGGCGGCAACAGACCCGCGGATCGTGACGAGAATTGTGGCAGTGAAAGTGGCGGCGGCAACATGGACACGTCATCTTAAGGTGTTGCAAGGTTTAAGCAAAATCAAAGGCTTGTACCCTTGTGGGTAGGTAGCATGTAATTTTTTACAAAAGTACTCCTTTTTCTCACTATTGAGCGTAACAACGCCTTTACTCACGCCGCGTGAGTAACAATCTCTCTCTTTCTTCTCATGCCTCTAGAAACCAGTAGCTTTGCTAGAATTCTCACGATGTTTGGTAATCGTAGGTTTTTTGGTCACGATTCTGTCGTGTCTGCTGCTGGTCTTGGGATTGAATACGGAAGCTTTGTATTGACTTTTTTTGTCTCTCTCAGATACTGCAACTTCGTCCACTACAAACTTGACAATTTCACCACCTGCGCCGGCTCCTGCTATTTCGACATCCACCGCATCTCCAACTCTTGGAGCTGGAACTCTTACAACGGCTGATCTCCAGCGAGCAATGGCTTCTTTGCAACAATTTGCGGTTAGTCGTTCTTTGTTAAAAAAAATTGCTTGGCTTAATAGAAATGTGAATAATTACGCAATGTGTTTGTTCCTACAGCCATCGAATCCAGTGTCTTTGGTCAAGCTTTTGAGTGCTAATAACTTAAGCATTATCTTCGATGACCCAGCGAGCGTCGAAGCACTTCTTCTACATTTACCAGAAGGCTCTCAGACTTTGGCTGAGCTTCGTGCTACGGTGAGACTGAGTCTTCTCGATATAAGGATTTGCTGGCACGGTATAACTCGATATGCTGCAAATTGGTTGCTTTCACAGCTGCGATCACCCCAATTGCGCCAAAGCATCGAATCTCTTGTCAATGCTTTGCAGACGGGCAACTATAACACTGTAATGGCTAGTTTCGAATTGGACCCTACTGCAGGTGCTGACAAGCTTGCAGTAGGTGACGGTAAGTTGCAAGCAAAGTATGCACTACCAAGCGTTCTGAGTTTTATGACAATGTTCATCAGGCGTTGGTGCCCTTTTATCTGCGATCCAAGCGTGGGCAGACGCACCTGACGCCAACACGGAGGCATCGAGTGACCAGAGCGACGCGAAAAAGTAAAAGTGTTTGATTTAATCGTACGAATGCTTAGTGAAACAAATTTTTTGTCTTTTCCTATGTGATCTTTGGGCAAGCTTGCAAAATTATTAAACCTACAAAGCAAAAGGTCGGTTGATGAAGACAATGGTTCAAGACAACTCTTTTCCCTGATCCACATTAAGTAATTTGTCATCATTGATACTAGTGAATTTATTACCTTGCGCATGGCATCGTTTCAAAGTTTATTCAGCTTACACTGGTGCAGTGCATTTACGAGGCAAAGCGATAAGCGCATTAATTGAATCAAAAATCTCTTGCTATTTAATGTCTTTGTGAGTCTACCAAATTTCGATTCGATTTTAGTAGTCGAAGATCAAATAAATTTTATCAAAATGCTATTGCCGCGACACTGGTAGACAACCAAGTCGTAGTGGACATTGAGACGCCATCTTTGGTAGCATTAGCCCGACGTTGTGAGCGCTCAATCTGATCCCTTAGCCCTCGAGAGAAATAAGCACTTGTAAGGCAAGCGTGTCGATCGAAAGAAGTGCTAGAGCATTAAATTTGATTGCTGCTAGTCCATCGGCGCTCACATCAATTTGCAGATGATTCCAGAACAGCTGTTATATGTGAATGAGTAATGACTGCGACTTACTTTTTTCTTCTATAAACTGAAAGATAAATTATATCTCATTCCTCCCATACAATTTTTAATATAGATTTACCAGCATAAATCACTTGAAGAATGCGTTGTGTTGCTTTGCTGATGTACAATCGGGTGGAAGCAAGCTTTGCGTTTGTGACCATGCTCGAGGCTGCGAACGTGATGGATCATGTAGCGAAAGTCATCACCCTCTGGGTTTTCATGAGTACTCATTGAACTCGATACACGCTGTTGCGGTTGCATGGAAAATGTCATGCCCTTGGTGAGCTCAGGTTCCACTTTGCAATTAAGTTCCTGACTACAGCCATGACTGTGGCTGTGGCTAGCGCTGCAGCCGTTCATAAACGTTGCAAATTCAGAGTTCAATCCGTTGTTTTTCATGGTAGAATTTATCTGAGGTTTCGAAATCTGTACAGACAAAAACTTGTCGAGCTGTGCGTGACGCCGAAAGATATATCGCGTCTGTTGCAAAACGTGCTGCTCATCCGCCGAGATAGCAACCTCAAGGTGCAACGTTGCAACACGCATAGTTCCTGCGTGGTGCCAAAGATTCCATTGCGCAATCCGCTCCACCTCAGGAATTGATGCTAAAATTTCTTGTAAAGCCGCGTTGACGCTGTCTTGTAGCTCTTGTGGAGCACCCTGAAGAAGTTGGCGAGCGGTATCACGAAGTAGAGGAAGCGTGCTACCCAAAATGAGTAGCGAGATGAGTGCAGATGATGCTGAGTCAGCTACGTGCCACTCATACATATGAATCAGAATTGACGAGATGATGACACCCACGCTACCCAGCGTATCCGCCAGTACGTGAAGGTAGACGCCATACATATTACTGTTCTTGCCAGTGTAGCCATTTTCAGAGGGACCTTCACCATGGGCCTGATGATGGCTAATGCCATGACTATGTCCGTGACCACTGCCACATGTATTAATTCCATGACTGTGATGCACATGGTCATGAAAGAAGAAAAGCCCAACGAGGTTCACAAGCAGTCCAGCCATCGAAGTTAGGAGCAAATGGTCCGTTGTGACCTTTGGTGGATCCAAAAAGCGCGATGCTGCTTCAGTAAACAAATGGAACGATACCAAGAGCAACAGTAACGAGTTCAGGAATCCTGATAGAACCTCTACGCGTCCGTATCCATACGTAAATAATGCGTCAGGTGGCCACTGTCCAATATACGAGGCCACAAGGCCAATCATGAGGGCGCCATTGTCAAAGAGCATGTGTCCTGCATCCCCCATGAGCCCCAAAGAGTTCGTGTACATACCAACTCCAAGCTCTACAAACATAATGACAATGTTCACTGACAAAAACATAAGCATTTGTCGCGAGGCGCGCTTTGCCCACAGCACGGCAAGCACTTGCGATGCTTTCGCAGCCAGTCCGCCATTTTCAGCCCTGCATGTAGAACTGAATCGGTACGTATCAAGATCCACCTCTCCTTCTTTATGAACGATACCAAGCCGTCGCCATTGATTCATTAAAACGTAAAGAACCAAACAACAAGACACAGCGATCCACAAGCCGCGAACCCAGCCTAAGTCCACAACCGCAACAAATATAGCCAACACTATACCTGTTAAAGTAAACACCAGCTTTGCCTTTTCTTGGTCCCGTATTGCCAGCAAATTAATTTGCCTCGTCAAGGAATTAGCTGCAAAGTGGCATAAAGCGGCAACTACCAGGTAAAGAGTCCATGTGGACAAGCTCATGACGCCTCCGTCCGCACTCGCTCGGTCGTTGGCAATTTGTTGGGTATGACGTATACTCTCGGGCGTCAGATACGCCAGCACAGTACCAAGCATCATTGCCCCAGCAACAGAAAATAGCGACGCATTACCGTCTGCTTGAAGCATAGACAAATGAGCGGTCCAATGCAGTCCTACTGCTGCCCCAATTAGTAGCAGAGTGTGCAAAAGCGCCCCATATTCGTCTAAATTGACGCCCGCTACCAGCAAGTAGCCTAAAAGTAGTAGTAGCGCATTAGTTTTGTCTCCAACGCTGTACCACCGCTTGATTTGTAGCAGTAGCACATCCGCATGTTGTAATAGGAAAGCAAAGAGCAGTCCAAAATGGCGGAGAGCCTGTACTGCCACATAAAGACGTGCCAGTCGATGCGTGGCGCTTAAAGCGAGACGTTGCGGATCAATGTTGACGCTTCTTGAGCCGCGAGAAGTGGCAACGTGCAGCACGAGCTGCAGGAACAGCAATTGTGCCAGCACTGAAAAATTACGCGTTGTGTGCAGAAGCAGAGAGCGTAACAGACCCAAAATCAAAAGAGAGCAGATGGCCCCAACCGCTCCAGTCACGGGGATATTGCGAAAGCCACCGCCGTCGGCTGTTAAGTCCATTATGCCGTTTGAGCTGGTGGTAGGTAATAAAACAGAGCACTTGCCCCTTTTTTTAAGATAAATCTTCGCTTCATGTACTAATAAAATAAGCTTCATATACTTTAAAAGCTAATTGCATCTGTACGCACGTGGCCGTCACTCTTTGTGGCTCCATCCGCATCAAATTGTCGTCGTGACTAGTTTCTCCTCCTCCTTGGCACCATTTGTAGCTTCCTCCACTACCACTCCACGACCAATAGGCTCTGGCGATGTATCTGTGGCTTCTGGTTGCTGGAGAACCACAATAGTAAATTTATGGTGCTGCGCGATGATCATCTCGTGCATCTTTGTGCGCAACCGCAGCCACTCGATTTCATTGTCGTTTGGGTCAGGAAAGAGTTTTTGCATGTGTTTTTTGGTGCGACCATAGAGACTGAGGACGTGGTAGGCGTGCATTATGGCTTCTTTATATTCCACGTTCTCGTACTTGACTACGATGCCATCATTGTTCATGAGGATGTAGGATGAGAATCCAGGCTTGCTCTTGAGCTGCTTGATGACTTCTTCCACCTCATTTGGAGCCGCTGCGGCCATATCTTTGCTTCAAATATTGTCGACTGACTTGAACCGACGCCTTTAGCTGAAAGTTCAGTATACAATCATGGCGCAGCGCTCTGGCTCGTACTATGATGATTACATGCGCAGCAATGCCATGCTCAAACATTGTGGTGAAAAGAACGCGAAGAAGCTGCTTACAGATCGCAATGCATACATTTCATTTCTCGAGGTGCAACTGGAGCGGGTGTCAGCTGCATGTTTAACTTCGCAGACATTCGAAAAAAGACTTGCCGGACTCGAGAGTACGCAGAATGCTACTGATCAAAAGCTTGAGTCGCTTTCCAAAGTGTTTCGACTCAACCAAGAATACGTTGAGCAAACATCGCAGCAGGCACGGAGCGAATTAGCAGGACACGCAGCCAAAATGGATTCCTGCATGAATGAAATATCGGCCGAGTTAATGCGACAGCAACCGCGTATGGCTACATTGGAGGATCAATTTCAACATTGCCAAGAGTATTTGCCACGTTTGGTGGAATCAAATGATGCAGCACTAAATGACGTCAAGGAGCAGACCCAGCGAGAGATGGAGGAGCTAAAAGCGCAAGTGGTTGCATTTGGGACTCGGATTGAAGACATCCACTCGAGCCACGTAGCGAAGGAGCAAATGGTCGAGACTTTGACCAACACGGCAACACGCAAGCTTGACAAGGTGCGTTGTACATCGTCTTTTGACACTAAAAGTTACAAAGTTTAGTGGTGTGAAGGAACTGGCACTTTTCAACTCATTTGTGTCAGAAAAAAGCTTTCAACTCGAAAGAAAGGTAACCCAACTGGTAAAAAGTCAAAAGAGTAAACTGCTGCATCAAAAAAAGTTGTTGACAAACTCTTGCTCAGGGCAGTGATTTAAAGCAGCTTGTCCGCCAGGTGACGTCTTCCTTGCGGGCAGAAGCATTAGAGACCGCAGACTGTCACGAAATACAAATTGTAGAGCTTCAGCAACAAGTCAAACAGCTGCAAAACAAATTGGAGCATGGGCACATCGAAACCAAAAACGTGCTTAGGAAATGTCTCGATAGCCAGCAATTTTTAGGTGGCACTGTCGTGGCACTTCAGTCTGAAGTTGATGAACTCAAGAATGACGGAGCAGATGCAGTCTTTATAGACAGTAAAGCGATGCCAATTGCGGTCGAACATCTACTGAAGAGACAAAACGCTTTGAAGGATGCGTTGCGACTGTTACAAGTTTGTGTTCTTGAAACTCAGCAAGCATGCGAAGACCGCAATAACGAACTCACTGATAGGCTGGCAGCTGCTGAAGATTTACTTGACATCCGAATAGACGATTTGGTTTGGTTCGGACGCTTTTAAAAAAGCCTTGGTAATATCCTGACTGGTCTTTGTATTTTCTAGAGAAGTCGTATGCTTGCGGCCCTGAACGACATCGGAGACAGGCTACACGAAGATGCATACGCAACGTCGAGGACCACGGTATGTTTGCTTTAAGATTACTAAATGGCATTGTTCGTTGATTTGCGGCGCTTATAATTCATTTTAAGCAGCCTCAGGCGGCTATGCATGAGACCAAGTCTGAGTTGTATGTGAAGGAACATTCTGATGCACTTGAAAAGCGTTTTCGCGCTTTGGAGAACACTGTTTTGTCATTGGAGGTAGCTGAAGCTTGGTATAGGATGAAGTTTGTAGCTACACTTTTTTACTAAACTCTTAGCTAAAACTTCAGCGTAGTCGAGCAACTTCGGATGCATTGTGCCAAATTAGCGAAAATCAAGCTTCACGGCTTGAGAGACCGACAACCGATATCGATAAATTTCAAAAGCAGCAAGGGGTATGACTGCGTTCACATTTACTATTGACTTTCTTAACAGAATGTATCACTTATAATACTTACAAGCTTGCTCGTATGGTTCCACGCAGCGGTTAACAGAATGGAAGAGCAAGCAAGACTATAAACGACGAATACGAGAACTTGAAGAGCGATTGCACCGAAGAGGTCAACTTAGTGAAGATCATCGAGCAAGCTTTGTTGAGCGCACATCGTCCAAGTCGCCCATTGCGTCGTCTGGATACCCACGTAGCACTACAACTAACAAAGCTTCACGAAGAGATGACACACCGGTAAAAGAGGTACAACAAATTACTATGAACAAATTCCTCTAACATCGTTTTCTGATTAGTAGAAAACCAGCATACAAAATTTGAAGATGACGCAGGCAACAACAGCATCGAAATCAGTAAAGTCAACAAGACCTCAATTTGGTCGTCGATAGACATACTCAATGTGTTACTGAGTTCCGAGTGAAAGAGCATGCACATTATGTAAAGCAAAAGGGGCAGTATCCGCGTGGTGCTCTACATATTAATGCATAATCAAAGTCGAGTTCACATTTACTTTATGATGCTGTCAAAATAATTATTGACCACTCTCGTGGCGTTTTTTTATCCTAAACAGACTAATTTTGTTTTCGGAAAAGGTTGGGGTGACGCCCTCCTTCCAAGCGCGGGGGCTTAATGCTCGCGCGCTTCGGGCAGGTGCTCTCGGGCATCTGCAGGTCTCTAACGAGTCTCACCCTCGACGCGACGGTCTCCAGCACCAGGCCAAACCCCCTTCCACGCCCTTAATCGCGCCAACCGCATCCGGATTGGCTCCTTTAATGTGAATTCTCTAGGTTCGAAGCGCAAGAAGCACGTAACACTCCCCGAAGATCTCCGGCGCTACCGCGTCGATATCCTTGGCCTCCGCGAAACCAAGATCTACGATAGAGGTGAGCACCGCATTGATGACTTCCTTCTAACCCTGAAAAAAAAAAAAACGAAGCCAAGACCGAAGTCACCGAAATCCGCCGCCACTGCAACCCGTCGGGCGCCACTCGACACGCCCGATCCCGAGAAGAAACCTGGCACCACACTAAGAAGCTCGGACCACTCCTCGGCGATATTAAAGATCTATACCGACGCAAGTCCCTGGCCACCCTCGCGCTCCACCGCCTCTGGTCCGTCTGGCTCCGCCCCACGTTCATCTCACCCAAGACACGCATTCGATTGTACAACACCTATGTTCTACCGATTCTGCTGTACAACTGGGCTCTTACCAATTCAGAGCTCCACGGCCTCGAGAGTTTCCATCGCCGCCAGCTTCGCTACGCTCTTGGCTATCGCTACCCCCGACCCATTTCGAATGCAAGACTCTACGACCTCTGTGATGAGCGGCCGCTGAGACTACGACTGACACAAGCTCGCTGGCGCCTGTTTGGCCATGTACTTCGCCGCTATCCCGACATTCCAGCTAACCTCCAGATGCGTGCCTACTTCTTCTCCACCGCAGCAAAATGGCGCGGACGTCCCCGCACCACGCTCCCCTCGACACTCGACCACAATCTTGTTTCCCGTGGCTCCGGCTTTCGACTCCGGACAGCACAAGACCTCAAAGTGGTACGTACCCTTGCACAAGACTGAAAGAAATGGAAGACCCATACGACCTCGGTGCTGGATGCACTGCCCGCCGAACGAGACTCGACGTATGCGGACACCACTCTATGCCGTGAACTAGCCAGACTGAGCCTAGCACGTGCATACCTTGGCAACGCGATAACGTAATACATTACATTACATTACAGACTAATTTTGCCTTGCTGTTCAATTTGTTCGCATTTAGCACTATAGGCCAAAAAATCCGTCATTGCTTCGTCCTCTCCTCTGGCTTCGTGTGCTAAGTAGGTTATCGTCTCGAGGTTGCTTAATTTACAAATACTGCACGCAAGATTTCTCCAGCTATCCTGGCCATAGATGGGATTGATGCAGTCTGAAACAAGGATGTAGTGGAAACTACTGTGAGGCAGCGTCCGGTTAGAACCCCAGGTGTATTCGGCAACCTGCAGGCGTGCTTGCTCGTTTTCAGACGTCGCGTTGGTCTTGATGTTTCGCTTCAGCAACCCCAGCGCATGCTGCTGGTCTGTAAGTAATACGTTAGCACCCAGCGAGGCTGCTACGAGACCCACAAGACCGCATCCACTGCCCAGCTCCAGCACTGACTGTCCAGCGCTGACATTAAAGGTGGCAAGCGGCTTGGAAGCAAATACAATCAGACGCTCAGTCAGAAAGCGACTAGTCTCCCACACGCGTGACGCCGTCCACGCATCTTCAAAAATCGGGGCCAGCTCATCACATTGCAATGTTTCAGAGATCGAATAGATTCGCCCACTTACGGTCACTTGCTGAACCATATAACTCTTTTAGTGGGACTGGTGATAAATTCTTAACTTTTAATCTAATTTATTGAAATGTGAATAGTATTGTGACGTTTAGTCGTGTGGTCACGCAAACAATTAAGGTATACAGGGCGCATGAACAGCCGTGTTTTTATGAAATATTCACTCATATTCGTGCAAAATCTGAGATGACGGACGCGGAAAACAACACTGTTCACTTGCAAGCAGAAGTCAAGTACGTTCGCTCGAACAAGCTTTATGCTAATGCATATAAGTGCATCTCCGGCGCCAAATAGACTCCCTTTAGGGCGGCCTCCTTGAAGCATGTTCTTCATGCAGATTCCGCGTAGCTCAGGGCTGATCTAAATTAGTCGGTAATGTAAGGAAGCGGCCTGGCAAGGCCAAAAATTTACACGAATACAGTGCTGATTGCGCCTATAAGGCCAGATCATGGTCCATAATTTTTCAAAGGATGCAGAATGGTGTTTAGAGAATGGAAGGCAGACAAGGCAAGTAAACCATGTGTAGCAAGACAACTTTTGGCAACACCGCTGACAATAAGATGTAGATCACTCGACAAAAAAAGTCTTAGCACATTACATGCCGGATCTAGAATGACGGAGTAGTGTGGTCGATGAAGCATTAGATTTTTTCATCGGCAGCGTACTGCTACAAGCAAACACGAGGCCGATAATTAGTGACCGAATTCAAACATCGGCAAAAGAAAAAGCATGTTCATAACAAAACAAGATCTACGTGCGATAAAGTATGGTCTCGTCAAGTTCAAATTCACCCGTAAGGTTTAAGCGCTCGTAATTTATGCGAATTTTGCGTCACTATGCACTGAGACACAATTACCAGCCAGAAGCTCTTCCTTTTTTTCAAAATAAAAGCTTTAAGGTGAAACAAATGCCAGAAAACTTTGGCTTATCCGCTATCGCGTCACATGGAATAACTGTGATCTTGTTTGTATGGAAATGAACCGTTACACGTACGCGCATGTAAACCTTGTCGTAGCTCTCTACCACGGCTTAATTGATTTTAACACTTATAGGTGCAAAACTACATCACCTTTGATGGAATCCGGGCCGTCGCATTGCAGCACTGATCAAAGTGACCCACCACGTGCTGTGGTTAGTCACGATGAAGTTTGAAATGTCGTATATTATGAGGCTTACGAATCATTGCTAGGTGGTCGTCTCGGTCCACGCAGGAAGTAAGTTAGTAAGCCCTCACTCTTGGAAGAACCAGGGTCTGCCCATATGTGTGCACGTGAAGGCGTGCCAACGGGTGATATCCTCGCCAAATGTGGCAGCATCATTGGCAAGCTTGATGATGCCATTGCGCTATTAAAATTACAACAATATACTCCTTGTGCTCGGTTTCTTGAAGGACTCAGTAGCTAGCACCGATATATTTGACGACTTTGACTGTTTAAGCGAAATTGCTCTTCGGCGGATGTGCCAGAACAGCACCACTATTCCTCGCTTCGACAGAAGGCCTTTAACTTATTTAAGAATTGTGATGGGTTGCTCTTAGTAAGCTGCTTGGCTCCTTCTTCCCGACCCACAAGTCTAAAGCTATATTGTAGTGGCGCTAAATGAGCACGAGAATATGGCTTATTCATTCAGGCAGAGCGGTAAATGGCTTCTTCAGGCATGGGTGATAGCATCGGGTCTTGGCGTATCTGTCGTAAAACGTCTTTGACGACGCATTCCAACCGCTATGTCGGACCACCAGTATGCAAATGATTAATTGTAATAGCAAGCAGATGCACCGGATATCATCGAATCACACAAAGCTCAAATACAGACTTCATAAAAATATGCATCTAAGCGACGAATGTATTGAATATGCAAAAACATTTTTATATTAATGACAAACAAATTAAATTGGCAATGACCAAAAGATACTGTGAAATCAAATCTAAATGACTCACCTGGTTCACCATAAATTACAAGCTTTTGCTGAATGACAGATGACTTTAGCAAAGTTAGATGTACAAGTCAGCATGAGTCACATCTTGCAACTCCCTATCTTTTACTTTTAGTCACTGCCATATCATGTACCTCTCTTTCAGACTATACCTTCTTTTAAGTTTGTATACCAAATATTGATAAAAAGTAAATACTGGGATCGTTCTACATTGACCTAAAGAATGAATTAACATTAAATTGATATACGCTGATGATGATGACTCAGTGTTGACTCACTTGAAATTGATCTCGACAGATACACTCGAACAATTATGCGCTAATGTGACGGCTGTCAATTCCTTGCAGCTGACGAAACTGCGTCAATTGGCTAGCGAGGTTACTTTTTCAGATCAAATGACGCCAAGTGATCGGTACGCTATTCAGCGGTGTGATAAATACTATAAACACCCAAAAAAATCTTCCTAGGGTTACTATGCACACGAGGTCTTCAGAGAACAGATTTAAAAGCGAGCCCGATCTCCAGGTCTATTCTGCAGGATAGGCGACTGAATCGGCCACGTTAGGGAAGAGTACTGATCAATACTTGGCAGATTCGATGACAACCATCGTGAAACACAAGTCGAATCTATGAAATTGTGAAAAGAATATTCTCAGCCGCGCTGCTGTTCAAATTGTCCGTACTATCGGTAAATGTTACCGCTGCGAATGTACTGTTGTCATTTTGCATCAGAGCGTTTGAGACCTCCCCTTCAATGGCTTAGAATACAAATATGTAAGCCAACTAGATCAAAATGGCTCAAGTCAACATCTTGGATTTAATTATGCTGATAACTTGCTTCGTTGTCACTCTTTCTCATCAGACCTTGCTTAATCTGACTGTTATCCAACCGTCCGTCTTGAATGTTCCATTGTGCATAAATCATCTAGTGCTGGCGTATTGATTGCGTTGTCTTAAATGTATTTGCTGGAACTCGAGCTGCCTAATTAAAATTGCATCGATCCTTCTAGCTTATCCCCATTGCATTGTTTCCGAGGTGGTTTACAGAACAGATCGGCAGAGTCTATTTGTTACATATTTTTATCAGGCGGTCTTCCTCTTTTTTCGAGTTTTGTCAAGATCTTGTCAACGTATGACTGCTGACCGAAAAGTGGCTGCGCCATTACTATCATCATGCTTTTTTCTTGGTAAAATCTTTCAAAGTGGGGCAAAAACAGCCTTCCGGCTTTTATACGAGGCGTTACACAACATCTGCTGATAATTGTTGTGTATGTCTTTGAGTCTTATTAACATGCACGTTCTCAGCAGTCTGCACTTTCAATATCCCTTCTAATGAATGTTCTGTCAATGTTAGGGACCTAGAGATCGATATTGTATTGCCTCCGACTTTCTCATTGCGGAGCTGTTACTTGAGTAAAGCTATCTTACCTAGATCTACGGCGCTACTTTGAGCGTCTATGGTAGGTTGAGCTGCAAGAGATACATCGCCACCCACCAAAGAAGGTTAAGCTACGTCTACTTTCGGAAAGAGGTATGTACCTTCTTTACCTTCGCGCGTGCATCCGCTCATACTTCCACCCGGAGAAGTTGTCCGTTAACCAGGGGTGGAAATGACTCGCCAAAGCCTTGCTGCGCGTAATCAGGCGCTTGGCCCGTCTGGTCTTGATTCTTACTGAAAACTCAAGCTTACTAGCCACGACATGCTCAAATTAAGCCACACTTGTCCATATCAAGGACAAAAGTCTTATCAAAATTCATAAAACGGGTTTATTAATGTTCTTAAGACGTTCAACTTTTCTCGTGCAATTAGTCAGACTCAAACAACCTGTATTTTATCAATTTTGGTAGAGAATCAACCATTCTGGTCGGCTAAATATGATTGTCTGCTGTTGGGAAAGAAAATTGGAGCGCCGAACGCTGCTAAAACATGAGAAGGTTTCTTTCAAGTCCGTACACTTGAGTGTACAGTCAGCAACTCACCACTTAAATTTCATGACGTCAATACTCAAAAGCAAATTTGTTATATTGTGTATTAAACGCACACCTGCCATGAGAATAATGTATTTCTAATAATGCCGGTGTTTACCTGCTGTAAAAGTACTGCTCCTGTTCTCGATCCTTTAAAGCCCTTAATCGAATAAAGACCCACTTAGCCGATCCTCTTCAGAGCAAAAATGAAGTATGTGATTGCGCTAGCTGCAGTCATCAATGTAGATGTAGCATTTAAAGGTAGCGCTTACGTTTGTTGCGGGAGAAGAGACACCACCGCAACGCCATCGATATACATCAGAACTACATAACATCAACAAAGAACCGCTGTCAATCCGTGCTTTTGTAAAGATCATGCAAGTCATTTTTTAAAATTCGCAGCTAAGAGCTGAGCAGAGTCAAAGCCAAAGCTGTCAAATTTTTTGTAAATGATACAGAAAGGTGATAGTTTCTATGGCTTATCAAGCTTCGCCCATCGAAAGAGCATCCACACCTTGTGTGGTTGATCAAAGACACAGAGACGTCACAACATACTAATTGATACAGCGGCCTGTGGCTGCAGCTCAGGAAATGTATACACCACAAGTGTACGCTTCTGACTCGTACACTTGCGGTGAATACATTCCAACAGAAAAATTGATTGTGAGATCATTTCCGTCTACATATTTAAAAAAACTCAGTAAACGAGTTTGCTGACTCATTTGAAGACAGCACATATTTTTACGCAATTTGAATTGGGTGAGTCTGTGTGATTTTAAGAATTGAAAGCAGTACGCTTATGATGCGACCAGTGAAATGATAATTGAGCTAGCTTTCCGTGTACAGTCGGTATGTTAAGGGGTGCGGTCAAGCAAATAACCTACATCTCAAATTAAGCTTCCTCAGAGCACAGTAAGACCATAGGAGGCGTGTCATATCGAGTTAAGCTGATAAGTCAAAGTTGTTTGCCGCATGGGAAAAATACTAGCGTTTCTGTAACCGTTGGACTGTGAAACCAGTTGTAGCACCATCAAAGTGTGTCGGCTTTGAGCATACGACTACGACACAACAGGATAGTACGAGGTCTTGACAGCAAAAGAACCAGGTTTTTGACGGCTTAAAAGCAAAAAGCGGCACGAATAGGCTGTTTCAGGCCAAAAACGTATATAAAAGGGGCCCCGATTGCAAGCCGCAACGTAAAAACGTGATAGGCCGGCTACCTGCGTGATTCGATCTAAATTCTGCTCAAAATGTGATGGGCCGGCTTCCTGCGTGATTCGATTTATAGTCTGCTTGGATAAATCGTTGTTGCGGAAATCACGCGACCAGTGTGTGTGAACCAGTTGGTAGTATCACAATATTGTGTGACACAAGTCAAGTAATAATCTGAACATCAGTTAAAAAAAGGCAACACTCGGTACCAAGAAGATAAAGAAAAACAGTTCATGGCTTAATGACTGCTATTTAGTACATATTAGTAGCCTTAAAAGCTAAACAACCACTCTTAAAGTACTGACCCCGATTAGCGATATGCTAGTCTCTCGCACGAGGAGTTAAAAAGCTCCGCTGACTAAATCGGGGGTACTCTACTTTGTGTACTCCATCATGTTATCGTATAGCAACATCCTTTTCGGGATTATGCGTCTGTGCTCGAATGTTGTCAATATTTAGCTTATTGTAAGCTTCAATAGAGCACCGCTTGTCACATGACTTTTTATCAAAATGTCGGCGTGGAGCGGGAAGGCATACTCTTCCTAACCATTTTCACCTCACAACGTGTACAGATCAAAGCGCTACTTTATTTCAATTCGTGGCCTGCCGTGTCACGAAGGATGTGGCTCTTGCCACCTAAAAAATTCCACGACGTACATCTCTACAACTGTTAGCGCCAATGGCGGGTCGTGTGCTTGAAAAGGCATCATTAGTGCGCTTCATTTACTAGTAATGAGGTACTCCAGGTCAAAAGTCATGAGCTGGTCGCTTCAAAAGTCTAAAAAATCTATGTTGTAGAGGCAATCACTATCAATGTGGTCTATACCGTACACTACCGTATTACAAAAAATACGTACAAATCCACGTGCATCATAAAAGCCGCGCCTTTGGTTCTTCAGGCATACGCCCCACTATGTTATACTGCAATTGCTATCTTCTACTAGAAGTATAGTGGATAATGTTCCACTCGATGTACATCGAAAGGGCCTCGCTCTTGGAATATTTCCGAAAGCAAACACGCGGTTCGAGGCATGCAGCAAACGTTGCTCTCTACAGACACTACATGAGTAGTCCGTGCAATGGTAAAGCCTCAATCATGCTGCCTTGGCCTGAAGTATCCACATTCACACAAGGCATTAAACAGGTGCTATATTTTACGAGCATCAATTAGCACTCAACGTGCCAGTAAGTTAAATTCGGCAGATTAACCTTGGCTTAGCGTCAGCCTTACTGTCGCTGGCATGTTATTTCCTGCAAGCAAGACTCCGTGATTTGCTACAAATCGATGTCTCGACATATCAATGAGTGTCTCTGAGACTCCAATTTCCAGCACGGTGTCCAACTTGGTCCAGAGTTTGTACCAATAGCGCTTCTGCCTCCCTGCAAAGGTGAGTTCACGACTTACTGAAAATTTGCTTGGGGTACAACGGATGGCACCTAAAAATTATGAACGCCAGTCAGTCCAGGATATGTAGCGCTCTAGCCACACTATACCCAGGATGAAGTTATACTCCCTATAAAGGCGCTATACACTGTTGATAGCGAGAAGCTTCATAGCTTAATCCCTTCCGTTTCTAAGTACAGTCTCTCTTCGCTTGAATAAAGCAAACAGTGACAACGTCACGTTGGTGAGCTTGTAGAGCGTAGCCATAAGGCCAACTTTTTCTGATAACAGAGCGTTGATTATGATTGCTCTACCCCCCCCCCCTTTTGAAGTCAACGAGGACATTCCATAGCATACTCTCACGGTTGCCATAACCAGGCTTACCAGCATGGTCCTTATTTTAAAGCTCGGATCTCTCCGGGGCCAAGCTCTATCAAACCATGAGGCTCGACAAGAGCTTAGTCCGTATCCATAAGATTACCTCGCGCCTACTATAATTGCCGTATGCCGGGTGCAAAATACTGACTGACTGTGATATTTTGGTTTTTTAAACCTCGGTGTACCTGTTTTAGGAGGCACCTCAGCCGCAAATGACGAATCGCACTACAGATGAAGCATTGACGGATGTCTATCAGCCAATTTCTCTTTTAGCTTTGCAGTCAAATAATGCACTTCTCAGAGCTGAGTTAATTGTCAGTCTAACAGCTTATCTTGCGTGACCAGGATCAAACAAGTATCGCCACAGAAAATTCAATTTAGCGACTCAAGTGTGTATCGGCTATATGTGCTAGCAAGTGAAGCGGGGCTGCCGCCGCTCTTTTAATAGACAAAGCGATTGTAAGTATCTAACCTTCACTTTAAGCTTTAGGTCGATACGAATCGTAAATCGTGATTTGTCCGGCTCTTCAGAGTTTTCTATATGCCGATACTAAAATGACGCATTTAATTTCAAAAGTTAATTATGTTTGTTTGAATCCATTGGTATAAGAACCTGTGAGTTAAAGTTATACCATGAGTAATGGAAAAGAAATTTTACGAACATACGTTAAGCAATGGTAATGGACCATGTGCTGCTTTGTGTTAGCCCTCACTGCGATGTTTGAAAGATCGCATGGCTTATGTGGCTGCGTATAGTAGTTCCACTTGCTAGTGTAACACGCACAAGGTCAGTGTAACTCGTTACACTACACGAAAAGTGATGGCACTTTAAACTTCCGAAGATCACAAATGACTTGGTCACAATTGCATAAAAAGTACCTAGAACTCATTCGCAATTGATTGGATCTTCAGCTGGAGAGTTCATCGGGAAGTTACGTGAACATCTCAGTCGCGTAAATAATCGTCAGTTTCTATATAATATGACGGCACTCGATCGCATTGGCAAATGTTGATGGCTGATACAAGCGCGAAGAAACATAATTTAAGTGCCGTCAGCTTGCTGACGATTTTGACTAAGAAGCATTTACTGAGACTCCTAGTGGGCTTGATGCAGATCCAGTGCGCTTTACACAGAGCTTAAAGCTTGTCATGGTGATTACCAAAAGCAAGGTATCCGACGAAGCCTGCACCTCCATTAAACACATGTGTAACCTGCTTACTTGAAGCATGGGGCAAGGACCAAAACCCAACTTAATTGGACTGCAAGAGCTGTCGAGTCAAAAAATGACTTAGCGATGGCCGTGGCATAATGATGTAGATAGGCGTCTGACGTTTGGCAATTGTATCTCGATGCGCAGGCAGGGGTAATCAGGGGTAGTTGAAGTGAAGCGATTATTAAATCTGATCGCTGACATGATGATGAGGTATTTATCTCTATATCATACACGCATGGATGACATGTGATGTGATGTTGGAGATAATTTAGTGGCAAGATTCGGTTTTTGTAATTAGCGTAAATCACCGCCAATTAAGGCACTTAGCGGGATGTGATGCGATGTTAAAATGTGACGGATAGCCTTAACAAGACTGTGATGGAACAGTGGCTTTTTTGGACTAAATACGTGGAGTAACCTTTGCGGCGCGCGAATCATATAAGCGAATTTTTTGGCTTCATGGCCCGTGTCAGCTGGATTGCACCTAAACGAGACGTCCTTCTCGTCATCGTTTGATTAGGTGCGCTATTAGATAATTGGCCTAAGTCTTCAAGCTGACCAGCTATTTCATAGACAAAGTTCGATAGTTAGTCTGCTATGGACACCGTCAGCCGATATTTTAAGGCTGGCAGTTTCGAGGCCCACAATGACAAAAAACGCTTTTTATTCAAAAGCTCGTATGACGTGATAATTCCCAGTCCAACTTCTCCCGCTATTCGATGCAGTAGAAAAGAGTGCAGGCGTAATACACAGATTATAGACACCCAATAGTCGATCTGATCGGTCGCGCACATTGCGCGACGTCTGAAGACTTTTTCATGGCGTAAAAATCCATTTCACGTCTCGAAAATACGGACCATACAAGAATTACTAAGCCAGATTCTACGAGATGATTAGCCTCGCCTCGTGGCTTTCGACCAGGTATGCGTTGGCACATTCAACACGTATGTTGGTGATGTGGCACACGTTGCATTCAATCGATTAATTGTTGCGGGACGAGATACGGTAAGAAAATATCTGAACCAGCCGTCAAGGTCATGTCCGGGGCACACTGTAAGAAAATCGGGGCCTTGCAAAGGTTGCGAGAACCACTCCATTCCATCTTTGCTTTGCGTTCTTGAATATGTCAGTAACCACTTTTTCGGATGAAGGTGAGATTAGCCACCCAAAAAGCATGAGTAATGATTCCTTATACCGCTAACCGATACCGAGGTGGAAGGTTTGAGTGCAAGGTGGTAGTGTTGTAACACGAGGGACAGTGACTCGGCATAAAGTAACGTGCCAAAAGCATCTTCGATCATTTTGTAGATGCTCTCCTCGATGATATGCTTCTAAGGTCAATAATTCGGGATGACCTTTTATTTGGGATGAGCTTTTAATAGAGGAAGTCGCTGTGTGTGGTATGAAGAGTCTAAGTTTCTATTTATCCTTCACTCGGCAGCAATCTATTATCTCTGACACGATTCTGACGGTGTCATTTTCTGCTTTTCATGTCTTGTGTGTTCACAATCGGTGAAGATGCTCTATTATCTCAAAGCCTACTTTGATGTCCGCACTTGCATACTCAATACTCGAAAATACATATCACACCAATACTTTGCATTGCCTATACCCGATCACACACCTACACTATACCGTACTGTGATTTTTTCGATGCTTATACCCAGTTCTGTGACCACTTTTGCTGCGGTGAATATTGCTCCAGTAGAAACACACTGGCTATCATGACGGTCATGGCACTGTGGTTGCAAGTTGCTGTCATATATGACCTCAACAAACGGTGAAACGCGCAAAACTTGATCATTGTGTAGCTATTGATGGCGGTGGACTATAAAAACATTTTTTGAAACTTGGTTGATAACTCCTTTCGGCCAACAACATATGAAACCAGAGCGGACAGATAGAAAGTAATTCTGACACTTGGCTTCAGCTCTACGAGAGCATTAAAAACTTTCGAGATTTTGCCTTGTATTAATAACAATTAAACCGCTTTGATGCCATTCTTGTAAGGTCACAAATCGCCTTGCTTAGAAGTGGCATTTTGATTTTGTGGATTGAATATCAGTCGCTCGATCCAGAATCGGGAGATTACTGGCTCGATGCCCTTAATATGCAAAAAAAGGCAGCCAGAGATTGGTTACTAAAGTGGACGAGCAATCACACTCAAAAGTTTTACTGCCCTTTGCCCTCCAATCCCACACTCAAAAAAGGTGTGTAATAGTTGGATGGGCTAGATACATCACAATGGCCCCACTATGTAACGAATTGTACGAATTTCGGTCCCAAAAATGGTTCGGATAGCCTCAATCATCTCTCTCTGTAAACAGCTACCGACCCCTTTGCTCGAGTGATTGGTCGTTAGACCCAGGACCGGGAGGTACCTGGTTCAATACCCATATAATCCAGATTCAGGCTGCCAAAGATAGGTCGCTAAAGAATATGAGCAATCAATCCTAAAGTGTGACTGCCCAGACAACCTGGACCCGATTAGGTAGAATGGGTTGGACGCCCCAATGACCGAAAAAGTCTCAAAGAGTAATTAAACCAGCCTTGTAATAGGTAAATAGCTACCAGCATCTCTCGCTGGTGACAGCCAGGCCTAGCATCTGGGTTTCGATAGCTTTGATTTTCTAAAAGGAATGCACAGGAATATTTGCAATCATTCACTGAACAATTGTTTTCATTTCCCGGACTTGGAAATTTAAACTATGCAAAGCTTGCACAATTAGATAGAAACGTATTTCATAAAATATGCAATCTATCTTTTCATTCTCATTGAATAATTAGATGTACGAAAAATATCTTGGTAGATCTTGTCTCTTTTAAGAGCTCGGTGTAACATCCAACCCCAAATATTGTTTGGGTATGCCGGTAATATCCCCAATAAGACGTCACCATTGTCTTAGGTTCCGGTTTGAAGCGATGCCAGCTCTTAAAATTAAATTCTCGGCTCCCCTTAAACTTGTATTACAGTCGATAGGAGAGGTCAAAGTGTCATTCATACCTTCCACTTTTTGATTCAACAAATCGAGCTAGTCGAATAACGAGAGCCGAAGAGACTCCTAAGAAAGTTGTGTTAGGAGACGGAATTTTTCAAAGTGATAAATAGGCTGAGGCTGAAAAAACTGAAGATTTTTAGTCTCGCGTGTCAGAACTGATTCTCATCACACGAAAAGTCTCGCCCTCCGGGATAGGGATCGGCAATGAGGGCGAAAAGCTTATTAAGCGCTTTGGCAACACTGATCGATGTCTTTCTCGATCAAAGCGGCAAACCAATTTGAAGCAAACGACAATTATAAATGTAAGATCAAGATCTTACAGCTATGGGTACAAGCTGGAATTCTCTGCCGGTAAGGAAGCAGTAGGTACAAAGTAAATCTCGGGAATAAAGACCCACTTTAGCTGACGACGTTGCCAGCGTTGTGTTCAAAAAGTAAGAAATCAAATACAAGGATCCAATGTACAGCCTCAGAGCCGTCCAAGTAGCTAATATCTTTAGTCTTGATGGCGTGGGATGTGCGTTTCGCCCATTACCGAGCTTACGCGTAAATCAACGTTCAGCAAAATTGTATTCAATTTCAAAACAGCAGACTCGACTAAGGGTGATACGACCTCTCGGTTGAAGTTTGCCCAGCCCATGCCTTTAAAAATCCTCGTGGAATGAAATGAGTCTGATCTTGGAAAAGTCGTGCACCTTCCAATCTTATGGCGGTAACGCTTAGGTGTCGAGCGATGCAACAAATACGGCGTAAGATGAGAGCGCTTTGCACTCGAATTGAAAAAATCATTAACTGCTAATAATCTCCAATTGGAGAACACATCTTGGCTTCGTTGAGTGCGTATAGTGTAAAGCATAAGCGACGCCAAACGCCGTTACCTCATCCAGCACAGCCAGGACCGGTGACTGCCGTTAACTTCTCTAGACTAATTTGAAGTATTCTAGAGTGGCGTTTTAGAACACAGCGCAGTGTGCTTTTCCAAATTGTTTGACAAAGGCTTTACAAGACCTAAATCGCCAGTAGTGTACGTTTTCAAATCGTTCGGTAGGCTTTGTTACTACCACAAGATTTCCAGGGAGCGTGGAGTAAGCCATGCTGCAACAAATGTATATTTTTATGATCCACACGAACAGCATGAACAACATAAAAGAGCTTAAGACCTACAATTTTTTTCTACCACAAACTTTTTTTGTCAATATTTGCAAAAAGCGTAACACTTTGTATGAACTTTGTAGCTTGCCTTAAGTAGTTTATATGGCCTTTTGGTGCTGACCAATCTCATTCATATTTCTTAAATAAGCTTGAGCGTAAGCCGGTAACAATCGAAGCATTTGTGTTAAAATGGCTTTGATGCATCTAGGATATTTGTAGTTTCATCATCCTTACTAATCTCTTCTGCTAAGCATACTGACCACGTACTGAAACTTCTCATCCGGGGTTTAGAGAATTTTTTTACCGAATCCAATACACCGTGCGATACCTCCTAAATTTAGTGTTTGTGCTGGCACTACTTCACTATCCAGCTCATTGTAAGCACGACATAGTAGCCACATCCGGTTCAAAGTATATACACAAAAAGTCAATAGCAAGCGCGAAAACTTTGACAGCTGTACATTGCTCTAGCTTTATCGAATAAGACAATATCAATGACCACACATTGGTCTCGTGGCATTAGTTGGTGCCATATGATGCAGTTTTTTGGGTGTTGTTTGAGGTCATTGTTATGGTGTTGTGGTGATATTTGGGTTGGAAAGTCCTTGTACATCTTGTGTGAGTGATTCTTCAGCAACGGATAACCGGATCTGATAGACCATTTAAGTAAAGCTATGGCGCAGCATATGCTGCCTATGGAGCAAATAAAAAAAAGCCTAACACGTGAGAGTTTTTCGTTTGAACATTTCACCACGGACATCTTTCCCGCTTGTTAATCATTCAAACGTGTGCAAATCTGAGCTGAACGAGCTTTAGAAGCTCTGGTACCTCTGGTCGAAGTACGAAGGCTTCAGAGATGAGTGGCGGAAAATCTTTTCTTTCGAATTCGCTAACGCGAGACCATTTTCTTAATTAAGTATGTATCTGACTTCCCAAAAATTGGCTTACCATAATCTGTAAGGCAAGAGATGCAATCGCATTCGCTCAATACATACAAACAGCATTTTTGGGTAATCATGAAACAGAAACTTTAGTCTCTTTATTGAAACTAACTAACTTTTGTCCAGTGCTATAATCCTCCGGTAAGAGAGGGAAATGTTAGTATTCACAAATATAATAAATTGTCGTTTTTTATCCTTTCGCGGTCGTAGGACGACATTACACTTCCAATTTTTCTACGTACACCCAACATTCTTTGTAAGAACATCTCAATAGCTCAGCCATACGAGCTCTAGGGTCCCGAGAGAATTGTTCGCGTGCTCGACTTGATTCATACGGCGGCTGATAGCGCCCATAACCACCACCATATTAGTAGGCATAAGGCTGTGTAGTTTGAAATATCGATGGACCTTGAACCTCACTGTAAAGAAAAGCAACTTACCGGCGCAGTGTGAATGCCGCGCATCGAGGCACGCAGCGATCGATCCGCGTGTAGGCTTCATCCGTTTCATGGCAAAAATAGTCTATCTTCTCACGGATCTAAAGCATCCGGGTCGACTCGAAAAAGTGCAGCCCAGCCGCCAGGGTCGACCTCAAGAACAGTCTCAGGCGCGTAAAAAGCTTGATCAGGAACTGCTACTTTTCATGAAAGGCACAGGTCGAGTCAGAAGTGGCCTTCATTGGATCTCCTTAACTTCTAAGGTCAGTAAAGCATCTTTGCGGGGTGCATTGTAAAGAAGAGGCGCTCTCATGGGCTCCAGATTACTTTTGTGGAGTGGCGAGAATATTATGCTTCAGAGAACGTGTGAGAGCTGTCAATGTGCTCAAAGGCGCTTGCGATATATAATCGGAAGCTACGGGCAGCTCGTATGTAAACAGTGGCTTTTCAGCTGCGCGTAGGGGTGTTGTAGAAGCGAATCTATACTCACACTCGCACCTTACATTCTTAGTCCTTGTTGAATATTACGCCGAGGCCGAGACACCTCGATGGTGACTTGCCTCCAGCACATGAACAAAATTTCACTTCAAGCTCACACACTTACATGACATCGTGCTTAGTAGCAGGGTTCCGGATTGTAGCTTACTGGATCTTAAACCGAGTTCTCAAATTGGACCGTGGTGGTGGCAGTACTAGCCACCACCACGGTCCAATTCCAGACAACCCCCTCTAGCTTTGGTGATTTTTGTGACGATAAATCAAAACGCGGAAGTGATCCAACACTGTGCTTAAAGTCGAAAGTTTTCGCTTAAAGAATCCAAATTTCTTTTTATACATGCCACACGAGAAGTGGCATCTGGAAAGCCCTCGCAGTGTGAGGAGCAGATATTTGTACTTTTGGGTGCCACAGCTGGATGCTTTTCATCTGGAGCGTCCTTCTGTTTTGGCAGATCTGTTTTCTGGTAGGTGAGGAGACCTCTTTTGACTCGACAGTGGGCGAGTCATTTAACTCCTTTTTTACTGCATAATTGACTTTTGCCTCCTCATAAAGAATGCATCAAATATATATGTCTCTATCTTCGCCGTATCTCTTCTATGATTCAATTTAGGTGACCCCATAATTATGATTGTCCCAGGTCGAGCCTTTGTCCCTCGTAAATATGGACTTTCTTCCCCTTGGGGTAAGGTCTTACGCATGTCTGATTCTGACGTCAATATCGATCCTTTACAGCCGTGCCTCCGCATAATCAGGATGTTTTAACGCCGCTTTCATTCGTTTGAGGCTTCTTTGCGGCCCTGACGGGCTAAGAGCTTAAATATTCTTAACTAGAGACTGAGGTGCCTATGGACCATCTGGCAAAATCGAACGATAGGCGCGCGTCACTTGTCGCGGTGGAGTGGGAGGATCTTCCAAAGCTTTCCTTGCCTGAGAAACGCTTTGGTTAAAAATGATTGAAAGCTTTGCCGCCCGAAGCATAGGCGGAGACTCTGTGGTAGACGCAGCATTAAAGACTGGCGAACCCTTTACAAACACAGTTTTAGATGGGCAAGCAGCCTTTACAGGCATTGTATCTGTTGCTTACACAGCCTTTGTCATATAACTTTCAGCCCACAGCAACAGGATCAATTCGATATTCTCACTATGTGGATCGAACAGTCAAACATGGAGGGAAACGATGTAGCTATTTTGCTGATTACCCGTCTGCCCAACCTACTTAATAATTCGAGAAGGCACCATCGCAGTGGAACACTGTTGTTGTTAGTGTATGCTGCCTCACCTAAGCCTAAAAGTGTCTTGTCCATTAGTTTTGAAGGTTGTAATTCATAACGCCCGCTGCTTTTAAGGCTGATCCACGACATGTTTACCTCAATAGCTTCGAGCTCTTCGAGATTGATAGTCTTGACATTTCTGGTGGTGCTTCCGGTTGAAGCGCACCTGCCGTAATACAACGACGAGTAAAAAAACTTGAAAAGGTCCCTCTGTCCGCCACGGGATGGTTTGTGACACCCAGAAATGGGTTTCAAATAGCATCATATTCTCTTCTAGAGAAGCTATGGGGGTGTGCTTTGTTACGCACGTGTGGCCCTATGTTACGCAGTGCATATCGCGGACATATCACCCATGTTTGGATTTGTGTTTCTCAATTGAAGCGCTACTCATAGCGCTAAACAGCCGGTGCTGCTTGCATTGCTTTGTTTAGGTCGTAAACGCCATCATCTCTGATTTTCGGGAGACTTTAGTACCTTTGATACCTTTCATATCTGTTTTGGTCGTTCTTTTCCTTTCAACGGAGCCGTACGCACAACACGAATGAGAAAATTGCCCTTTTACTAGGATCGGGCGGATGGCATCAATGCTAAGGGTAGCCCATCAATGCCTTTATTAGGACTGGGCGGCTGGCATCTATGTTTCCTTATTAAAGGATCCAGAATTTGTACTTTTTGACCGAGGCATACCAAGGGTCACATCATATAAGTCAGCGTCAAGACTAAGAAATAGCTCGGTTTTGTCAAAGTTCTCAGATCAAATAGCCTAGTCTATTCCAACCTTAGAACTTATGAAAGGACCCGCTTGCCAGTCTGACTACTCATGTTGATGTATCAGTCAGACTGGCTGCAATCGTTTGCTGGGATGCGAAACCTCGCGACACGCTAGTGTATACCAAGACGCAAGATGGGTTTTTATACTTTTGTGTACAATTAGCGCTCTTCCACTGCTAAATATCTTTTAAAAGCTGTCAAGCTTATGAGAACTAATGTTTAATATTTCACGACACCGGTTATGAGGAGAAAGGGATTTTTCAGTGGAGCACCCGCCCGTACTGATGATTAGCATCTCACTGATTTGAGGGTGCAACGTTTGCCAGTGACCTTTGTGAGCCCTTGGGCGAGATGAAGATTAACTTCATTGGCTCCCTAAAAACAGACACTGGTCATTTATTATATTTTACTGCCAAAAAGTGGAGGATGTTGCTTTGCTTGGCAGCAACTCTAGATTTAAAGTATTGAGACTATACCAGAGTCAGCGTCCACGAACAGTAATATTCTAGGTCCTACAAAATAGGACTTATCCACTCAAGGTACTCCAGAGGAGCGAGTTTGGATGTAGACGTGCTCCTCTGTAAAAGAGGTTTGAATTGCCGCCTGCACTATAAGTACGTAAAAGGCCTCCCCTTAGGCCCAGTCGTCTCGACATGTTAATGAATAATGCCTTGGTATTGGAAACCGTCAACTTCGTCAAATGATGAGCATATTATAAACTCGCGACTACCTGGCTTGCGGGCGATAAAGCGTCGGAAGCCACAATTTTTCAGGAGAAATGTCGCTCATTCATGTGCTTCCAGAACACTTAATACTCTGGAAGTGATTTTAAAATAGAAGAGTGCAAAACCACGTCATCCGAAGTCCACATTTATCATTATTTTTGGGGAAATGATACCGGGCAGGCACTTTTCGCTAACGGGCAGGCACTGATGTTCATATGGAAACCCGAAATGAATTCCCATGCGCGAAATAGATACCACATGCTAGCTATGAATTTTGTGAGAGAAACCCATACATTCTACGTAGCAAACACGTGATGATGATGATTTCTTGCGTACGGAACATCGTTCAAAACACCCGAACTTGACGTGGACATTGACATTGACGTCGATGTCAGCGTCCCCTCTATCGAGATAAATTCATCATCCAAGGCGCACAGTTTACGAGGGAGTGCCATACATTACACGCGCACGCGATGGTTTATTAATTAGTCGGGGGGGACCTTACAACTTAGAAGATCTACCTTGGAACAGAACATCTACTCGTACATCCAAACAGCATCGGCATTGACATTGGCATTATCGGCCTTGCTCATATTTCAGCATATGCACCTCCTCTTCCGTCAAATCAGTCCAAGCTTGCAGCGCTGCATCTGCTTCTACAGCTTCTTCTTGCGTTGTAGGTGCAGTTACTGCAGGTGCAGGTGCGAGCTGCAAGGATGGTTGCGATGCCGAGGATGCCGATGCCAGTGCACGTCGTCGTCGCGATGCCGCAGGTTGTGACGCAAACCACAGTTGGATTGGGACACGTGCTTGAATTGTGGCCTTGTTGCCGGAAGTTCCCGCACGAGTAACCTCCTTTTGGGATCCTCTCCGAAAGCGTTCTCGACGTGCTCGAATGCAGAGAGATCGCGACGGGTGATGTTGCTGTTGCGGTTGTCGTTGTTGTGGTACAAAGCGCCAGGAGATCAGCCACGGCGGCGAACTCTGGCAGGGTCATGGATCTCATCGCTTGGTACTGACGCTAAATGTTGCAAAAGCACGCGATTTCGGTGATCCGAGGCACCTTCCAACTGCTCTGTTATGTGCTTGATCGCAGCAGCAACTTGATTTTGCAAAAAATAACAGGAGCTGGAATTGCAGTCACTTTTGGTTGTTGTACCAACCACTAATGCTAATGGAAATCGTTCTACGTCAACATTACTCGAGATGAGCGGAGAGCATGCCTGCAAGGATACTCAAGGGACGCCGAAAATATGCCTTGGCACGCTCGCAGACTAACATCAGCTGGTGCATCAAAGTCATCGTCAATTGCCTCTGGTTTGACGTTGATATCGATATCGAGGAGGCCGCCGGCGCCCGCGTCACCATCAGCAACAATAACAGAATCAGTATCAGCAGTAGCGTCAGTCAAAAAGCGGCGCCAATTTGTTTGTAGCATAGTCGCAATCCACATTGTCATGACCCGCGCAAATCGATGTCCAAAACACATATCTGCAACTAATCTTTCAAAGTTGTTTTGATGGCGGATGGCGTTAAGCTGGCCGTGGCATGCTAGCCGCAATGCTGTTTCCACGGAGAGAAGATCGCCCGTAGAGACTCCAAGCCAAGTCTTCAACGAGTGATGCGCAGACTCAATCCGGGAGGTGGTGACATGCCCGTAATGCCTAACACTATGCAAGAAACAAGACACAAATCTAGTCTTGTGGATAAGCCAGGTATCTTCAACGTAATGCAACACAACGGCAGGGTACTTCCCTCGCATCATGTCAAGCTGCGCATTGTATTTGTCAGTGTTGGACTTGCTTACAAGCCAATTCCAGTCCCTTGTGAATACATCGTTTGCCTCGTTGTGTACAAAATACCGGCAAATTTTAACGTTGAGGTTTTTGTTGATGCACCAACTGCATATTAATCGATGGGAGTGGGGAAATACAGCAGCAAGGGTGTTCGTCAGCGCCTGTTCGCGATCGGTGGCAAATACAACATCATTGTTGTTGTTGCCGATTATGCCTTATTCCTTAAAGACGTTGCTGGTATGCCTCATCGACCAGACATAATCATCCTCCCTCTCGGCGTTCATAAAGCATTAAACGATCGTAACTGTCTGGTTTGTGGAGGTGACACCAACGATAAGCAGAAGAGGCAGTCCAAATTTGTTCGTCTTGTACGTCGCCTCAATCAACCAAACTCGGCAAGTCGAGAACCTCTCGCACATTTCTGTGGCGCAAGGTGGTACAATCAGTAGATGGGACAGCTGCTGCTGGTAATCTAGCTGCGTAAAGTATGTTACTGTAGGCGCAAGGCTGTCAAGTAGAGCTTTTATTGGCGTATGACCCGCAAGGTATCTAAGGCGTTCGGCCTGCCGCAAGTTGTAGACATCTCTGGCCGTAATGGAGACGTTGTCGTCCCGCAAGTCTGTAACAATTCTTGCGGGTTTGACGCGCTTGCGGAGGTCAGAAAGTACACTTGGCGCTGTTCTTCTGTCAGTTGACGGCCTTTGGGGTGTACCAATTTGTGCGCGAAGGGTGGATGGTTGTGCTCTCCATGCTGTACCACGATTTTAGTGTCGATTTTGAGCCGGAACAAACAGCCAGTGCTTCTACTTGGTCTGATACGTTAACGGCTAGCTTCTGAGTTCCCAGCACCGATAGAGGCAGAATTTTTGTGACATGAGCATACGAGAACAATGTTCTTGACGTCGTCTGTTGTCGGATTGTTGTTGTAGCAGTACGTGTTCGACTGACACAATTAACCCCTCATCTCCGAGCTCCGTTTTTATAGCTTTGCGTGCGTCCTCGTGAGAGCTGAAGACACGCTGGCCAACAGTTTGCAGGGTGTTCATGGTGATGTTACTGCGGAAGAATACGTCAGGGTTGCGTGAAAAGTCGCGGTTTTAACGTCGAGAAGTAATTTGAAATAAGTTGCATCTGAGATTGGTGTAGCATATGAGAATTGATATCACGACTGAGAATCAACCCTCCAGCCAATCACAGAGAAGAAATTCCAATCAATTTAATTCATATAAGCATCAGTGCCGCCTGCCCGGTATCATTTCCCTATTTTTGTGGTAAAATGTTCTAAGCAAAACGAAAACAAAAGTTTATCAACAAATCTCGATTTTCTTGGTACTACTGTGTTTCCATATTTACCGTTTCCACATGAATATAGGTGTCAATCGACGATGAACCTACTACAAAGCAAGAGCAATCAATATCTACGCGAGGCCATCCTGGAGGGTAGCGTGGAGAAAGCGCGACGTTACCTTACTCTTAAAATTGGCAAGGCAGATGTGGCAGCACTTACTGATAGCGGGGGCTTCTCCATGCTGCATTGTGCCTGCCTCGTGGGTAACACGCAGATCACTATGATGCTGTTGCAGTACGGGGCTGATGTGCTCGCGCTTACAGACGTAATTCGTATAATACCAGCATTTTATACATTGTAGCTTACTTTTTAATGCTGCACGTATCAGGATGGCTACTCGGCGTTAGACCTGGCCATTTGGAGGGGCCACTTACAGATCATTGAGCTACTGCGGTCTCAGGGCTGCGTCGCGCCGATGAAAGGTGAGCAGTCTTGATGGCATTGCTATAGCCAATTTGTATACTGGACTTATAGTCGCTGGTGCCAGAGCCCGAAAGTCTCAATGGCAAAGTCATTTCCCACCTTGGTCGTAAAGCGACCGTCGTCTTTTTTGAACACAGCACCAGTATCCGCACGAGCAGCTTACGCGGTTTATACTATGAAGATAAAGGAGAAGCCAAGCTTGTTAATCTGTGGGCTGGAATGGACTACAAGATTATTGGCTCGAATCCCTATTATGAAGAGCTACGTAAATTTGACTATCAATACGCAGAGATACCAGCGACGCTGCCGGAGAAGTACGATGCCATGCTGCAGGGAGCGCTGCAAGGAGCAGCCTTTTTCGATAATGACAGTGACAGCGAAAGTGATAACGAGATCGAAGAGATTGTCGAGGTCCGAGTGCCTCCTGGTCCTTTAGGTGTGCTACTGGATAGCGGGATCCAAGAGTGCGCGGTCGTTCATGGATTTACCAATCTTGCGACTGGTGAAAAAGGACCGATTGAGCTACATGGCGATGTGTATCCCGGCATGTACATTATGAGCATCAACGAAACCAATGCGTCGCTCATGTCACTGCAGCAAGTTACTCAACTATTGGGAAAATTGGCACGCAAGGAGAAGCTCATTCGCTTTGCCGTCTTTCGCCCAGGATCGCCGCGTAATCATAGCATAACGGACACAGCGTCCGAGGTTTCGAACCAGCGCTCGTCTATCACCTCTAATGTGTCGCTGCCACCACCTGTACCAGCTATTGCTAAGCCTCCTACACCAAGTTCCGATCGCGCCAACTTTGCCTCTCGTTTTGCTAATTTAGCATCCTCTGTCATGGACAGAAGACCGCCTACTCCTCAAACTAGCTTTACTTCGACTACAGGTACCGACACTCCATAAGCCATCGAGCCTTTGTACCGAATTTAAATCACTTCCTACAAGTGCGAACTAAGTAAAGAGGAAAAAAGTGTAACGTGTAATTGAGTTGGTGGACGCTTCATTCTTTATTTGTTGTTGCTCTGGTACAAAGTTATACACGGATGAACTCAAGTTGTCTTCTTTTTGGTAGCTAAATAATACGTTGACAAAGTGCATTGCTTCTAGAGTACTTTGTAAAGCATTCCGCGGAAAACGTCGGGTCCTGGCAAAGTCCACGACGCAAGCGCGCAGTTCTGATTGAAAAAATATTGTTTGCCCGTCGTTTGTGAGATCACTGCTTGCCACCCGATGCCTGTGCCGTCTGGACTCTCACCAACGTCTTCAAATGTAGAATCTACCAAGTAATCAATGAAGCTGCCATCGCCCATAGCTAATGTCAAATTAAACAAGCTTGTGCGAGGTTCAACGTGCCGCATTAAATCCTGCTGTGCTCGCCGCGCCGCGGGAGCAGCATTCCAATCCAACAAGCTAACAAAATTGGCTGCGATCTTGGCTGCGCGATCGGCATTGGCTTTTGATTCAAAAGATGTTAGTGCAGCCATTGCCGTCTGTGTGCTAGCAGGAGTCTCTGTCGTTGAGGTCATTTCTTGACGAAGATTGCGCAAGCTAGCCGAAATTTGGTTCATGCGGTCCAAATGAACTTGCAAGTCCTCAACTTTCAGTGTATCCTCATCGAAGTCAGAATTTCTAGAAACTTCAGTTGGTAATTCTACGGACTCTTGAGTAGCTGGTGGGATTTGAGGCGGTACAGCGCGTGCATTTGTAGTGGTACTCACGCTTGCCAAACTGCTTGTCAGCATGTCTGCCACTTTTGGTGGTGGGGCACGCGGGGCTGGTGCTCGCTTTAGCGCTCGACTATGTCGCCCACCCAAGCCAACAACTAGCTTCTTGGCAAATTTACGCACCACTATCGGTACTTCAACTTCCTCTGTTTCCATGCACAACTGTAGCGAACTAACCGCATCCTCATGCTCAGATTCGTCAACGTTGGGCTCTTCCGACTTTAAACTACGTCGCGGTACAATGCCTATACTTACAGGCTGAATCTCTTCAACCATCAATTCATCCATCTGCACTGGAATGGAACCATTATTAACTTTTTCACCAAGAGATTCGCTCTCCACTATCTTCGAGTTCTCGTCCACAGTAAGATAACTTGAAGAATCCGAATCACTGGACATCGTATCCAGGACTGCATTCTCTTCCTCAGTGAGAAAGCTAGCCATCTCGACCTTGTGGACCGTTGGTGGATCCATATTCACCGTCATCACAGTAGCCTGCGATAGGCGGGGAAGCACAGCTTCGTGTCCGTTGCCTTCCGTGTTCAGAAAATTGCCAGCATCATCCTCCACGAATTCCTCGTCTTCATCACTAAACTCCGCAAGCTCAGCTGCTTCAGCTACATAATCCCTTTCGAGCCACGTCGACTGCTGTGTATTCGCTTCTTTATATTTGCCAATACCTAAGTCCAGCTCCACACGAGCAGGAGGTACAAGAATACTATCACCAAACAACTGCAGTTGAAGCTCCGGAACGTCTAAACGATCTTCATCGTCTCCAGGCAACGAAGGTGACGTTGATTCGCTTGCTAACCGATCACTTGTGCCCACGGAGGAAGACACAGGACGAAACTGAAACATATTAGAAATTTGTTTGCGAGGTGCGGTGGAGCCGTTGCCGCTGCTTCGATTGCCATCTTCAACTGAATTCCGCGAGCTCGTTCCTGTTGTCGAGTCAGAGATAAAGCTGCGTCTGGTCTCGTCAGATACTTTTCCTCCAGACACACGCGAGCGCGCTAAAAACGAGCCGCTCGACACTGAACTGCGAATACTTTCTTCCGAACTGGCCCGAGAACTAATGCTCTGCCTTCCAGACGACGAACGGCGCGGCAACTCTCGGCTCTGCATTTTACTACTGCATTTGACGCAAATTCGTGTTTTGCATTTGCCGCCAGGTGCTGAAAAATCACTTAGTCGCTGATGTGCTGTCACAAGCTCTAGCACACTGCACTGACTGCAAATAACGTCTCCACATGCTGCGCAATTATACTTTTTTCGCACCAGCGAAAAACTACGCGTACAAACGATGCAGCAGACACGGCGGCTCAGCGGGACCATTTCTCTCGGTCCAGCATATACAAGCATATCGAGACGGCGCTGGTTGACATGGTCGCGAATGCAGGCGGAGCGCAACGCAGCAGTGTCAACCATTTTGAGCACAAGCCACGATGGCAGTCGGTCTCCTAAATCATTGATCACCATAGTCACAAATTCCAAACTCCCAGGCGCTCGCTCACTCCACGTCTGTAATGTCAGCGTTTTTGCGCGGACTAATAGATTTTGGGCATCGCGGGGCACAAAAACATCGAGATCTACACTTTTACATAGTCGGTACCCAACACGGCGGCCGTCGCCGTCTTCGAATGAATCAACAAGCTCAACGTAGACATAGTCACGATGTTTGGTCACCGAAGGCGCTAGAGATCGTACACAGTGATACTTGATGCACACGAAACGTTCCTCTGGCGTGCGTGGCACCAGTGTGTACAACACCTGTCCGTCTAAAAACTCGCTCGGGTTTACTACAGTCTCGTGTTCTGCAAAATCGGCGGTAGTCTCTGTAATAAGCAGATCACTGATCTCTCGCACCGTGGCGCTAACGTTGCAGCTTCCTCGCACTGCCGCGTCTAAAAGCGTGTCATGAGGCCCACTCCTTGCTCGATGAATAGTCACACCATCTCTCGTTCTGCTCGGTGTCCAGCGCACACGTCCAAAGCCTAGACTTAAATTATAGGCATCGTCCACAGACTTATCAATAAAGTTGACAAGCACCTCCATGCGTTCAGTTGAGAGCTCAGGGAGGCTTTGCGCAACGTCGCTCGTCAGAGATGACATGCTTTCGTCACGAAGACTTGACGGCGACGTCGCGGAGGAAGAACGCGCAGATGGCGAGCTCGCAGACAAAGACATCATGGATGTAAATGCACCGGAGCGCGAGAGGCTTAAGCCAAGAGACGGTGGTAAGGCTTGCGGCCTCGACGATGACGGAGAAGGCTCAGACTTCCTTGATCTTGGCTGACCTCGATTTCTCTGTTGCTGTGAAGCCTCAAAAGCATCGTCTCCTTTGTCGTCGTCTTGTTCGATATAAGGCACACGCCTTTCATTGCCTCGATTACTATCAATGCCAGTTGGCACCTGACGTCGACGCCGGTGGAGATTGAACTTGGCGATGCTAAGTGCTGCGGTAAACGTTTCGGAGGCAGCAGCACCAAGTCCCGAGACAGTGGAAGAGGTCGAACTTACGATGGCAGTTCCATGCATGGGCTCAAATGCACCGCGGGGTGACGTGATAATAGGCGCGTACTCGGGGCGCGGCATGCCGCTTCAGACTGCCGGACGAAGGCTATTAAGTCTGGAGCAAAAAGAGGGAGAGGGGAGGCACAACCACATGGCGAGGGTAGGGCATCAGATCACTCGCGTAAAAAGAGAGCCGGATATATCGGTATTGATTTCAGGCTTTCGGCCGTTGCTTACTCGTGTGGTGTAATGTAATGTATTACGTTATCGCGTTGCCAAGGTATGCACGTGCTAGGCTCAGTCTGGCTAGTCCACGGCACAGAGTGGTGTCCGCATACGTCGAGTCTCGTTCGGCGGGCAGTGCATCCAGCACCGAGGTCAAATGGGTCTTACATTTCTTTCGGTCTTGTGCAAGGGTACGTACCACTTCGAGGTCTTGTGCTGTCCGGAGTCGAAAGCCGGAGCCACGGGAAACAAGATTGTGGTCGAGTGTCGAGGGGAGCGTGGTGCGGGAACGTCCGCGCCATTTTGCTGCGGTGGAGAAGAAGTAGGCACGCATCTGGAGGTCAGCTGGAATGTCGGGATAGCGGCGAAGTACATGGCCAAACAGGCGCCAGCGAGCTTGTGTCAGTCGTAGTCTCAGCGGCCGCTCATCACAGAGGTCGTAGAATCTTGCATTCGAAATGGGTCAGCGATAGCCAAGAGCGTAGCGAAGCTGGCGGCGATGGAAACTCTCGAGGCCGTGGAGCTCTGACTTGGTAAGAGCCCAGGTGGCGCAGTTGTACAGCAGAATCGGTGTTGTGCAATCGAATGCGGTCTTGGGTGAGATGAGCGTGGGGCGGAGCCAGACGGACCAGAGGCGGTGGAGCGCGAGGGTCAGGGACATAGATCTTTAATATCGGAGGAGTGTTCCGAGCTTCTTAGTGTGGTGCCAGGTTTCTATCGGGCGTGTCGAGTGGCGCCCGACGGGTTGCAATTTCGGTGACTTCGGTCTTGGCTTCGACTTAGAAGGAAGTCATCAATGCGGTGCTCACCTCTATCGTAGATCTTGGTTTCGCGGAGGCCAAATAAATCGACGCGGTAGCGCCGGAGATCTTCGGGGAGTGTTACGTGCTTCTTGCGCTTCGAACCTAGAGAATTCACATTAAAGGAGCCAATCCGGATGCGGTTGGCGCGATTAAGGGCGTGGAAGGGGGTTTGGCCTGGTGCTGGAGACCGTCGCGTCGAGGGTGAGACTCGTTAGAGACCTGCAGATGCCTGAGAGCACCTGCCCGAAGCGCGCGAGCATTTAGCCCCCGCGCTTGGAAGGAGGGCGTCACCCCAACCTTTTCCGAAAACTCGTGTGGTGTGTTAGAAGATATTTGTCGAAGGCTAAGCGAGACGGCGCCTATCCAATAACGTGTACAGGAATCCGCAGAGTTAGGCGACGCCAGTGAAATCGAATTTTAGAGGCAAAAAGACAAAAATTACTGGCGACTAATTTGGAGTGAGAGCGTTGCCGGATTCACAATTTGGCTGCGCTAGTAATAAATTACTAGCTGGATGCACTGCCCGCCGAACGAGACTCGACGTATGCGGACACCACTCTATGCCGTGGACTAGCCAGACTGAGCCTAGCACGTGCATACCTTGGCAACGCGATAACGTAATACATTACATTACATTAGTAATAAATTGACGCTTATGTTTAGTAGGGATATGGTATGTAATGCACATACAGATGGCGCAAGTGTTAATAATACTATATAAATTGGTCAGCGTTACCTCTTGCTCGAGCATACAGCTGCAACCGCCACTCGTTCTCTACCATTGACATATTTTGTCTTGACAGCCCCGCGTTTTCGCCACACGAGATTATTCGTCGCCGATTTTACAAATCTAAAAAAAAAATTACAGAAATAATATAGGACGAACTTTGCGTTACTTACAGTGTTAAATTGTAAAATGAGGTTGCAACTTGTCGGGGTGGACTTGCTCAAAGATTTATTCTTTTTAGTAGTCTTATCACGTGTCTAATCATTACCATGAGTAAACTGTAATAATTCATCCAAATGGCTCGTTGTAACGTACATTTTATTTAGCTAAGCATCTATGGTAAAAATCGTATAAAAAATGGCGAGCCCTATCGGCATATTACCGGTTTGCTTACTGAGGTCATTCGAAATTTGCGAATTGATTCAGTGCATATTAAAAAGAAAAGGTTGGGCCAATGTAGAAGAACCAGTATCAAATATATCAATCTTTAAACTGCATATGCTAAGTCCGCAACATGGAATGGTCATTTACCAGAAGATTTTACAACTTTCTGCTTGCCTCCTCTGTGCAAGGTGCTGAAAGACCTCGTCACGCCTGGTAGCACTTGTAGTCAATCCTGCGCTCACGTGGGTAGATTGACTACATGAACCCTAGCAAAGACTTCTGTATAGACAGAACTACCGGTTTCCATCTGAAAAACGAGCGATTCGAACTGCTCGAAAGACTAGCTGACTTTTCTGAGTTCGGGAAGACGGCTTCATGTGTGCTGCCAAGTGGCTGGAACGCGTCATGACGTTCGACTTTAAGAGCAATTAAAACTCTCAAGAAGTAAGACAGCATAGGCTCAGGAAGCCCCAGTGATAGCGTCTTTCATGGGGCCAGGCCGGCGAGGCTTGAGTTTTTCACCTCTAAAAGAGAGGAAAGATAAAAGTTCATATTTTAAAGATTGAGGTTGAGCTTGCTATACTGACACAGAAAAATTGATAAAGTGATTTGCGCGGTGTAGTACGGCTTGTCGGCCAAATAATCTTCACAAAAAGACATTAAAATGATTAAGAGTCGAGTGGTGAAGGTTCTGCGTCCACAAATTAGCGATTTTTTAGTCGGGCTAATTACCCGGAAATTCATCGTGGTAATTTGTTGATTGTGATGGCTTGTGATGAATGCCGATTTAACATGACCTGCGTTTTCCTATATACACAGTTCATGTGTACTACTCTCTATAATGGCGTGTTACAACACCTCAGACCTTGTTGACAATTAGATAGGAGCCGACTCTTAAGTCGATGATCTGATCAAGTCCAACAATTTATTTGAGACGCATTTCTTAATCAAGATTGAAGCAGTAATACCTCAGCATATACAGTCATAAAAAGCAGAGTTTTAACGCGGATCAATACAATGAGTCGATAACTTCAGCTGCTGGATTTTACACTCCTTAACGATCAAGGGTGAGCGCAACGAGATCGATTGGGGGGTGGTTTTACAGGGACAAGGAAGATACATTATGATCGCTTAGGAATCAAAGGACCCTAAGTATTGTTTGCAAACGACCGTAAAGGCAACGATGAAGCGATCCCTGAAGAACACCCCTGAGGGAACCAAGGAAGCACCGACAATTGCCTTGACCCACATAAATGGTAATTTGGATGCTCGTCGCCTCGCACGCCAGGGATTACGATCCGAATTATCAAGACCGACCAATCTCATGGCAAGAGCATTGGTCACAGCATCTACAAAGCATGTCTTACTACTCGCATGTGCTTGCCCGCGATCTCCAAAAATTGAAATCCTCCTTCGTAATTACGACAGAGATCGAGCATGAGCATGAGCGTGTCGCAGTAACGTAAAAGCTACCGTCCTCCGTGATCTGGCGCTCGATAACAAAAACTCATTGAAGAATGAAAGATATAATAGTCCAGAACGTAGGCGGTACCGGCAACCCCTTCGCGTCTACGGAATGACCAGAATTGAAGCATACATTTTGACATTGCTCTACCGTTTGGTTGTATCCCCGCAAGCAATACTAGTATGCGAGGAAGTGATCGAGTTAAGCCGTCATCGCAATATTTGCGCCGCCTCAACGCGACTGCCATGAGATCCAAATTGTGAGTAAAAAGCAAAAAATAGTGTCAGATTATAGCATTAAGACACTAGACAACCGCGATCAGGCCGTGGCTGTGCTTGACTCGCAAACGCTGATGCACAAGAAGAGGTGCTGAAGGCGAGGGCGAAAAATCGCCGGAGACAAACTCAAGATGGTTAAGCAAAAAAGTGGCCAAGCTTAACATGTTCGAGCCTACCCCAGAGTAGTACGTGATTGCTGCGAATAACTCGGATAGCGATACCAGCTACAGCTCTAAATGTATTCATACAACAGCGATCTGATCGACCTTTATGCCGCAATTGCAGTGTAAGACAAGGTTTTGTCAGAGCACGACTATCTGTCGAGGAGCTCACATGATTAGACTTCGTCCCAAGTTGCTCTTACAGCTATTCACGCAGACATACTGCTAAATGTAGTTGATCTGTCAGTAGTTTGCTAGAAGAGAACACCCGTACGATTGGCTTAATTTTGTGTGAGAAAAGGCAAGTGACGGACTAAGGTGTTGTAATCCGTTAGTGTTACAACTTCATCAAGCACCATAGCATGTGTTCAGAAGCGCCGACAAGATGCTAGACAAGGATGAATGCCTGACTGCAACTTAGGACGAGCTGATTGCTTCGATATTTACGTCTAGACATACAACGGAATTCTGTAGAAACTAGCAAAGGTAACAGGCTGAACGATGGAAGATGTAACTTTCATGGAGTTTCTGCCGCTGCTGCAAAGTTTTGATGAAAGAATATCGCCATGTCATTTCATTTACTACCAACATGAAGCATAAAAGTATTACACAACAAGTAGGTGTAAAAGCAATTAACGACAGAAACAAACCAACAGTGGAAGGCAGCCTTACACTTGTTTTCGTGTCTCGAATTTATTCTGTGGATGTCGCTATTGCTCTTAAGACTGCATGTATTATGGCCAAGAAAGACAAAAGTGTGTTGGCATCGGAGAGGATGCGTATTCGACGAATGGAGATATATAATATTGAATTATTTGGCTTAAATTTCAAGTGTAGCCGGCAAGACACGATATTAAACATGAGCTTTGAGGTTATAGCCGGAATTTAACCGATGGAGCGATACGCTCACCCAATGTGGTTTCCGCGACCCCTTCAGCCAGACAACAAAAGTTGTATGACGAAATTGGGCCAACAATTTTTTGGGCGATTGACTATCGTCGATAATCAGCTAAAAAAGGTCATCACAAACATAAAAAGGTCCTAAATTTACGGTGATTAGAGGACTCAATGTATGGAAAGAATAGACGTACAGCTAAAAAGAGACACAGCCATCTGGAATGTGGTTGGATGATCATCGCGTACCAGAAATACCTTTTTGGTCTTTTAAGCCACCACGAGCTGTATGATTAAGCCATACAATTTGATCGAAGCCGATCGGAATGTTGATCAATTCCCTGAATATAATTCTCTAAAGAACATGTTGTAATGCGAGCAAGACATAAGTTGTTTTGAGTTACTTATTTTTGGACAACTGAATCAAGCTCGTGCTGAAATTAGCGGTTATAAATGGTAGAACCTGGAGTAGATTAAAATTTGGTTAATAACATCAAGCTTTACAACGGTATGCCTGAACTGGGTCCGATCAAGACGCAAAGGTCCAAGATGTAAAGGTGCTATTTGCAATGCGTTTCATAGGACAGGTTACAGTCTCACCAAAATCGAATGGAATATATTGCCTTGGTTGGACAAATTTGGGCCGACCATTTTAAGGCGAATGATTATCGTCGATAACCAGATAAAAGAGACCGTCATTACAGTGATTAGAGGACTCAATGTATGAAAAGCAGAGACGTACAGCCAAAAAGAGACACAGCCATCTGGAATGTGGTTGGATGATCATCGCGTACCAGAAATACCTTTTTGGTCTTTTAAGCCACCACGAGCTGTATGATTGAGCCATACAATTTGATCAAAGCCGATCGGAATGTTGATCAACAACTCCGAATATAATTTTCCAAAGAGCATGTTCTAAAGCGAGCAAGATATGAGTTGTTTTGAGTAGGTTTTGGACAACTGAATCGGGCTCGTGCTGTAATTAGCAGTTATGAATGGTAGAACCTGGAGTAGATTAATGGTTGGTTGATCACATCAAGCTTAACAACGCTATACTTCAGCTGGGTCCGATCAAGATGCCGAGGTCCATGATATATGCTATTTGCAAAGCATTTAATAGAACATATTACAGTCTCACCAAATCAAAATGGAATTTGTTGCCTGGGATGGAGAAGCCTTCAATCAACAGTGCCCAAAATCTTATTGTCCTTAGGCGCTTCCTCTTACATAGTCCAAATGAACGTGCAAAGCATCATCCGCCGCTATTCGACGGTAAATGAAACAATTGAGCCGTGTGCGTCTTAAAAAGGTCCGTCAAAAGTGCAGTTGTTTCGCATAAGGGAATAACAGGATTGCTGGTAGTAGTTGCGCTCGCAGAGCCGATCAGACTGTGGCTGACTTGCATAATTTTATAAGAAATTGACAGTTTTCTAAAAGGTACCTGCAGCGGAGGGTTGCGAGTTGTAATCGCGGGTGTACGAGGATATGTAAATTCGTTTCGAGTCTTGGTATACTTTGGTGTGTCGCGCGCCGGCAAACGGTTGCAGTCGGACTGACTGATGCTTCGAAAGAGAGCAACGGAAAAAGTGATTTTTTGTTTAATATCAACTACATTTTTTCTCTAAAGGTGATCGGCGAAATTTGAGAAATTCGACATCACCAAGTATTTGACAATGACAAGTATGACTTGAGAGCGAACATGCCATGACTAGAGAGACATAAGTCCAAGATCGGTTGGTGGAGAAGTACTAGAAGTGCTAGTCGACCATTTTCGAGGGGCAACGACCCGACGGAGGACGCATTTAGTAATGATGTTACCTGAACTAGCGACCAGAATAAACAACCATGGTCAGAGACGATATACCTCGGTAGATTCTATACCTAATGGCAGAAGTCATTTATACAGTGGACGAGGAGCTACATGACTTGCTTACCGCCGAGTCGTGAGAAGTTTACTTCCTCACTTAACAATGAATTTAACGAAGAATAGAGAAAATTCCTGATTGGCATTAGTCATGGCGCCGAGTAGTATGATCTATGCGTCTTCCGCTGCGAGGGCTGTCTAAAAGTCTGGCATACAAAGAAGCTCGGCTTAAAAAGGACCCATTGTTCTAGCAAACCCTTACGGTGGTTGTGCGCGTGCTTGAGCACGGCAGCATTTAGCTCAGCGTTGTAAAAAGCTTGAGATCAAGAGAAGCCTGAAATTTTTATAGGAGCTCCCCAGCGCTGTCACGCCACAGTTCAATTGAGTTTCTAATGTAAAATTGGTCAGACCTCGAGTGCGCTAAAGCTTAAGCGCCAGACATTGAGAGTGATATTCTGTGAGTACGCAAGCCTAAGGTGCGATTTGCTCGATGGGTTGGAGATAACTTACCGCTAAAAATGTCTCGTCTTCAGCATAATGCCACGCTGGTACGTTACAAGCGTAATTTAAGTTTTGTATAGATGGATCCCTCTGTTTGTCGGACGCACAGTATGCGCTGGTCAGCGATTGGTTGATGGTCTTGAGATGGCGGCTATTTTTGTGACCCTAGGCAGCTATAGTGCATTGTGGCGTTCGATCTCTATCAACGAAGCTTTTTTTTATGACTCAGGCACCAATCTTGCTGCATTTGACAAAACTAAAACAGACGATCTTACTAAGGAGCTAGCTGCACGCACGCTGCTCTTTTGATGTTGCAATACTTGACGTGGATTTTGATAATGACATGGGCATCGGCTACGAAGACTCAAACCAAGAATCTTCGCATTTCGATGAAAATTTAGTACTGATACGGCTACTGGAATCGGCATATCTCTTTTGTGTCATGGTACACTATATCGTTCTTCTTTTTCATGGTGGTGGACAACCTATAATTGGTTTGGAAGCTATTCTAAGATGTATGACGCTGCACTGATCTGCATTCAGTCTAATGTCCACGCCACGAATCGTCCAGCTCTCAATTAACGGGTCAATGCCATTCCCTCGTAATCTGGATGCCGATAGTCTCGAAACAGAGGGAGAAGATACAGCAAATTTTGCGCCGAACGCGTCTGTCCTGCGGGTTGCTGACTTACTTGGACATTCGAAAAAGCCTCCAATGCCGAGGAAACAATGCGGTAGTCCACGTACTGCGGCGTTTGCTGCCCCATTAAAACCCGAAAGTGACTTGCTTTCCAATCATGAGGATCCAAAATCATTTGCCAAAAGGAAGTACGCTGAGTCGTTACGAGGGATCACGAAAAGTCGATTGAAATTACTTCCGCGATCACCATCGCCTGTCGGAGAATTTCCCGTCGATACGGTCGTGCCGTATGCAACCCTTGCATCACCGCCATCACAGATCATGAACATCCAGTCGCCTAGACGAGCATTGTTAAGTTCATCTGATGGGCACAAGGTTACAAAGTGGCTCCAATCGCTTTCGCATGAGGCTGCAAGCTTTACATCGTACGCTCTCTACTGTGAAATGCTATTTCGAGAGAGTCGCGTATTGACTCAGGGCAAACCAGTTCCTAATCGTTTACAGACAGCTATTGCCTTTCACTGTCTGTGCAAGGCCACCGGTATATTCGCTAGGCATGAGGGTATTTTGATTCGCATTTGCAAGTATGTCTACCTTTTGTTCTTGCCGCCATTGGTGCTACCGATAAATTACTTAATTACATTGCGTTGTGACTGTACAGCGATCTAGGAGCAGCAATTTACTTGAATCACGATCCTTCATTAATACACAATGGAGATATTGATGCCCTTGACTTCTTTACGCGTCTTATTACGTACTACGAGCAACAAGCAGTTTCCTGTCAACAGAAGCAGGACCTCCAACAAGGTGACCACCAACGAATTAAAGAGTCTCAAATTTTCTGATGATTTTATTGCAGAGATGCTAAGGCAACAAGCGAACAACCAGCAGCGCCTTAACGATATGCAAGCTCTCAGTGAAGAGCTAGAGCACTTACACCGCCAAAATCAAGTAAATCAGTTAGAAACGATCAATACAAAGAAAACACACACAGAAGACTTGAACGGCAAATTGCAAACTGTGCTCCAAAATTTTCAGCATGTTAAGGACCACGACAAAGAAAAAATTGTGCTGGGAGCAATCGAAGCGCTAAATGCTCAAGTATCGGCTACCGCGGTCGCAGCAATAGCGGATCAGATGGATCCTACTGAGAAAGATAAGCTTATAAGCAACCTGTGTCAAGATGAGTTGAAGGAATTCACTCAGTACGTTAGGCCTTTAAGTTTTTCTACCATAATGTTTTTCCTGATGACGCGCTCTTATTTAGGAAAATTGAGTCTCAAGTCCTAGTGAAGTCAAGCGCACAGCAAGATGTAATTTTAGAGCAGTCAGCAACACGAGCCGCTCGCTTTCAAAATCTCATTCTGGACGTTGTTAAAATTCTGGACGAAGTTGAAGAACCTAAAGACAGCCAAAATTTTATTGAAAAAGCTGATGACAGTTTGGGTGATGACGATCGGAAAGTATTAGAAGTTGTTGGTGATGTGGTCGACGAATTGAAGCGCGAAAAGCAAAAGTCGAAGAGTTTGGAGCAGAGGCTCGAAGAGGCAGAAATTCTTGTCAACGATCTGCGCTGGAAAAACAATGCTTTAGCCAATGATGTTGAGGAACGCGCGCGGCAGCACAAGCAGCAGCTTTTTGATATGAATAAACAAATTAAAGACGCGCAATGTGCAAACGACGACAAGTCCATACAAACGGATGAGGATTTTGACGAGCTTCAAAGAAAAAGTGAAAGCAGAGGAAAGCGAAGGAAACATTTGGTTGTTGCAGAAAGTGATGATGGTCTTATCGTAAAGAATCGTGTCAAGAACAAATCTGGCTACGGCATTGCGAATATTATTGATCAGGCAAAGATTGCTCCGTCAAAAGTGCGAAAGATCTTATTGAAACGAAAGCCTCTTACTTTAAACGAACTCCATAGTATCATAGTTGGCTACTATCAGGCGAAAATGGTTCAAGACATCCAGGACGATTCTTCTGGTAAGCCACGAACCGATTTGGCACAATTTATTATGGAAATGTACGTGCTGCACTATGGACTTAAGGATCTTGCGATCAGTCAGCTTGTCTTTTTGGATGCAGCCATTCGAAAAAATGCTCGGGTACGTGAATGTATGCTGTCGAATATTTACGCTTATATCGCTACAATGTATCGCTGACACTCTGATAGGAAAGCGCACGAGTACGAACTTTCGGGCTTCTTACGGGATCCCTTAATCCCGAGTCTCATGCCTGCTCGATTCAAGGTATCGACTTCTTCCTTTTAGTTGTCGTCATCATTTTCAACGGTATGAGCCCTTGCTTTATGATGTAATAGTGGCTTTAAAACCTGACGCAGCGTTCTACATCAGCTGGCGTGTACAAAAATAGTAGAAAACAAGCCATTAGCGTCGCTCAAAATCTCAAGACGTTTTTTGGCGATGGTGGCTGCGGCAGTTTAAAGCCAGTGACTGTCAAGCATGATATTTTGCGCCAGGCGATCGATCTGGCCTTTTCTTTTACGCGAAATGAGCAGGGAGGTCCCCTTAGTCAACTGAAGGACGAGCTTTGTAACAAAGCCTCAGCAATGGGTGGAGAATTAAGTATTGATATGGTGCTCGAGATGACGATGAAATACTGGTTCGTGCTATTTGAGCAACAAATTCAAGATATTCATACAATGTTCGCACTTGTCGATACTAACGGCGACGGAATTTTGGATTTTCAAGAATTTTGTGGGCTGGTTGTAGTCTTGGAGCCAACCATAGACCGGCGAGATGCTCTGACATTGTACAATCGTGCAGCTGGAGAGGACAATGTTATTGACAAGGACGAGTTCGTCCAGGTCATGCTGGCTCATCAACGCGGCGTTATTCTTGACGAATTTTATGGAGGAAAGTCTAACAAGAAGATCCTCATGGGTATCGAGCAGCGCAGGAATACACTCTTACCCTCAAGCTTTTCGAAATCGACGAGCCAAGAAAAGGAGGAGGCGTCTTTTGACTCGCTCAATGCCGCCATGGCTACAATTTCGATGGCACTAGAAGAGGATGGAACAGACAAAATCATCAACGAAATCGACGAGACTGAGACAGATTTGGTTCAAGAAAGTGTTTCTTTTCAAACGCTATCTCGACTATCCACTTGGGCTACCAAGGTCAAACTGAAATTACGGTCAAGCGATCAAAATACTGTACACTCACTCGACATCAATCACGACACCACATGATTAGCTGAAAGATTTTAAAAGTCGATATTAGTTTATGAATGACAGCTCTCGGTCCTAAATTGTCGAAATGCTTACATGAAAGAAAAGTGATCTGGAAAGAACTTGCGAAAGGCGACAATATTATCAATAATGCATTGTGAAATTCTTTTTTTTGCTTGTTGCTCAACCACAATAGTTCTTGATATGTAGAACGATGTATGATAAGCGGGTTCCTAATGATATAGTCCGATGTTGTGGCGTTGCGATGCAGAGATATTCTTCGATGTATAATGTACTTGGTCCTTTTTATTTATACTTTATTTTAGTTTACCGTTTCCACTACATCATCAGCTCTTGCTCTAATTCAAGATCCCGAACAGTCAGTGTGTATTTCATCTTGGTCTCATTCTCTTTCTTGATCGCGCTATTCTGATCAGAGCACTTCTCACCCGCTGCCTTGGATTCTAGAGTCACATTCATAATCATCTCTTCAATCACTTCAGGCGTTGCCTCACGTGGAACGGCGTGCCCACACACTTGAAGTATCGCGTGTCCTAGGCGAAGGAGTCCTGTTTTCTCTGCTGGTCCTGGGCTCGAAATAAATGCTCGAATGTAGATAGCTTCGTCTTGCCAATTTCCGAACAGTATTCCCAAAGGGGGTTTGGGAAAGAGTATTTCTCTCGTCGGGGTCATGGACAGAATATCGACAACGTCGTCACCGATTATGGCATGTTGAATCGCGTTACTTTGTTCAACATCTTTGATCTGTTCCTTTGACTTTGAATCCTCTTCACTTTTGTCATTATACTTTAATTTACCACTTCTGTAGCAGACTCCAAGATGTCGTTGCTGTAGCCGTTTACGCATCGCGACATAGTTTTCTTGGCCCACAAACACGGCTTGCATAGGTTCCTTTCTGTTGATGATACTACGCAAAGTCTTCATGATGTCCGCAAAGCTAGTAAAACTTGGTCCACTGAGAAGGATATCATTTACTTTAATCAGCACATCGCCCTTCTTAACCACGCGGGTTTTCTGTGCAAAAGATGGGACACGTGTAAACGCGGACAGCACGACGTAATTTCGACCATTAGACGGTAGGCCGTCATTGTCACACCCAAGTGATGATGCGTCCTCCATTTCGATCAACGGGGGCCAGTCTCGCAGTGTAATAATGGCATCGGGACTCGAAGCAAATTGCATCGTCACAGGACGAACTTTTAAGTCGCAAAGAATATTTAACACTTCTGACAGCGTTTTGGAGCGCAAATCTTCATTGTTGACCTTCATGAGTAGTTGCCCGACTCGAATTTTGCCGCTCAACTCCGCTGGACACTTTTTACCGCCTTTTAGGGTGGTAAACCCCACAACTATTACGCCACAAGAAGCAAATGGACGAGCTCGCAGTCGCAAGCCAAACGGTCCATCTTGGCGAAATATGAAGGTAGTTAGCTCAGGTTGCTGCCTCATCTGTTGCCGCCGAACTTTTGCAGGGTCTTCTGGATGCAAGGAGAAGCGCATCGTAAAAGGCAAAGGAAGCGTTTCCAATAAGCTTTCCAGTTCCTCAACGGTCAATTTGCTGCAGCACAGACCATTTATCGCTAATACGCTGCTGCCCACGGGAACGCATTTAAGATCACTCGTCAATGGATATTTAAAAATGTCGTCTAACTTTTTTTTGTCCGTAGAAGGCGCGTCAACGTCAAGGATACGTGATACGACCACGTACTTATTCAACACACCCTTTGCGAATTTGAAAGGCACAGCATTTCTTTCCACAAAAGTGCACTCGAGCTCTTGCGGCCGATTTTCAACCTCCTTTGCACCACGCCACGGGCTCGCTGTAGGTAAATCTTCCATGCGAATGTCTAGTAGCTGAAATATCAGCGACCAATACTCATCCATTTGCTCGTTCAGCGTACCAAGAAGCTTTATCATATGCTTGAGAAGCTTTGTTTCCATCGTCTTGGCCAGATACTCTCGAATCAATTCAGCAAACAGCGACGTCAACACATTGTATACTGCACTAAACCAACTGCCTTGAATTGTGAGCTTGAGCTCCTGACGAATCTCAATTGACATCGAGTTTAAAACCAATTTTGGCTTAAACTCTCCTGTGTCCTGATTCACCAATTTTTTCTCAGCTTTGAAGCCTAACAAAATGACACCACCATTTAGCACAGCATCCGCTACGCCTCCTCCATGAAGATACGGAAAATATTTTTGCTCAAAAGTCCAGTCGAAACCCTTAAGTAGTGCTGTCAGGTGTGTAGCTCGAACCGTAAAGAGTTCTTCGTCTATAACGTTTCCCATACACACTTTGACTCGCTCCTTTCCGACTCGTAGATTCGACAAATCTAATTTTGATATCGAGTACGCAATCCCGTCTTCTACGCCCAAAATTGTGTCGATTTTCAATGACGGCAGCACGGATGTGAAGAAATCTAAACAGTGATCCTTCAATCGGTCTACAAATTCCTGACGTTTCTTGCGATTCTTTGACATCGTACTACCCCACTCTGCCAGTTTGTCCAGCTTGACTTCGGCAATCACTTTCGTCACGTTATTGCAGAATTCGTCTGGATTTTCGACCGACTGAACGAGCGCTTTTGCCTTCTTCATCAGCGTCTGCCCATGAGTAGTTTGCTGCATTTGCAGCCAATATTTCTCAGATGCATGGACTAAAACCTCGGCCTTTGAAGACAGAATAGGTAATAATCCTTCGGTTTTCTGTGCCAGTGCACTAGGTTCTAAATCTGACATCGTATTCACACCAAATCTTTTGCTAGCAATTTGCTCGAAATGAGAAATTGTCTCTTGAGCCTTCACCAAGTCGATTTCATGCTCTTGCATCTTTGCCAAAACTTCCGACTGCAGCGTTCGGTGATCCAAAGACGCTTTCAGTGCCAAAAATCGCGGTTTTTCAGCTTCCAGCTTGCCTTCCAATACTTGTAAAAGCTGTGACAAAAAAACCTTATTGTCTTCCTGTGAAGGAGCCAATGATAGCGACTTGCTATCTTGTGACAAAAGTCTTTCCCGAGCTGAAATCAGTTCGGCGGTGGCCTTTTCACGAAGACTCGATTGAAGACCTTTCAACTCCTCGCTATTTTTCAGCTGACCCAAGACATTAGCTGCCTTTGCAAAAAAAGAAGCAAAGTCTTTCCCATCCAGCAGATCGCTCTCCAGCATCGTCTTTGCAGAACCAGCTATACCTTTAAAGCGTCTAAGCTCCTTTGTGCTTGCATCCTTCAAGCGCTTTGTAGCATCTGAAAAACTGGGATCGAACAACGCAGTCAATGCTTTAGTGTATTGGTCTCCGTAGGCTGCGTTTGTAGAAATGAAAGAAATAGCCTCCGCGTGCTGCTCGCAAAAAATCTGGAGCTTTTGATACATCTGCTTTGCCTTGTAACTAAGCACCCGCGCGTCTTCCTCTGAAATTCGTCCTTGAAATTCTTCATATATTTTCTCCGCAGACATAGGCTTGGAAATTTTAGCAAATAGCCTAAAATCAACACATGAGACGTCCTTGGCTTGAAAATAGCTAGCACTCCCACAGTCCAATTGCACTGTGTATGAATCGTTTAAACTCTGATAGTTTGTGATGTTTCCTAGCCCAAAACTTGTCCGGACGCGGGTCCCTTCAGCAAAGCGAAGTTCTCCTCTCTATTTAAATGGTGTATACGGTAAAAATGTTTGCATACAATGGTAGGTGAACACAAAAATAGTTGACTTACTGGCAGTAACACTGTGTAGTGGCTCCTCCTACTTTGTTTCTGGTCGTCGTTGGTATCGATCTGCACCTGGTACTTCTGATCTGACACTCTATTAAGAAAAAACGGTAGCAGCTTATTACATTAAGGCACACGAGCAAGTAAAATGACAATATTGGCATCTTACATATAATCGAGCACGACGCCTTCTCGCTGCTCAAATGCTGCCGTTATTATCACTTTTGTGTGCCGTGGGATTTCTCCACAGTGCAACATGCGTAATTCGGGAAAAAGACAGCCCCTCTAGTGTGGCCAAATGAGAAATTAAATAAACAAGCTGCAGCCAAGTGAACTTAAAGACGCACCCTCGCGTAAAGCACAGCGCCCCCTTCTAGTGCCACCTCCACGTGCATCTTGCGGTCACTGCTGCTGATCACTCGCCCTGGTCCAAAAGGTGTCCTTACGTCATCCGCCGATCGATAGCGCACAGCCATCGCAAAGAGCGGCGGCATTATCTCTTTGCTACCCATGGCCGCACGTAGAGATTAGTTCACGATATGTTAAGTATGAGTTGCTGAAAAGCTTGGACTAAATTACAAATCTCTAAAGTGGCACGTATTCATTGGCCCAGAAAAGCATCTAATGGACCTTTCTTCCTCTTTCTCGCAGCTCCTGCGCTCGTCGTGGCATCTAAACGCTGCGTCAGACTAAGATTTAAAGCAAAGTGAAAATCAATGTGCTGAGCACGAGGTTCCGATACAATACATCTGCACTCCTCGCAAAAGTGATTAGATGTCTCAGCACTTCGTGCTTGGGCGTTGCAGGTTGAAATTGCCTCGCCGCATTTCAAAGTTGCCTCATAGGCACTGTCCAAGTGCGCCATTGCAGACGTCCGTGGAGCTTTACTGACTCTTTCTTCTGATCGGTTGTCGTTGCTAATGCTGCAGCTTGATGGACCAAAAAATGCCGATATCTTTTGCTTGCCGTTCTTCCGCGCTAGTGATCCATCCCTGTCTCGTTTAGCTGTAACCTGCTCAATACTTTCCTCCATGCGTTGCGCAGTCAGATTAGCCGACGCTGAAAGATCTGATTTTCGCGTAAAAAAACTTGAAATAGTGGTCACAGCTACGGAGTCAAGGTCGTAAAAGTTTTTGGCGTGCAAGCTGAGTGCAGCCATCGGAAACATGCTGTCCAAGTGAAGCCGCATTACGTTCATAGCTGCTGTGTTAAGTTCGTCTACGGTTGTATCTTGGGCGATTCCCAGCTTGAAAGTTCGTGGCTTCTCCGAGGGCTTGGTGCGAATGAACTGGATGGTCAGTTGCGATGGAAAACGCTTATTCTCGACGCGCTCGTCTTCGCAGCGTATGACCATCTCCTCGCACAACAAACGCACCCAATACTCAAGCTGATCAAAACGCAATAACGCGGATCCAGAACGTTGGTCGAATTGCTTTACACAACTTAACATTTTCACTTGAACCTTCTTTTCTTCGACTGGTTCATCCCCGTCATTACCTTGGCAAATTCGGTGAACATAAGCAGCCGTTTCTTGGCCAACGTGTTTGGCTAGCTCTGTTAATCCACAGCGCTGAAGAAAAGCATGCGCAGTCAATTTTTTCGATGTCTCTTCGGCTCTAGCTTCTCCCTGCCCTATCGCTTCAATCATCTTCGTATTCAAGCTAGCATAAATGTCCTCGAGCTGCTTGCCCAGCTTACCGCCAAGCCCTCGTATCTTCCGCATCGGCAAATTTTTCAATAGGGTAGTGACAAAGCGAGGCGCAACTACGACTTGACCGTTGGGCTTGTTAAGTGGAGACGCTAACTTAGCAAGAAGCTTGTTGCCGGCAACACCTGTTGAGCAAGTGTAACCGAGTTTCGTGTAAATCGCGTGCCGAATTTCTCGTGAGATAATTGCCCCAATGCATAAAAGCCGCTCGTTATTCGTAAGGGGAAACGCGCACAAATTTACGTTCTTCTCGTACGATTGTTTTTCATTTTGATCCACCTCTTCGATTCCAAACACTTTCGTGTCGTGGTTTGCAGGGTCCCGACAAAAATCGGACGAAATAATCAACTTCCTTTCGCAAAAAATATTCCATTATTTACGGCATATGAATATAATGCAGTTACATCAACGCACAGATTCTGCGAGTCTCTCTTTGGCCATATCAGTAACGTCCATGAACGCCTCATCAATGCTCGCCTTCTCAATCACTGGCGCCATGGAAGTAAGAATTGCAAAGATTTCGCGACTTGCAACCCGGTACCTCCGCAAGATCGCTTTCTGATACGTTCGGTCAAAAGGCTGTCCCGGCTTGCGGTTCTCGCCCAGTGTGTCTACATGTGGCTATAACAACTGTCAGCTTAAGGTAGTATTTTTGTGCTTTGCTCTCAGATGAAGTCGTACCACGTGGATTTGCGGACATTTCTTTTTTGCATCATCCACAAAATCCCCTAGGCTCAACACTTTTTGTCAAACTACTTATTTCAAAGAGACAGTTGGTATGCAACATCCAACCTTTCTCCACGCCGAATTTGCGCGCGTCGTAGTTGATAGCTAGCAGAAATCCCCATTGCTGGACCGCAATGGGCTCTCCGTCTGGAATGTGGAGGCGACGTTGCTCTACCTGCGCATAGAAACAGTCGAGGTCCAGGTGAATTATTACTCGCGTCGTTGAGTCCTTGTCGTTCCTCTGCAGATCGCGGGTCATATTTTTTTGCAAAATTACATTTGCAATTACTTTGACAGGACAGACAAATTAATGCGTACCCGACAGACAACATTTATAGAGTCCAATCATAATGCTCTAACAATAGCTCAATCCTTGACTAGCAGTACCGTAAGAGAACATGGAGGCTATAGAATAAAATTCTTGTCAGAGGTCTGAGGGTATAAAAATTGATATTTTAAGTTAGCGTAGTGAGAAAGATGATAATAAATTAATATACTCCTTTTAAGCTAATTAATGTTGCGACTAGAGAAAAAAAACAGTGTCACGGAATAATATTGGTCACGAGACTTAATATCAAGTCTCCTGCGATCGATCATAGCCGCAGCTACGTGTAAGAAAGTTGAACCTTGCATGTAGCAACCGACCGACCGTCTACTACTAATTTCGTCGAGCGACCATCATATAGCGCTCCGTGCGTGGTCTTGATGGTGTGCAATCAATTACGTATACAAGTAGAAAGCATCATGCAGCTCGAAGCGTGAAGTTAGAGCCGGGTACAGGGGATCTTTAGTGACCTGATTCAGCCTGAATTATCTGCCATTTCGCGTACTAAAGCTCCCATAAGGACCAAATTTTACGATAGAGTCTATCATCTTCTCGTTGCACAAGTAACCAGGCCGAGTCGCAGTCGCAGGCGGCAATGGATCCAGACATAGCCGCGTCCCGGGGCGCAGTGTCTATATCTACATCAATTAACAGAGGACATCTAGATAATACTATCAGATATATACATACAAGAGAAAATTGCAGATATGACAGGGTATATGATTACAGAAATTATTTACCGGTATCTTGATTTTATGTACACTACATTTAATGAGAAAGTTGTTGCACTTCTGATCTCTATCAACGTCTTATTACACTGTACCAAATGCATAGATGGGCGCGGATTCACTGCTCGCACTGTTTGCTGGCGTTATGCTGCCACTGCTATTGACTTCCCTCCAATTAATTCATTTGAAATTCTACATACAGTCGAGCAAGTCGCGAAAGCGTTTGGCTTACCGCTCGCGATCGGCTTTCCTGCTCCGCTCAGTTTCTGTATCATGCGCGTTTCGATTTCCGCGGCACTGCTGCTGCCCATGGCTGTTGTTGCTCAGTGGATAACAACAACTAGCTCTAGCTCTACAGTTACGAACTCAACCGACATCACGTCTGTCTCGAATCACGTGCCTTGGACGCTCGCCGATAATGCTACCATACTATCCGACATCAGATCGCAACTGACCATGTGTAGCTACTCAAAAGTCAAAGAGTGTATTCACGATCCGGCGCTCATGCGCGGGCTGGGTACCCTCATACGTGCACCAGGCCATTGCGTGGCTTTCGACTCATCCTACGTGGCCGTCACGACTCCAAGCGCCGCAATTCCCAATCGATACTATCCAACGTCTGTCGAAGACGCATACGATGCTGGTTTTGCAAACAAATTTTCCAAGTGGTCAGACTCTAATCGTGAGCAGTTTGAGGTCGACTGTCCTTTACTTTTTAATCAGACCATTGGCCAGGGCGGCGATATGCTCTGCTGCACAGAATCCCAGTACACGGGTTTGTCTACGCAGGTTCGCATGATCCCCGGTTTGTGCTCGGCTTGCAAGGAAAACTTGCGCAACATCTTTTGTCAAATGACTTGCAGCCCTGACAATAGTCTCTTTCTGGATGTCAACGAGGTTCGAATTATGGAAGGCGATGATGCCCATCCCGGCGCGGTATTTCCTGCTATTGAGCAACTCACGTATTACGTGGGTAACGACTGGATTCGTGATATATACGACTTTTGCGAAGACGACAGCTCCTTTTCATTGTTGTGCAACCCTAATCAGAATTGTCACGATGGCTTCGGTCTTACAGACTTTATGGGACGATACTCATTCAATAGTATTGGCTCTCCGCTTCAGATTAATGTGACGACCATGGACAAGATGTCAGAAGCGATACAGAATACCGAATTCTGTCACTGTGATAACAGGAATATGACCAATTGTATTCTTCCCATGAATAAAAAAATGACGTCATGTGTTGGCATCTGTGGGTCATTATGTGCTGTAAGTCCCACTGACGATCGCACGTACAGCGAATCTTGCTTTGGTGCTGTTAATGCTGGGACTTCAGGTGCCGAAAACACTGGGCCTGACTCAACTTGGGCCGATCTCAATGCCTACCTGGCATCGAACATTCATGTGACTGACTGGACGTCACTTAACTGTTTCCTTGTAATTTTTGGTGGAGTTGTAGCTGTGTTGCTCATTCTGGGCTTTGTCGTTACTGCCTATTGCCAGCGTAGATCTCGCATGTCAAGTTCACACACTGGCACGCCCCACATTGGATCGTACACATCTGAGGCCTATGGCCGGACTAGCACTGGACGCTTAAGCCTTATGGATGAATTCATGACGAACAAGTTGCGTAGGTGGGCTGTCTTCGTCTCAACTGATAACCAGCCAACAAAAGTCATTTGCATAGTTTTGTGCGTCGTTGCAGTTTGTGTCTTCGGCCTTCACAATATAGAAGTTGAAACTGATCCGATTAAACTATGGGTCTCTACGTCAAGTGCTTCATATCAGGAGCGTCAGCACTACGGTAAGCTGTTTAATCCATTTTACCGCTCCGAGCAGATTATAATGGTGCCCAAGGATGGTGGGACGATTTACCGCTCGTCAATCCTGAAGGAGGCGATTCGCGTCCAAAATGTGGCGGCGGATGTGGTTTACACTTCTGCTGATGGTGACGAGATAATTGCTTTGGATGATATTTGCTGGAAGGCGACGGGGACAGGCTGTACTGTCAGCTCAATTACTCAATATTTTCAAAACAGTTTGGAGCATTTCGAGTTTTATGAAAAGTATGGCCTCGAGATGGAGCACTTTAGCAACTGTCTGTATTCTCCAACGACGTCGGATGTTGCACTTTGTACAGATCTCAAAAGTGCACTTGAGGATGGTGACTCGCTTCCGTCCACTATGAGCGATTGTCCATGCTTATCAACTTTTGGATCGCCTATGAACTTGTACAATACGTACCTCGGTGGGTTTCCTGAAGGTGCCGAGAGTAATTACACGCTGTTTTTAGAATCAGTGGCACTTATATCATCATACTTGAACTACAACTATGCAGACGACATTAAGAACGAGCCAGCAATCAAATGGGAGCGTGAGTATATAAATACGATGAAGAGCGAGGCAAAGTCCAACACCGTGTTTGATATTTACTTTTTCGCTGAAATCTCGGTCCAGGACGAGGTAGATGCCGAATCGAGCAACGGCATGGGTCCCGTAGCGCTGAGTTACGGCTTGATGATAATCTACATTTCACTTGGAATTAATCGCATCAAATTCAGCCGTGAGTTCTTCATAACATCAAAGATTGTTGCTGGTTTCTGTGGAGTTTTAAGTATTGTCTGTGGTGTGGCATCGACGATCGCTTTATACATGTGGTTCGGAGTCAAACTTCAACTTATCATCATGGAGGTGGTTCCTTTTCTGTCGCTTGCTATAGGTGTTGACAACATCTTCCTACTTATACACGCAATGAGCGAGAAAGAAGACAAACTTCGACGTGAGAAGCCAAGTCTATTCGTTGGTTTAGAGCAAAATCCAACGGCGATAAATGAGATAACCAAGATAATCGTTTCCGAAAGTCTGGCGTATATTGGTCCTAGTATCTTTATGGCCTCTGCAGCCGAATCTGTGGCATTTGCATTTGGCTCGATTTCTGCAATGCCAGTGGTTGTATGGTTCGCAGCTATGGCGTCTTGTGCCGTGGCAATTAACTTTTGTCTCCAGATGACCTTGTTCCTCTCTATTCTCACATTGGATAAGCGTCGTGAGTTGAGTGGCAAGTACGACATTATATTCAAGCGCTCGTCAGCACCACAGGCACCTGCCAGTGGCCTTCAGACTCAGCTACCGGCAGTTCATCTGGTATCACTAGAGTCCAAAACGCCTGGACCCGATGATGTCTGCCGTTCAGCGACACCAGAAAATCGCACGCTAACAAATATTTTGGATTATTGCGTAGACGTTTACGCGTCCATCCTGACACTCAAGCCTGTCAAGCTGATTGTGTTGCTAGCGTTTCTTTTGTGGACGCTGTGGTCAATTTATTCGATAGAGTCATTAGAACAGGGTCTTCCGCAGAAAGAAGCGATGCCGTCCGACTCGTACATGATTGAATACTTTAATGCACTGGACGTGTATCTCGCAACTGGTGTACCTGTGTATTTCATTGTTGAATCGGGCTATGGACGGAATCCAGACACTTGGAAACTGAATGAGGAGGCCGTGGAAACAGTCTTTTGCAAGTCGAAAGATATCTGTGACACCTACTCGATCCCTAACATCATGAATGCACTGGCTAATAACGGTGACAAGGCCGTCTCTCATATCAGTCCCGGTACATCGTACTCGTGGATGGACGACTACTGGGGTTTTGTTAAACCTGACAGTGAGTGCTGTCGTGTGGATCCCGACGGGTTATACCTTCCAATCGAGACCGGCAACGATACGTATGCCGCTTTGCGGTCAGAAGCTGATACGTGCTTGGCGACGTCTGTGACTGTACCACCTGTACCAAAGGCTCTATACATGTCGCTCTTTAGTATGTTTGCGACAGCTAGTGCTGGCTCGTCATGCTCGTACGGTGGAGGCTCCATTTATCGTGGCCAGTTCAGTATTGATGAAAATCCAATTCCAACGGTCAGCGCATCGACGCCAGCGGTGAAGCTGACTAACGGAGGCTACGGAGAAGAAATCACAGCTTGGTCATATATGGTAACGGGTACGTCGAACCCAACCCAGCAGCATTACATTGACTCTTACAAACAAAACCTTGCTGCGGCCGAGTGGATTAGTGAAAAAACGGGCGTGGATGTCTGGGTTTACTCGCTGACGTACGTGTACTTTGAGCAATACTTGACTGTGATCGAGGATGCTTACAGGCTGGTTGGTCTTGCGCTAGCAGCAATTTTTGTGATCACGATGCTATATCTAGGCAGTGCCTTTTATGCGCTGGTGATCGCACTCATGGCTACAAATCTCGTGGTTCTCGTGCTGGGATTGATGCAGCCACTGGAAATAATGCTTAATGGTTTATCAATTGTAAATTTGATAATTGCAGCTGGTATCGCAGTAGAATTCTGCGGTCACTACGTTCGATTCTTTGCAAAGACGCAAGGGACAGGTGACGAGCGTGCTCGTGCTGCACTTCGCCAAGTCTTCACCTCGGTCATTTTTGGCATTACAATCACCAAAATCATCGGTCTTAGTGTGTTGACCCTTGCCGACTCGCGCGTGTTTAAAAAGTACTATTTTCGCATGTACATGATTGTGGTACTGTGTGGTGTACTCAATGGCATCGTCTTGTTACCTGTGCTTCTTAGCACTGTCACCGACGTAAAAGACTTTTTGTTGCGCCGACGTTTGCGCAGGACCGAGTTGTCTTCAAAACCAGTGGCTCGTGTTGGATATGACGATCTGAGCTGCTTGTAGCTGGTACTTACGTTTAATTTTGGCATGTGAAGCTGTAAATTTCTAGAGTCGTTAAATTCAGGCGCTATAATTTAATAAGCCCGCGCCTATCTATACGTATTGTGCAGTGGAAATATTGTTAGTATGACAATCATCATAACAATTAAAAGTCGTTTAAAGCGAGCTGTTGCCACTAACGCATTCCAAATTGCAGCTAAATGCGCGTTGCCAATGGCCATGCTGGAAAGAAATACGTCCATGAGGTGGTGACTTCGATGCAAGAGCGGTGCCAAGTCCTAGTCAATGTTTCTCATTTAGGTGACGAGCTACGAATGACTTGTCGATGGGTACCATATGCGGCACTCTTCGCCCCTGACAGCCGATAATTTTCGTGCAGCAAGGACGAGTTTGGCCAGGGAAAGAAAATTGGTTTGAATCAGGTTAAAACTACAAAATGATTTATAAGGGCTTCAAAAGCGACCAAATTATAAGTAGCAACAGTTGATGGGAGTAGAAGTGGACGAAGAGCGCAGTGTGTGACGAAACAATGCATCCGAGAAGGTTGCGGTAGACTTTATGTGGATCAGGGAAAGCTCATATAACAAGTCGCGTTGTATAGTATTAGAGGTTGTCCAATTTTGCTCTACTTTCACCAGGTTTTGCTATAAACAATGCTTGTGGAAATCCAAATGTTAGCGTGCTTAAGCGGAAATTTTTTTCTACAGAGGTTAGCCAAAGGCTTTCAAAGGTTTATCGTGTGGTTTTTGACTGTATATGATTTGAATGGCGATCTGCGCTGCAGGAGCTCTACATGTTTTTGTGATTTGCGCTAACGGCAAAGCACGCTCTAGGCATTGCCGTCATCTCATATTCTATGGCCGCCTTAAGTCAGGTGGGCCAATCCGTCTTTATCCAAGGCAAACAGAACCTTGTAAGCACCTTCAGCCGCTGCACGAAAAGTCCTGTTGTCCTCCATGAAGGCGAGCACATATTTGATGCAATGGCCAAACTCAATGTTGGGTGCGGCATTAAGCAATAGTTTTTGCTTGTATATGAATAGCGTTTTCGCGTAAAACAATGTTATACATGAAGCGGGCACCATAAGAAGAATCAACAATGACCTCAACGTTTCTTTTAATTATTGCTCGTTGAGCTTTGTAGGCTACACTATTCACCGGCTTGGATAAAACAAGTGTTTCGAATGAAACGATTTGACATTAGCCAACCACCGAGAAGAAGCACGTCTGGGACGGTCTAACAATATAGAATGTAGGTCAACAAAGTTCTGTAAGCTCCTTTGGCATGTGTATCGCTGTCGTAGTTGGCTTAGCTAAAAAGCAAATAAGTCTTTCAAAGGTCCAGTGTTCACTTGTCTGCCAATAAAGGACAATTAGCTTACTTTGCGCTAGAAAGGAAAGAATGAGCTTGAGATTGCAAAGAACAGAGTCTATAAAGACACACGCAACAAATGTCACTGCTGTAAGCCTACAAATCTCACGCACACATAGACACGATACACGAGGTACGTGCAATTTTGAAGCAATGCCTTAGCCCACGTTCAGCTGACTGTCGCTAATGAGTATAGCTACCCAACTGATCATCCGGAAAGAAAGATATGGGAACCTTGCTTCGGGTCGAAGAGGCCAAAAATGGCCATAACGTCTTCACTTTTGTGGACGGAGCAGCTAAAATTGTCTGTGGCCATTTTAATGCCCGCTGGTAGAGCACGCAAATGGGCACTGCCTCACTTCAGGCGGTGTGCCCACTCTGGGGTGATCTGAAGTGATAGCTGACGTAAAAAAATGTATTTGTTGTCGCAAAATCAATCACAAATATTGAAGCAGAGGTACGTAACCAGAAGGTGCTATGAGATGTTGGTTCGCATTGACTGTCCGTCTGGTAAACAAACTGTCCGAGCAGCAATTGTAGGGCTAGAAGCAAAAGCATAGTAAAACAAAAATCAATTCGCTTTTTGGAACATTGTCACTATTGAAAGTCTACTAATTTAGTACCCCCGATAGTGGATAAAAATCTAAGCGCGATTCTAAGCAGATACCTGCCTTTTAAGCGCGAATTCAACTTTCTATCACGAGGTGGGTAAAATCACAAGCCAAGTTAACTTTGGATATCCGAAGAGACCAATTGATTCTTAGATAAGCCAGTTAGAAGATTCGAGACAGCGTGGTGGAGACCACACTCCTTAGCTCGCCTTGACAATTCGGCCGAGTTACATAAAGCAAGGCATGAGATCCCTGGGTACAAATCGGGGTGTTCAGCTCCGTCAGCAAGAGTTAGTGTTAACAGGACTCGATGCAAGCACACCAATTACGAATCTACAGCAAACATCACTGCTAAAACCTACAAGTATCATGGCTTCATTTGGTCGATTTAAATTCTACGTGCATTATCAATGCTTGTCTTTTAGCGCAAATTTAATTGACTGTTGATTGCTAATTTATGCTTAAATCATAATAATATTAACCAACTATTACCATTTTAAAACAGCGATTTGTGAGCTGGAGGAACAACTGAGACTTTGGCTGTCCGTCGTGTCGACAGACTGACCGGCTAGAAAGTAAGACAAGATGTGGTAGAATAAGGTGCAGCCCACAAGTTGCATTTTCGTCAGCGATCGTCACCGTGGAAGATACTCTGTCATAGCACATAGCGTGAGAGGACATCTGCAGTGCATATTCACTGCTGTAAGCCCTTGACTACGTCCAAATATCGAACCCTCATAGGTAATATACACAATGCAATATTCAACTCGTGTCTACCTTTCTAGCGCAAATATGATTGACAATCGACAATAACATTAGAACCCACTAGCTTTCTAATGAGCGCGGTGCACAAGTTGGAGGAGCCAACAAGGCTTCGTTCGTCTTGACTGTCTGTCATGAAGACTGTTAGCTTTTCCAGCTTCTTCAAATCTTTAGCTGGCTTAGCTATGAAGAAACCAAATGGTTTATTGGTAAGTGTCAGTGCGTCCAAAAGACAGGCATTAGCTCAAATTCGCAGTTAGATTGTGTATAATAATTATGAGGGTATGATAATCGAAGGATTATATAGTGGGATGTGTTGCGGGTTTCTTCATAGGCTCTTTGCTTAGATAAAGTCTGTCCAAGTTTGATTTTTGCTGAAAAGTGCACATCGTAGGTTTTGCCTTGTACTTTCATTCTTTGCCTTATGTTTTTGTCTAAAGGGTCTGTCTGAATTACCGACAGTCCGTTGAATATGCGCTAAATAGGCAGGCATCAGCTAGAAATCGCACTTAAATTTTGTATCGTACTTTCGAGGGCATAAGAGTCGTCGGTTAGCAGCATTGTCCTGTGCTGCGGGTGTCTGCATTGGCTCTGGATTTAGATGAAAGCCCGTCAACAATGATTTTCGCTTTAAAAGCAAGCATCGAGAGCTGTAGCTTTGTCGTTCTTTCCATGCCTTATGTGTTTGTACGATTGTCCGTCGTACTAGACTAAGAAGTAAGACGAGGTACGAAAGAATAAGATGCAAGCTTCGGAGCGCACTTTTGTTGGCGATGTTTATCCCTAGAGACCCCACCTTAGCACAGAGCCTATAAAGTCAATTGTATTGCACTAATCCTTTAAATTCAATGCCCTCAAAACACTATGCGCAATCAAACTGCTAATTCAAGCGGGTGTATCTCTTTTGAGCGCAAATTTAATTGACTGTCGCAAACTGGGTACGGCTTTCAGGCAATCGAACACTCAACAACCAAAGATTTTGATAGCTAAGCCAATTACTTAGATACGTGGCGACGATACGTAATCTGTAGGAACTAATAGGACTTAATTTGCCTTAAATGTCAGTCGTACCAAATACCTGATCAGCCGACAAATTATTCAATGTATGAGAGACTAAAGTATCACCCACGGTGCTAACATTCGTCAGCGATAGTCACGATCGAAAAGACTCAGTCCAGGCACATACCCTGGGAAAACATCTGCAGTGCAAGTTCACGGCTAAAAACTCACAAATACGATGGGACCTGTCATAATTTCAACTGACTATCGATTTATATATAAGCAGCGTATTGAACACGCTGGCTATTTAGAATTCTCTTAATTTAGATAAGCGGTAAGGATGCGCAAACTGAAAGTGCCAACGCGACTCCTTTCACTTGAATGGCCGTCATGCAGACAGACTTGTGCCGGACAAACACCAATGGGCTAGGAATAAAAGATCGAGGTGATACCCACTGTGTGCATTTACGACAGCAAACGTCGACGCTGAAGGGAATGCAACTAAAAAATTAGAGCCAAACGAGCCATCCGCAGCGCAAGTCACTGCTTCAATCCTTTGAGCCTATAACCTCGTAAGTACGATGTACAGTCTTAGTGTGATTATAAGCTAACGCTTGCATTTTTTTTATGCAATATAATTGATTGGGTATAGCTACCAGGCAAGCAAAAATTGAGCAACCCAGGAAGGCGATGCAGTTTGGCTAAGCCGACTGCTTTAATTTGTTACAGCGGTATGTAAGCACTTCGTCCGCCTTAAATGTGTATTGTGCCAACAGACCGAACAGCCGATAGATTTAAAATACTACGGTACAACGGTGCGAACATTCATCAGCGACAGTCTGCGTTTAAGAGACTCAATCCAAGCACATAACCTTTGATGACATCCGTAGTGCGATTTAATGCTGTATTTTCTTGACTACGGAAAATATCATGTCCTCATGAACACGATACACCGGTTAATTGCAATGTTGAGCTGTTATAAAAATAGACAGACAACAGGCGCTAAGGTCCTGCTATTTTAGCGCAAAACTAACGGTCAGTCGACAAGAATAAATGAGCAGCCGTCAATTACGCTGGATTTCGTTCCAAGAACATTACTAAGATCAAAGGCACCATGTGTCAACAAGGCTTCGTTTACCTTCACTGTCCATTTTAAAGACAGTCCGTCCGGACAAAACCATTGGGCTAAAACAAAAAACGAAGCTTCAATTTTAAGGTGAGCTTGTTCTAGCGCAAGTCACCGTTGGAGGGACTCCATCTAAGCACAGCGCCGATCAAGACACTCGCAGCGCAAGTGCTGTAAACCTACGGTTTTCATGCCTTTGTGAGCACGTAAGTGCAATTTTAAGCAGATCTCTGCCTTTCAAACGCAAATTAAAAGACTGGCTTCAGGCATATAGCAGCTGTTGTTTTAGGTGAGCGCTTTACTGATATTCGAGGCAGCAGCGGTACTAACGCTGGAGGAGCCAGTCTGTCATGCAATCAGACTGACATGGTGGAAATCACAAGGCAAGGAAAAGAAACTAAAGGTACGACTCACGATTTGCTCTTTCATCAGTAGAGGTGATCGTTGGAAGGTTTCTCTTTAAGCACAGAGTAGCCCCCGTGTAAGGCTGCTGTGAGCCTACATATTGCAACCCCTTGTATAGTTTAGTAAACGTCTGCATAGGCCTGCCAGTCTTTGCCAGCAACTTGACTTCATTATGTATTACTACACGAGACTATTGCGAGGGGAATATTTTGTGCTGTGATTAAAGCAATGGTCAAGTATCGTGCGTTGGCTGAGCGAAAAAAGTAAAGCTCAAAAACTTATATCATCTGCTACGCGAAACTTTACTTGTGGTATGCTGGTATGTCCTCTTCGCTTAAGATCTAGAGATCTCAGTCTCGAATACCCGTAAACCCTAGACTAAGAACGTTTCCATTGCTCTAGAAGATTTTCATTGTGGACGCATGTGTGACTTTTTATTCAAAGGTTCAACTTTCATTTATGGCTCTGTACTTGGACAATGCTCTTTTAAAGTCTCTTTTGTTAATAAAAGTGCACTTTGTGGGCTGTACCTTTATTTATCCCTTGCCTTAAGTTTGTCGGCTGGACAGTAAAGACATACCAAGATATGTAGTCATCCCTAGCTTACGAGTCGCTGCCTTGATTGACCAGTGTTTATTGACCGAGTAGCTATACCCACTTACCAACATTCATTTCAATTTACGCTTAAAGGCAGGCATCATTTTAAAATCGTACTTAGCCTCGTATCGTACTATTTCTGGTATATTGCCATGATTCAATTGAATTTCGAGTGTCTGGCGGTATATCTTTTGCTTCGAGTGCACGATATCCGGATCTCTGATTCTCAATGAAGCCTCGTCCAAGTGCAACGCCCAAGCTTTTCGTGTGGTCACATGTCCTAATCGATAGGTAAAGAGTTTCTTCTATGTGTGAGGATCGTTTTCGGTATGACGTTCGACTCGTTACTGTGTCACCACATCACTGTCAAAATGGGCATAGAAACTTGTCAGCCGAAAAACATGGGTTCTAAGGTGATTGAATAACTAAGTCCAAGTCAACTTTACGTAAGCTAGAGACTTCGCTCGCTGATGTCATCAAAAACGCAGCGATAGATCGCGAGGCCCTATCCGGCACCATCGTGTCCGGATGAGCATGATTGTATCTGTAGATAGCTTTGCTATAAATTCCACTATTATACTGGCCTGTGTTGAAGGCGATGCTGCGGCTGTGTTTCATGTGCCTGTTTTGCATGTTTCGAAGGTCGGTGACAACCGATAAATCGTTAGCAGCTGGTATACCGATTAGACTGCATGTAAAGGCGTCTTCGGAATTGACAGGTTCAGCGCTGAAACTGGGTGTACGTACACGACCCATGTGTTATAGATTCACAGTGAGCTTATAGTGGGTACGAAACATTCCTGAATGCTCTTGGTAGTTGCGCATATAAAGAAATCGAGAAAGCTTAGATGTGGCAGTAGTGCAAATTATGTCGTAAATACATCACTTTTGGCCTTACCTCTTCAATCACAATCTTAATCCTCCGCGTCCAAACAAATCCTTCAAGAGAATATGAGCCCAAGTACGGACGCTACACCCAAGATGGGATCGTTCGACGGCTTGAACTGCGTGCTGTGGGCGTTTAAAATGAAAATGTATCTCAATGCCAAGAGATTCGGGATGAGATTTTCAGTCGAGGTCACACCAGCGAAAGAACAGCAAGCGCACGCGGCGATCGTGTTCAACTTGAAGGACGTTAGCTGGTACACGTCATGAATGCTACCGGTAGTCAGAAAATCTAGAGAGATTCCACTGAACGCAGGGCATGGCGAGCTGGCTATCAAGGAGAAGTTTGCATCATTTAAGTACACGGTAACGCATAGAACGCACACGTGATAGAGCTGAAGTAGCTGGTTCCTCAGACTAGAAGTTCGGATTGCGGGACAAGCGAAGAGAATGTGTGAGCAACGATGTTGCGCAGCCTGCCAGCGTCGTACGAGATCCTAGTGCAGGCGTTTCGCATAGGTTTAACCCAATTTAATTTCAGTGACCTCGTGAGCAGGCCCATCAACGAGTAGGTACGCAGGAAGAAGTCATGCCGCATTAAGAATGAACTTACGCTACGCGTGGGTAAGCAACGCGACAAGCGCCAATTAAGTAAGAAAAGTAGCGGTCAGGGCAAGACGAGAGTAGGTGTTCCGAGCTTTAACTGTGGTTGGCGCGGGTACTAGGCGCGTGACTATTGACCAAAGACTAATGGCAACGGCGGCAACGGCTGACAATATTAAGACCACTTAAACTTGGCTTTCAGCACCACCAAAGGAAGTGCGGGTGACTGCTGGGTCATGAAGAGCGGTTCCATCTCGCACATGTGCAAGGACTGTGGAGCGTTTGTCGAGCACGTAGAAGCGACAACGACGTGCCTCGTGTCGAGTGCACGAAGAAGCCTGCGTATGAGGGTGAAAGTAATCAAGAACGACTACATCGATGGCGACTGTGTAGACGCGAGCGTTGTGTGTGACAGTCAAACAAGTGCATTTACCATTTAAATGTAGCGGAGCGATTTCTTCTGCGAGATGGAACCCTTGCACGGATAACTTTGTGTGTCCAGATGTGCTGGGACCAATCTTGCTGGCGTCGAAGTCGGATTACCGCTACATAGTGACTTTTATTGCAATGCGGAGTCGCTTTGCGACGATCTACCTGCTGCGCAATATAAGCGATGTGCTGTCAACGTTCATGAGATACTACCACGATATCAAGCCTGAGTGTGGTGTCGAGGTCAAGGTACTGCGCAGCGACAATGGCGGCGAATATCAAAACGCAAAGCTTGACCGAAAACTTTTGCCAGCAAAATAGACTAAACAAGACTTCACCGTGCCAAACAACCCCGAACAAACTGGCATGATAGAGCGCATGAATCACACGTTAATTGAGAGAACTTGCTGGATGCTAAGCGAGGTCACGATGAACAAGGCCTACTGGTGCGAAGCTATGATGACCGCTGTGGACATCCGCGATGTGGTGCCGAGCACATCGAGTCCAAACACAAGCTCGTTCAAGCTTTTGTTCAAGCGCAAGCCACGCATTCAGCATATGTGTGTTGTTAGGAGTCAGGGCTATGCGCACATGGCGAAGGCAACGGCGGGGAAAGCTTGACAACTCAAGTGTGCGCTGTCTGCAGCTTGGTTACACAAAGCATCATACGGCGTTTCGACTGCTGGATGCAAGCACGGATGCGATCATAATTTTGCGCAGCGTAACGTTTGTGAAAGAACCGCCAACGATACCATAGTCCGCCAAGCGTGATCGACATCATGGGAGATGATGAACTTGACCAAGAAATATGTGGTGCTACAGCGAGGGAGAGCTACCACACTTCACCAACGGAATCGAGAGCGACGCCGACACGCGTCGAAGAAGAGCTGAACGAGCGACGGGGAGGTGTTGTGCCGACACAAAGATAGAGTAAACCAGGACACGACGGCAAAAACGAGTCGCGAGTGCGACCGGTGCACAAGAAGCAAGCGGTTATATGCTACGAGAATAAATTACAAGCCTGTGGCGCGGAAATTCCTGTCTGGACGACTACGAAGCCGAACGCCGCGTTGCACAGAATCAGCGCTGAAGATTACTACAAGAGTGCGTCGGCATTTAATCAAGTGCAGCAAACCAAGCACAAATATGAGTGGCTACGCGCGACGAAGAGTGAGATCCAATCACTGGCACAGCACGAGACAAGGACGCTCGTGGATCTATCAAGTAACAAAAAGGTTACAGGGTGCAAGTGGGTCTTTCAGATCAAGCGCAAGCCGAGTGGCACGATTTTTAAATTTAAGGCGCGGCTCGTTGCCAAGGGCTTCACCAAGCGAGCCGAAGAAAACTTCTTTGAGGAGTTTGCGCCGGTAGCGTGCAAGGAGTCAATCTACGTAACATTAGCACTCGCGGCCGAACATAGCCTGATGACAGAGAATGCCGACGTCGGCATTGCGTTACTGTATGGCGAAGTCAAGGAGGGACTCTACATGGATCAGCCTGGCCACTCTAGGGATGCGCGACATCCAAACAGACAGTATCTACTACGCAAGGCGCTGTGCGGCACAAAGTAGGCGGCTCGCGGTTGAGACAACCGACTCCATGCACACCTTCAAGAGCAAGGTTTCAGGTGTAAAGCAGCCGATCTGTGCGTCTACGTGAGGCGCTCAAAGCTTGAGTATAGTTCGTCATCATCCACGTGAACGACCCTATGCTCTTCGCGCGGACGCAAGAGCACATTGACGCTATCAAGCGCACGCTCGAGAGCGAGTTCAGCATCAAAAAGTTGAAGTTGCTCAAGTACTGCCTCGGGCTGGAAACACGGTGCGACTTGATAAGCAAGACCATCTGTATGGACCAGCGCGCGTATAGCAAACGACTGTCCGGGAAATTTGGCGTCGACAAGTGCGAGGAAGTGCACACACCAGCGAAAGAAAGCGAGGAGCTGATTAAGCTTTGAGACGACGACGTATTTGTCCACGAACCGTTGTACCGCGAGCTGGTTGGTGCGCTGATGTATGCTGCTACATGTACGCGGCCAAACAGTGCTCACGCAGTGGGCGAGGTGGCCAAGCACTTCGAGCGGCACGAAATGCAACAATGGATAGCGGTCAAGCGCATACAAAAAGCGACTGCTGATTACAGCATCGTGTTCGACGCAAAGAGTAAGGAAAAGCTACTGGGCCTTGTGGATGCATGATGAGCGAGCGACTTGGATTTGCGCTGCTTCAGAACGGGATTCATTTTTATCCTTACTGGCAAAGTGGTATCGTGGAAGTCCACGAGGCAACCTACGGTGGCGCCATTAAGTACCAAAGCGCTATACTCTGCGCGGTGTGGCTGCGCCTGCTGCTGGAGAGTCTGAGCTGTGCACCGGGAAGGCCAACGACGATCTATCAAGACAATCAGGGCTGTATCGCATTGGCAAAAAACTCTCTTTTTGTACGGACCAAGCATATCGACATCAAGTTTCGTAGGTGAGAAAACCAAAGAAGGCTTAGGTACAATCCAACGGACGAAGGCGCTTGGGCGAGTCAGGCATACATGCTTCGTCTTCGGTCTGGGTCTAACAGCGTAAGGTGGTCAAACACACACACGCACACATCAGGAGAGAGTATTAAAGGTGATGCTGCGGCTGTGTGCTATGTGCATGTTTTGCATGTTTTGAAAAGCGGTGGCAGCCTGTAAATGGTAGCAACAGGTAAACCAGAAAGACTGCATGTAAAAACGTCTTCGGAACAGACGGATTTTGCGCTGAAACTGAGTGTGGATTCACAACCCACGTTTATGGATTCACAGTAAGTTCATAGTGGAACATTATATGAACAATCTCGAATATTTTTAATTGTTGCGCATGTAGAACAATTTTAGAGAGCTTAAACGTAGCAGTAGTGTAAAATAAGTCTTAAATACATCCCTTTTGGTTTTACCGCTTCGATCACAAGCCTTCTTCGTCTTCATCCTTTGCGTCCAACTTTACCTTCTAAAAGCTTGAACGGGTGTGATTGAGGCAGCAGTATGATCGATCGTCATGCCATTTACATCCGGTAAGCCAAAGACAAGATTGTGGCGTATGTGCTTCCATCAGTCTGTCGGTCCTGGCTCTACAAAGGGGCCAACGCGTGAGCTGCGGGTTTGACCCTTTGCCTCTGGACTTTCATACGTTTCCGTGCACTTGTACATGAAATGCCACCATTATGGTGTGAGGATCGAGAAGCACTTTCTTACGCTGCTGAGCGAAGCATCATGTACGTAAGGGTGCCTTCATGCCCAAGGTGGTCTCTGCACCTAAGACTCCGCCCGCACCCTATGTGGTAAATCATTAGTGATTCGCTCGCCAAATAGACGCTTAAGCAAAGAAAAATCTCCAAGAAAACTTGAACTTCACTTTGAAGATGAGCGCATTCGTGCCATTCAACCTCGTCGGTGGTCCACAGAAATCTTTAATATATGTCTGAGCGACGGAGACCTGAAGAACAAGGTACTATTAAGGGCGCCAAGGGAATTGTTTCGGGAATTGGCTCTTTCATCATTAAACGGTGTCATTATCCTGCCTGTATAACGACCGAACCGACTTTTCGTTATAAGTGTCATGAAAACACTTTCTTGTTTTGCTAAATGTAATTTAAAAGAATTAAGGTAAGACAAAAACACATATTTATTGTATCAAACAAACCAATTTTTAATAATGTGTAGTTTATTGCGCAATTCGACTCTTTAAGACCGAAGATACTGCTCGAAATTTGCCAAAATATTATGTTTTCGCATAAAGTCAGTCGCCAAAAAGCACCGTCTTTATGAACGAGTCAACTGATCGAGTTTGGTCTTTATATTGCTTCATTTTCTCATTATCATTCTATACTTAAGGGATATTTTTTTAAGGTACTTAGAGTAGTATAGCTACTTTTAACAAAGCGCAATTTTTGGTCGCACCTGCTCGCAAGCTCCAAAATATACCGATGCCACAGGCTTCCTCTTGCTAGGCTTATAGTCAGTTTGCTTAGTCCATCTTGCCACATCGGAAAAGCGCATACGGTCCTCTAGGAACGTAAACTGATACCTATTAAAAGATCCAGGTATACATCCTGCGCGAGGGCAGGATAACGCGGGGAATCAATTGGACTTCATCATTCTTGGCCACAAACGAGTCATAGTTAACAATGTAGCTGCTGCACCACTTTCATGTGGATTGCTTTGCTGCCACCGTCACTCTTATATGCGCTGGCTGGGAAAGCTGATTCCTGGAATGTTTTGCCTGTCGACTAGAAAATGTACAATGCTTTGTGCACCGCATCTATATAACGTTGAGTAATAAAGTTGACCACTGTGTCGATGCAAACCGAAACAGTGTAATATATTATCCTCCAGAAGACAACCAACGAACTGGTGAAAACGACGTTATTGAATTTTAACAAAAACGACGCACATGAGCGGCGATATCAAAGCTTTAATTTTTGGAATGAGCGAGCGATATCATGAAAAAAAAAGTAGTTTGTTAGCATTGATACTGCATACCATAACGACGTAAGCCCAAATGTGCGAAATTAGACGTTACCATGGCGGTGCCTGCAAGCTAACACCCGAACCATTCTTTTAACTTGGACAAGTAAAAAAATCAAAGAGTACGGCAAGGCAGACAGGCATTATGCCTGTCAGGTCATGAGTAATTGAAACAACGTTTTTAAGCCATCGACTGCGCAAAGGATTCCATATTGACCCTTGCATAGTATCAAGAAATCTGTAGAATTTAGAAAGATACCAGCGAATAATCCACCCACGAAAGTAAGATCAAGTAGCAGTCATGTCCAAACGTTGGGGTTTGATGCGTCTATCCCTCTCATCCAAATATTATCGTGAAACTAGCAAACCAAGCCTTTTTTTGTAAGCCCACACTTATCTCCGCAATGCCCACATCTTAAAAACATGACGCAATAAACTGCCTCAGCAAGCATTTTCAAAGTAGTATAGTTCAGCGACTGCGGCTGCGGCTGCGGCTGCGAGGTCCACCTGCCGATGGTGGAGGCTGAGGAGACCTGAGCAGGAGCAAACAAAAGACATGTCAGCAAAAACGCAGCAAAAAAAAATACACAGCACAGACACGTGCCAGCTACGGTCATTTCGAGATTCACGACGCGATCCGTGGCGCGACGACATCTCCGATCGACTGTAGCGACGAAACCCTTGAGGAGACTTGTCCATTCCTCTTTCATCATACTCGCGGGGTGCGCGCTCTTCATCCCGCGTACGCAAATCATAGCATGGACGCCTCTCAGACTGCTGAAAAACGTCGACATCACTCGAGCGCTCGTAAGAGCGCTCACCAGGAAAGTCATGCGAACGCTCACGCATGCCCAAAGTATCCTCGCCTCTTCGCATGGTGCTACTGCTGTGGCGACGGTAGCGCACAGGAGAGCTGCTGCGTCCCCGATTTTCCAGGTCTCCAAGACCGTGTCGAGATGAATGTTGACGAGTCGAGTGGTGACGATGATGGTGACGGCGGTGATCAAGCTCGTCTTCGTACCTGCTCTTCCTGCCGGCTTGCGAATCGAATGAGTCGTAGCGTACACGTCCACCGCTTCGTTCTTCGCCATCAAAAGTACTATGGCCATCATGAGGCATGCGTTTCGGTCCATCACCTTTACTCCTACGAACGCATGGCATCGAAAAAATCAGCAAGGTCATATTTTCTAAAGTCAGACTTCAGTTGCTCCACGTACTTGCGGAAATTGTAGTCTGTACGCAGCTGCTGACCCGCAATCATAATTGTGGCACCGTGCGCCTTCTTTGCCGACAAAATGTCAGTGTAGTCAACAAAGGCTGACATGGGGGCGCCGGGTCTGGCCTGCGGCAGCACTTTGACATTCTTGACCTCTCCAAATCGACCGAAAGCCTGGTCGAGTTCACTCATTCTGATGTGGGATGGAATGTTGGCTACGAACAAATTAGGTGACGCGCTGACGGGAACTCGAGAGTTGTGCGTCAGGGGGAGCGGCGTCTGGCCCACGGGGTCCTGCATGGACGACGGCGGGCCATCGAAGCGGCGCTGAGTACCATGTGAGACCGCAAAGGCTACGCGCAGGCGACGACCACCCAACTCCTTGTCATTCATTTGTCGAACGGCAAGTTCAGCGTCCTCGAGCCGCTCATAGTGCACGAATGCGTAACCTTTCTTAACGGCACACTGTTCGATGGGACCGAACTACAGAGAGAGAATGAGCTGAGACAGATAACAAAGACAGTGCGCAAAAGAACGATCAAACCTTCCCAAACTCTTCCTCCACGTCGCGCTGTGTGAGCTCGTAGAAAAGATTGCCCACGTAGAGCTTGGTCGACGCCATGGGGGTCTCTTCCATCTCACCTTGAGGAGGATTACACAAGTGGATCTGTAGCTCTAGGATTGGCTGAAACTTGACCAGTCGTGTAGCCATGGTGGATCTTTGCGAAACGACGCAGTTGGGAACGACGATGGCCGGCGCATTAACGACGGAAGAGAGCGACTGGGTGTTCGACTATGTACTTAATCTATTTCGCTCGCCAGCATGGGAGTTGCCGGTCATGTGCTTCATTGACGATAACTGTGCTAGCTTCGACACAGACGAAGAGAACAAATTTATTTACTCGGAGTTGCACGCACAATTTCGCGAGGTAATTCAGAACGTTTTAGGATCGCACTTGGCCGAAATGGGGCTTGCGGCTACAGACTTTGCAAACATATGTGAGAAGCAGCGCGATGCAGAGGGGAAGTATGTCAGTGATGGTGTTAGTGCGGACGTAATAAACCAGATTTTAGCTATGGACGACTTTTTGAGCTTTAAAAAGCTCATGGTCAAGCGCAATCTTGAGCTTGAGCTGGAAGCAATAAAGGAGCTGCGTGAAGAGATTATTGAAGACGAACACGATTTCGAGGCGCAGTTCATGGAGCTCAGTGTACTCTACAAGCACGAGGAAATGGAGCAGGCAAACCTGGAGGCGGCACTCGCCATGTCTTTGGTCGTGCAAGGTGAGCAGCTACAACTTGTGCCGGCGGAAACAAAGGTTGCCGAAGACAAACATGCTAGTGATGGCTATGAGTGCAGGCAGTTGTCGCGTGTGGACGTACAGCAGCAAATTCGTGAGAGTAAGAAGAAGGCGAAGGAGATTTGTATGAGAAACAAAGAGTCTCTCGAAGAAAATCGCAAAAAGCAGCGCGAGTGGCAACAGGCGGCTGAAATCTCCGAAGTTGAAATTAAACGGCGTGAAGAATATTTAAAAAAGCAACGAGATCGACTGATTGAAAAGAAGAAACGCGAGCGTGAGGCGCACCTCAAAGAGTACCAACAGGAGCAAAAAGCGACAGCGCTTGAACCTCCTTTACAGCTTGTTGAAAAGCTTCAAAGCAACCATTTTGAAGAGACGAAAAAATCAGAAGAACTAGAGCGTAGGAATGCGCTGCGTATTGCTTTGGCGCGCCGCATGAAGCAGGACTTACTCGAGTCGGCGAAATCAGAGGCCCTTGAACCATGTCGCTCAGACAGTTTTGAGGTGCACCAGGTGCAAGCAATGTTATGCATGGTATGAGCACGACCTGACTATGTGATCACTGACTTTGTTGATGAAGCTAATGGAGCTTGACGACAAGCTCCAGCGTGTCGAGAATCTTCGTCGACAGAGCCAAGTGCGGGAGAACAAGGTTAGGGCCAAGCTGGTGAGTGGCTTTCCATTCGTTCAATTTGATGATTCCGCTGAGTGACGTTATTTGCGACAGAAAGCGGGTTTACAATCATAATCACTTTCGTAAGTCACAAGCTACGCGACAACGATGCACACTGTGAAAAGTTGATTAATTAATAAGTGATACAAATAGGGGCTTCTCTTAAATTCCATTTGGTACGGGAAAGGTGTATGCTGGAGTCAAAACGTGGTTTTATTATGATAGGGTACCTCGATACTTGCCTGCTTTGAAACTGATGTCACTCTTGACAGAGATGAATCAGAGACGCTGGTAACAATATGAATAAATGTACAATACATTTGATTATGGGCCATTAAGCCCCCCCACAGTTTCGTTGATTTCACCCACACTCGCTTTCTAGAGCACCCCTACACCATATTCTCGGTATGGTGAGACACAAAAATGCGCAAATAGTCGAAAGGCAAAAAACTAGCGAGCTCTCTAAGCCAATTATTGTATACACAACCCGGAGACGACGCAGCTTCCTCGCAATTGGTTCCCTGCCGTCGCGTCCACCAGGGGTAGAAATCAAGGTGGGCCACAAGGCCTCAAAATTGACGGTTCAATTGCCTCGATTAAAACAGTCTGCGGTGTTCAAAAAATGTTCGTGGCAAAAGGGTGGTTGGTACTAAAAAGATGGATCTTTGACTTGCCGCGATCCTTCTTGCTAGAAGCAAAACCTGTCGCCAAGCTGCAAACTCATTACATCGGTCAGAATTCGCTCGCCCCAATGACAAACGTCTGACGTCGCTTTTACCAGCACTGCGACATTAGCTGCTGAGATTGGTGGACATCTAATCAAGGGACTGCTAGAAAACGCGGCACAAGGAATTGACGACAGCACCTGGTATGTGAGGAGTGTTGTGGATTAACAGCTGAAGTACATTATGTGCACCGGAAACGTGTTCAAGTCGATTTCGCGTGATTACAGCAAATCTTTACCGATATTTGCGCGCATAGAATGATTAGACGATCGTTATTATTCATATTACATATGTGGATAACATACATTATTATTAGCCTAAACAAAACGTGCAAATAAAACGCTTATACATTTTTTTTCTGCACAAGTCGTCTTCACTTTATTGTTCAACATTCATTTGTTCAGGGAAAAGGTTGGGGTGACGCCCTCCTTCCAAGCGCGGGGGCTAAATGCTCGCGCGCTTCGGTCAGGTGCTCTCGGGCATTCGCAGGTCTCTAACGAGTCTCACCCTCGACGCGACGGTCTCCAGCACCAGGGCGCCACTTGGGCTCTTACCAAGTCAGAGATAAACAGAATAATGGAAGACCCCCACGACCTCGGTGCTGGCTGCACTGCCCGCCGAACGAGACCCGACGTATGCGGACACCACTCTATGCCGTGGATTAGCCAGACTGTGCCTAGCACGTGCATAACTTGGCAACGCGATAACGTAATACAATACGATACAATACAATACACTTCATTTGTATTCTTCAAACTCGATCAGTGCTCGACTGGTCTCAAAACCAACAGTAATAAATCTCTGTACGACCAGCTTAACGGTACATTATTGTCGATCGAGGCGTCCAAGTTCAACACTCCCACTCGACTCGGCAATGCTTGACGCTTGGACGCCAAGCCCGTCTCGAAGCAAAGTAAAATGTGTGGCAGGAATGTGCTTGGTTAGAGGTCGATCAGCATGCCAAGCTTGATGCCTGTTCGGTGCAATATCCGCTGTGGATTAGTGGTTGAAGAATATAGTGTAAGCCTGTCCAAGTCGAATCGCGTGATTAGGATAAGTCTTTTCCGATGAAAAGACGCATAGGACGATTGGATGTATGTTTCGACTTACAATTTATATGTGGACTACCCTACATATGGATCAGATAGCTCTTCACATGAAGTCACTTCCAAAAATCACTTCTCCCGTACAAGTCGTCTTCACTTTACAGTACAGACTTTTGTTTCCTCGCTCAGTGCTCACTCGATACCAGCAGGTTTTAAACCTAATTTATGAAAGATATATGGATAAAAAGTGTCAAGTCGAGAAGCTCAATGCGAAGATTTTGATGCAGCTGATTGTGACTCATTAGATAATGAAGAAGCCATACAAGATCAAAAATGGCGCCTGAAAGCCAGTAGCACTCGGAAGCTCAGCCTATTGTAAATTTGCATTATAAGCCCGCTAGCAAACGACCACGTACTGAACACGACTACGAAGGCTCTCATCGAGCGATTCAAGATGACGAATGTCGGTCGATTTCTATTATATTTGGGCTTGGAGTTGATCAGTTAATTTTATCATTGCCAGTGGCACGTGCGGGGATATAGCTGTCACCACTACACTACTCCACTCCACTCAGTACAACTTGGTCAAACCAGCATGCTCTGACATGGAGCGTGCACATATCATCAGTGTTCAGCTTTTCCGCTAAAAAATCTCGTTTAGATGAGAGGTGTAAAGTTCGTAAAACTCTCTAAAGTCGCGACCTTTGTAAAACTTGGCCATCTCATCCGACCCTCCGAAGCGTCTTGAAACGTTTTTTTAACAAACTTAGCAAATTTGTCGATCACTTCCAATTTGTTCTGTAGCAAACACCTTTGAGTGCGAGTACTCATCATTAAGCGTACTTACCGCTAAATGCAAGGAACCAAACACAGTACTGTGGATGATTTCTAGTCAGGCTTTAGTGACCTCGTCATATAGCTCGCGTTTGCTTACCGAGTGCACATTCACCACATAGCCCCTACTGCTTCATCAAGGTAATGTCGATGCATGCGCTATATATTTTAAAGATAGCGAGTATGCCCACAAGCGTGTGGTGCGTTACCAAGCTGCCGCGCAAGCTATATTGGCTGGCTAATAAAGAATTTAAGAACCGTAATCTTCAAGACGGATGTGTTTTTCACGAAAGCAGAAGGCTTTAAGTAGGTGCTCGCAAAGGCAGAAAATAGCTTTTTAAGTTATGCATGACAGCAAATTTTGCTGACGAGGTCATTGCGACAGGCTGAAGGGATCGCAAAGTGGTATCAAGTCATACCTCTAGCCTCTCATTTGGTCACATTGGCGATGTTGGCCTAGAAATGCGCAAAGGCGCTCAAATGGAGCGTCCAATTTTGTCAAAGCCCTGCTTTGGATAAATCAAATGCTGAACATACAGCAGCTTTTCAGCCACCTATCCCCAATCGCTCGGGGATGTCCTCCACGAAGCGTTGTTGGTACATAGTTTCGCTTCCATCGTCATCGTAAGCAAGTTCGATACCAAACAAACAGTGCCGGTAATTTTTCAGCGCGTCTTGTTGCTAGCGGGCTAATTGTGCACTCGGGCTTCCTGTTGCAATGGTATCATCCATATACACCAGTACAAGCAAGCGGTAATTACGCTATATGTTGATGTACAGAAATGGGCTGATTGCAAAACCTTTATAAACAAAACCTCGTAAAACGTCTCGTTCGTCGAAGCGGTAATTACGCTATATGTTGATGTACAGAAATAGGCTGATGGCGAAACATTTATAGACAAAAACTCGTCGAACGTCTCGTTTTTTGAAGAAGGTCAATTGTGCACTAGCTGGTAAAATGCATAGTATATGTTTATATCAGGTCTTTAGTTCGCAACTACTTGCTACCTCTAAGTCAATCATCTATATAGGCCAATCAGATAAACTTAACTATTCGGGCGCAATTATCGCACCAACCGGGCGCATTTATCTTGAGTCCTATTATCCATGTGTTTATCGATTATGTAAAGTTTGCTTGTTTGCGCCTTTGAGCAACTGTCATTGGTAAACGTTCGTCGGAGAACCGTGTAATGTCGCTCGACCACGAATCAGTTCCATCTGTTTACGTAGGCGTGTAGGGAATCCATAACTTAGCGAATAAAAGTCAATTATGAGCGCTGAGATGTCGTACGACCAAGGATCAATCTCATTTACCTATCTAGACGTGAAGGGACTCATATAAACATAACTTAGCGAATGAAAGCTAATTTTAAGCGCTGAGATGTTGTATGGCCACGCATCAGGCCCATCTATCTATCCATACGCGCACGGACTACAACTTAGCAATTAAGGACTCTTTTCAAGCGCTGAGATATCATACGGCTGATCTGGATAGATAGAGCGCAAGACGTCTAAGCGCTTGCAAAGAGTTTTTTTAAGTTATGGCTTATAAGAGTCCGGTCACATCGAGATAGAAAGACGGGACTGATCCGCTTTTTGCGTACAAAATGATAGCAGGCATCGATGTGCTTGGTTCGCTTGTGAAATTCGGGGTTCTTAGCCAGCGCGATTTAATTTTGATTTTCATCATAGCCCTTGATCGCTTGACTACTTGACATTTCATCAAGCCCGCACAGAAAAGTCTTCGATCGAGTTGCCTCTTCAGCTACTTCTTTCAAAGCCATGTACTCAATTTCTGTTGGAGATGGCGCCACCGTCCACTATACCGTGCTTCTCCAGCTAACGCATTCTCCATTCACCATGAGCGCATAACCACTTATGCTTTCTGGTGTTTTCTCGTCGCCTGCTTAATCCGCATCTAAATAGCCGCCAAGTCCTTCTTGTGCTTAAGCTTGAAACTTGGTGTCATATTGAAGGTAGCGTTTCAATCTTTCAGTGCCTGTCAGTGAGTCAGGCGTAAGTCTAAGGCATATTGGCTGAGTACTCAAAGAGCGGCTGCTAGGTCCGGTCAAGTCTTAATCATCAGTTATATGAAGTAGCCGACTGCTTATTAGTATGGGACTTTTTGTTATGATTTATTCATTTTAACACCCACCTTCCCACACAATTTTGGTCAATTCGAGTCCTGAATCTTAAGGATTATTGTTATTCATACTGATCTTTTCCAAGATATCACTCATAAAATTAGCTTAAGAGACACGTTACCGTTATTGCATGGAGTCTAGATTGACAATAAATTGCAGCTGGTGAGCCTGAAGGGTGTTTTGCAGTCAAAATGCATCAAGATGGAACTAAAATTAGTCAAGTGACTCTTATTCGAGTAGTTAAATCACGTAAAAGTATATATTATCAAGTGTGGTTCGCGTGCAAACGCGCTGTGATGCGCAGGCCATGAAACACATATTCGACAATCGAAGCCACAGCTGCATAATAGCTAAAGTTGCCAATAAAGACAATGAAGCGAGTTAACTCTCGACGCAGCCTGATGAAACTAAACGCGGAGGCCTGGACACTACATCCAGTCAGACGTTTAGGCAAACGATACCAGCATACGTATTTGATGGATTTGCTGCGAAAGACTTACGTTTTAGAGGCAAAGTCGGTACCAAGGTCTGGTTGAGACATCCGCCGCCGCCCAAGATATCGAATTGTAGATCTGGTAAAAGAAACGTTGACGCATGCAAGTTGGTGCTAATTTTAGCGAGGTGGCCAAGTGGAAAATGCATGCAACTCAAAAGCCATTATTTCTCCTGAAGAAAAAGCAATGTCGTTGGCTTTGTTGCCTCCTACGTTCCAATGCCTTGGGGTCAATAGACAATCGCTTTTTGATTGGAAATTCACATTGTGTAAAGCTGAGTGGAAGTCAAGGTGCGACTCGTGGCTAAAAGACTCTTACAAGTTATGGCTTTAGTTATTTAAGAGTCTTTTTGCCGGTTGCCAATCAGTATTTTGCTCAGTCTGGCGACCAATCTCAACTTGACAGCGCACAAGATGGATGTCAAGACAGCGATTGTAATTTGCTTACTTGACATGAGTATTTTTATGGTGATTCTGGACGAAAACATAACCGGAGAGCATCCGAAGTACATCTGTCATCTCAAACTCTCGTTATACGGTCTCAAATAGCCACCGCAAATATAGATCCAGACTGTGGATAATTTGATGCTGGAGCTGAGACTCAAGGAGTGCGATAAAGTCCACCAGATCCTTATAGCATTAAAATTCGCGTCAGCTGATACTTCACCTCATCCCGGGTATGGCATGTCGCCTCCATTAAACTATTGCACGTAAGCAACCATTTGCGTGCGCTCCCACGAGCTTTGAAATGGCCAAATTCAGTATTTATTGCTTCGTCGGCAACAACGCAGACATCGTAACTATTTCGACCTCTCTGACCCGGAAATGGATATGTTTTTGCTTTTTCAGAGATCTTCACGCTCACCGTGAGGAACTTTCGTTTGGGTGAGGCATCTGGTGAAGATGGTCCAGCAGACCGTTTTCAATATCTGAAAGCGCCATCATACGTGCACTGGTTTTTGTGCCGTCAAACGTTGCACAACCTCAGGGCTTAACAGAATTATCACCTTATTCAGCCCGCCTCGTATGCCTTGATGCTAATGAAAATATCATGTTATCCTCACGCAGGATTTGTTTAGAGACTGACGTATAGATGAATTGCAAATGCTACCAGGTGCAATGTTAGTAACGTAGCAATTTGCTTTAGGAAGCGTAAATTTAAGTCTCTGCTAGGAGTAATCTTAGTACCAGAACTCATATCTAATTTTGAGCTCACTGTAGAATACATAGACTACAACTAGTGTTTAGCGTAGTAATACGTGAGCAGACCATGTACTGCTTTGCCTTGTTTCATGACCAAGTCACACAAATAGTAAAAGCACCAACTAGTGTGACACGAGTGCGTCATACAGCAAAATTAAAAATGCTACCTTACCGAGGCGCGCAGGAAAGTATGCCGGTTTACGCGAAAAGGGCGCTTTGTTAAGACTATAAGTTCTGTTATGCACCTTTACTTTAAGCGGGAGAGCCACCTTTTTGCGCAAAAGCTCAGTCTGATTATATGTCGAGTCCAATTGAGTATGTAGTCATTATTCATCATCGTAAGAGACCTGTCTATGTGTTAATTACAAAGCACGTTGCGAGATAAATATTCGGTTAGATATGTGTAATATTCTCGTGAATTTAAATACGGTTTTTTTGTCCACCGTTTGAGCGCTGTTGTTCGGCGCGCAAACGCTGCACTTCCATCTCTAGCTTTAACTTCTCCTGTTGAGACTGATGAAGCATCCACCGCAACGACTGGACCTCCTGTTTGTACGCCTCCAGGCTCTTGGCGTCTTGCTGCTTACTAAGTTGACCTGCTCCTTGGACTAATAGATGCATGTGGTTCTCAGGCTGTTGCTCCTGTGGTGGTGGCGGTTGGGGCTGCAATTGTGTAAATAATGAATGTTGTAGAGGAAGTTGAGAGCAAGATAAGCGTGACGGTGACAACGACTGCTGTATCGCCATTGAAGTTGTGGTCGCACTGGCGACGCTTCCAGGAATTATGGAGACTGCCGGCAGCAACGTCGGAAGAGAGTCCACAGCAGGAAGAAGAGGTGCAGGGGTCATAAGCGACATCCTGTTATAGCCCGGCGCTGGGGCCAAACGCGCAGATTCTCCTTTTTTGTGCTTCTTGCTAAGACCGACAGCCAACGATTCCAAAGACCCTCGCTTGGCTAAGTTTAGTGTTCGACAGTGCTTAATCTTGATCGACGGGGTGGCTTGTATGCTCGAGATACGACTACGACGACACTGTAGCTCTTGCAACAACGAAGATCCGAAGCGCGCGGCCTGCTCATTCTCTACACCGCACGCCGAGAGCTCCTGCTCGGTAACCGGCATATAGAGGGCCACTTTAGCCAAAGTAGAGTTAGGCAGGATGTCCCAGGGCGCCACGCCGCACATGTTGACCAGCTTTTGACGCCATGATTGCAGGTGCTGGAAGACAATGCGAGCCTGCTCGTCAGCCACTAGCTGGAGCGGGACATTGGCTGCATTGCCACTCCGCTCGGGTGTGTGTAGCTTTGTTCGCCTCTGTTGAGCCAGCAATTTCTTGGCATTATTTTCTTGTATCTGAGCGATGCGGAGCCGCAGCGTCGATACATCACCGTATTCAGCTTCGGTCTTGGCTAGTTTGAACAGCGCTTTTTCCACATGCAGCGCCAGTCTAGGCAATGCAGCAAGCACCTTATCAGGCGCGTGGGGCTTCATGGCACGCAACGCTTCGGCAATTCGGTTAACCATCGCCGTACGTATAGGATTTTTGTCCACTGCATCCTTATGCATCACAGTATTTGCCGCTCCCGCTTTTGACATATGCACAACACCACCTACAGTGTGAATTGGCGAATTGTTGTGCGTCTGAAAATGCGAAGGCATTAGATCACTAGAAAGCTGTTGCGGCTGCTGGACGTCTGTCGGGCTACTAGACCCGCTACGGCTGCCTTCGCTAGCAGCCGCCCCACGCGTAGGCTTGGTCGGACTCACCCAATTGCGCCGCCCAATACCTTCGCTTGCCAAGATGGTCCTTTCTTCCTCGGGTTTATGACGCCGATTCACGTTTTGATTCTTCACACGCATCGGGTTGTCTGTCAGTTCGAAAGACCTGCGTGGATGTGACAGCGCAAAAATGGCAATGACGAGCTTACCGTAGGCGAGGTGAGACTAACCGTAAGTATGACCCACACGCGTCACGACGCGACTTCAGTCTTTTCGCTTAGATGATGCCGGTGCTACTATATTTTGTAAAATTGTCACAGATTTACCTTAACGAGAGACCACGCGGGACTCGTTGCCGTTACGAGAGTGCGATGTCACATACAAATGTTCGTCAGGGTGTAGTAGACCTGCCTTTCAACATCTTTTTATGTACGTAATTCAGTATTAAGCACACAATTCCGTACCTGTATCGATGACGTCGCCAACGATGACCAAAATGCGTCAGCAATCGTCTGACTCTGTTTATAAATGCCTTTATTCTATCCGTCTCCATGACAATGGGTAATTGGCCAACGAGCAATAGTTATTAAGAAATATACTATTGTAATATCTTGATAGTTTCTCCAGCAGTGGTGACTGAAACCTCTGTGAGCAATATCATATTGAAGGCAATAATGGTGTGATTGATACGATGTTTATATGTATACTATTTTACAAATTTCTTTATTACCTTTGTTGTATATATGACAAGAAATTTAAAATTGATTTAATGGAGAATAATCTTCTTTGGAAGGCCATTGCGAATGTCAAAATATGGACAAAAATCATCATGCTTGCCGTTTGGTAACGTGATAGGTAAAGCGTGTTGTTGCACTGATCCTTTGCGATCTCACTTCAATCTTCAACCATCTTCGTGTTCATGAGGGTGTCAGCAATTGCGTTAAGCGCAATTTCTATTAAACTTCAACCAGTATAAGCAAAGACCACTTCTCTACATAACATAATCAGCCCGATGTTTGAAGTGTCTGCTCTATTACTGCTCGAAGATACTGCAGCTGAGCTAGCACTGTGCTGTTGCTCTCGTCTATTCTCTCACCTATAGAGCTCACGATGCTCTTTGTATTGTGTACCTCACAATTTTGTGTGAGCAAGCTTTATAAATGTCATAATTTTTCAGCCGATCGCTTCGTATGCGAGATCAAGCAAAAGAGTCGGTTTCATTTATATGGATAGTTGAGGTCACCGGAAGGTTATTACTTAAAGTTCGAACTGTACAGCGACGACCTGGCTCAAAATTTGACTACATGAAGCCTTCACTCAAAAACCTCGGGGCTAGCATATAAGCAGTTTCAAACTTAACCTACACCAGCTCTGCAATGCGATATATTATTGTTTCAAGCTCTTGTGAAGCGGAAGATCAATTTCTGTTTGGTGGTGTCGTACTTACTACGTCAATATACAACCAATTGTTGAAGAAGCTTTTCCAGCTCACGCCATTGTTGTTTAGCACCTTAATCCCAAAAGGTTCAAGCATTTGCTATATTTCGACCAGTTCGTGACCTCGCTTCATTGTCAGTGAGCTAGAAATGGTTTTGCTAAGTGTGAAAATCTACAACGTCCTTTTTCGAGCCCACTGAATCTAGACATAGTTATAGGAGCGTCCACCAAATACCCATTGTGTATTCTATCAAGGCCAATTCTAAATCCAATACACAAATAAAGGCACAATCGCTCTGCAAGTTAGTTATTCGATCTGCAGAAGCACGTATATTATGGTCTACCGTTCGAAGAAGGTCAAGTGTGCACTAGTTGGTAAAAGGCGAAGTGAATATGTTTAAGGTCGTTAGTTTGCGAAACCACTCGCTCCCTCTATGCCACTCATTTATTATGTACTAGGCTCACTACACTATACTGATTTTAAGATATAGTTTAAGTCATACCCATCCTGACGCGTCATCTTCGTATGTTCGCAAAATTGTACCGTCGGAGAACTGTGTACCGGTACCTACCGATACTCCATGGCTGTGCGAGGCGCGCTTGTAATCGCGATCTTGGCAACACCGTTCACGTCCAAATTGTAAAGCTAAAGCAATCTGGCGCCGCGGCTCCTCTAAAATTTGTTTGGTAATGGCTGACAGAGTAATAAATCTGCCAGTTGTGGTCTGTAAATATTAAAAAGGAACCACTATTGCAGTCCTCAAAGGTGCTAGTCCACAAGTTGAGCATGAGATTCAACCTAGCAAAATTTGTCCAGCAACTTTTCAATCGTTGTAAGACGCGTCAAAAGTATTGTTGGGCAAAAAACATTAGATTGGAAATCTCTTGTGAGATTTGTATGCATCTTTAAGCGCATCCGTTTGCATCTTGTTGAACATTTTGGGTCACTACAAAAGCTGTATAGTGTGGCTATCCAAACATATAGCCCTGCCATCTCGAATATTGCCAAGTGTTTGCAAAATAGCTTCACTTGATTATCAAAACTCGTATTTAGTACAAGGGCTTCGTTCTCTGGACCATTACCGAAATATCCGTTTACGTCGTCTTTCTTGTGTTGCAAACGCGAGATTTGCATGCCCCCACACGTAGCTTTTAGCGTTTAAGCATATTTATAGCAAAGTCCTGCAACGGTTTTTGCGCGGAGACTTGTGGTAAACCACGCTGTTTGTTGTATTTCTGAAGCGAAGGAGTATGGGAACGAAGCTTGCGAGGAGCGAAGAGCGAAGAGGGCACTTGAGCTGTTAAAGGAAGATTCAAAAATAATTCACTTAATGTTAGTTCTAGCTGACACAAGCTCTTCCTATCATTTACTTCGTCTAATCACAATCATTCCTTACTCGTCCAAACATCCTGCTCGTCTAATCAACGTGTGGTCGTATTGGACTGGTTCAGGTTAACATGTAATGGGTACAGCTGGTACATGGGTACAACTGGTACACTGTATCATAGACCGGTTACCCGCAACACTATGCGCAGGCCTGCCCGTGATCACGCTCATTTCGCCACCACGCACACTCATATATCCCCCTTCGACCACCTACACGAATCCAGCCACCAGCACACCAGTAAGTACGACTAAATGAACTGTTTATCATTGCCAGGACATATGTCGCGATTTAAGCGCAAAAAGAGTAGGTCATTAACGGCACGCGGCTTGAGCCTCTTGAGCTTCTTAGCGGGCGTGCTCTCCACACTCGCGCCAACATGGTGCTAAGAGCCGGAATGCACAGGATGGAGCGTGTGACTTACGCTATGATGAAGAATTGCGTGACCCCGAACCGCTACCACCAGACCAGAACCTAAAACTCGCCGTTCACTTTGGAAGCCTGTGTTGCCAATGCTGCGCGTATTCGATCCCGACGTTACTGTTGCAATTGCTGGCGTCGCTGACTACCGTCGGATTTGTCATTGTCCAACTTTGTAGATCGAGCGGCCGTGAATGACGACGTTCATACTCGAACTGCCTTTACACCTTAAAATGGCGGACTCTTGACATTGTCAGTCGTCTTAGTCGGCTTATTAACGACGGTCGTCAAAATGGCGGCCAGTTTGCGGTCGAAACAGGCAAATCGCGTGAGCTCTGATGGATCGCCCTCGGATTTACAATACTTTTCGAGGCCGCGATGACGTGGTCGTATATGCGTGGCGAGATGTCGAACACCTCTAGGTCGTCCTTAGACGCTGTCTTGACCATTATGTTCTTGTGGCTTTCTTTGTGGATTGATTTGACGTGCAGCATGCTTGCTGACATGTACGACGTCTTCTTGACTAAGTCCGTCCACCGGTCGAGAGTACACGCCACACCAAGTCTTGACCTCAAGTGCATTTTCGGCACGACCGACATCGCCGCACCGTGACGGGGCTCGGAAGCAGATCGTTGACCCCGGTGCAACCGGTAGACGCCGTACTAATATCGAGGGCAGACTGGAATAGATCATTCATGTCCTTTCTGGCGACTTCCTACAGTACACGCATTACAAATTGTGCAAATGTCTGCTTAGGCGATCATCATTTTTGACTTTTGTACTGACGAAGCCTTCTCGACATCGAGGAACAGTCTCTTCGCTGTCGATTTGGGCTAAGAATTGCGCTTGTGCTAATGGTCTCCTTGAAGACGCGCGTTTTGCTGGACACCTTGCAGACCGCACACTCTGTCGTTATGCCAGAGTCGGTGCTGTGGACTATGCGAAACTAATGCCAGGGGGTCGACTTCCGACCCTGGTTGTCTCGGTTTTGAACTCTCTCAGATCGTTGACGGCCTGGAGTTCACGCTTAAAGCTTGCTGCTTGCAGCGACATGACTGATGCAGCCGGCTTCATCACCTCCGCATCTCCAGACTAAACTCTATGGTCTGTATTTTCAGCAAGTAAAAACTAAACCTTTAGCGCATGGAAGATTTTATTTGGCTAATGAATGATTCTTTTCAAGCCTCTGGTAGATTAAGGCATTGTCACGGTCTTGGTCACATACAACTGGATTTGGTCCGGCATACGCCGCACCCACCTACGCCTCCCTGTCACTGCCAAGACACACCCACCCACCGATTGGACTCGCGTACTGGTGCCCATGGGTATGGGTAATTTAGGACGTGGGTACCCAGTCAGGACTCTGACAAACAGTGCTTTTGTGTATGATTTAGTTTTTGCACGTGTGTTTAATTATAAGATTTTGCGAGTCAAACAGATAAGTTGCATCAAGAATACAGTCACGATCTCTTGCTTCCCAGGAAAGAGCATAGAATCAATATTACTAATGCAGTGGTGGTGGATGCTTGCTTATAGTCTTCAGTGACGTCATATCCCTCCATCTAAGTGGTGAACTCAATTCATTACGTCAGGTTTGTGCGAGCACACCTACGGCTGGAAATCTGGAGAGGGAACACACAATACTAATATACTTTCGAAATTTCACTGCCTAGAAAGATCCATTTGAATCGTCACCGCAATCTTGCACGCAAACTAAGCACAAATTAGACAAATGCAACTTCTGCTAACCTCAATCAGCGTGCATTTTACTTCATCGCACTTACTTCAGCGCACTTGATGGGAGCCTATGTCTTTTGATAATAAAATGCGAAGTCCTACAGGAGCATTCTCAAGATTCTCAGCGTCAGCCTATTACGTATGAGCACACTTTTGAAGCTCATCCACTAGAGTTATACTAATGCTGCCATCAGTAGGGGCAAGACACCTACTGGAACTCCTTAAAGATTTTGTGGTGGATGAATCCGGTGGAAACTTAGCCTCTGAATCTCGAAGGGAGAGCTAGCAGCGATGGAGGGCTGGGTGTACACGCATATGTACGAGGTTCTTAGAATTTCATTGAGAGACTTGATAGATTCGTACATTGCAAACTTATACCCAGAAATAAGCTACACTTGTCCATGTCAAGGATTAAAAAGCTACCGTGCCATCAAAATTTCCAACTGTCACAACCAGGTCTGTTTAGGCTTAGAAACGTGAATATTTTCCCCTTTAGCCAGTCTAAACGATACTGACTTATTTACGCTGCTTTCTTTAAAATAAACCTATTTTTAATGATTACGTTTGCCGGCACACAATGACGTAATTAAAAAAGCACAACCCTGTATCGATTGGAAGAGGTGCCAACTACCCAATTCTGCAGAATAGGGTCATGTTCTCATCCAGATTGCGCGTACATTTGTAGCCACCCGAAGTAAGAAATGAAGGTATAAAAAAACTCGTTTCTCCACAAAAGGAGACACGACGACGTCTTTTAAAGCTCTTAGCAAGTAGTTGAGTTTTTGCGAGCAGCACCGGCTACCAAAGATGCTCAAGGTAGCGATCTATGTGGGTACAATACTTCTACAGGTAGGTAACATAGTGCCATCAACTACGGTTATTTTTGCGAGCGGGTACCACCGATTTCAAGCCATAGTGAGTATTATAGGATCACAGATGGGCAGCAAAATTCCACCAAGAGCGGGTAACTTAATTTTGCTGAAAGCAAATAGGAACGCAATACAAATTCAATCTTTTGCCTTTTGTGCCACAAAGGACCATGCGGCCAGCAAAGATATTTTTTTACAGAGATAACAGACAGTTCGTCGTGTCACGGAAGAAGGAAGCGTTTTTTAATCACACATCTTTCTTGTGCGGCTGAGTGGCACCCGCAAAATTTTAAAGGCATTGTATTTTGGACTGCAGACCAACAGAGGGGTAATTAAAGAAATTGCGTGGGTTGCTCAGGACACTTTCAATAATCGGTGGTGGGGGCGGCCCCCGTCTCCGATGGTTGTTGACTTTGTGGTGCTAACTTACTTCTTCAGTGGCTTTTGACTTGGTGGTGCTGGTTTATTGGACTGTTTTTGTCTCGGTGGGATGTAAAGCGAGATGTTTGCATCGTGTAAATTACTTAGCTCTCGAGGTATATAATTTCTGTGCCTTGCGTAGACGTCCTTCTATTGAGAATAGAGTGTTTTATATATCAAGTGGTGCTAACAATTAACTCCTCTATGGAGCAGTGTTGATCTTTCTTGTGGTAAAAGCACACCATGTTTAGCTAGGTTCACTGCCACAGCATACAACATATTCGCATGGAACGCATGCAAAAAGACCGGATACCCTTAGTTTCGCTCGGTAGGACAATCATGTCATGGGAGGAGACAAGGAGTGGTACAAAGCGATAGATTTCGCGCTCTTGCTACTTTATTTGTCGCTCATATTTGCTTCGTTATCATCAGCGTAGTCTAAAATGGTGCTACTGCTTTACTTGCCACTTACGTCGCTTGCCTTCGAATCAGGTTTCTCTTGTTGAGTCGGCACCATGTATTGTTTTTTTTTTTATAAAATCGCATCGTGACGTCTAATCGTCGGACTGATACTAGGTCTTTAGGCTTTTTAAAAGAAGAGGATGGGTATTATTCTACGTAAACTAGATCGGTCGTGAAATGGGATCCACTCACCACTCTACCTCGATTCTATATTTAAAATGATCACGCATTCTTCGAAAAGTGGTGAATAAGAACGTACTTCACAACGTTTGTAGTCGCTACCAAAGCGCACTTGTCGTGTGCTCTATAGCATGTCGTATGCAATGGCTACGCAATAGAGAGTCTTAAATAGCTGTGCATAAATGAGCTTAACACTTTGATTCTCGTCTTCAAGCGCAATAAGAGTGTGTATTTTTAAAAAAATTGTAATCACCCATGAAACTCGCTGCATTACTCGGCATGTGTCGATTTTTTCTGCAAATTTTCGGAAGCAAATTTGTCAAAAAACATGAGAAACGCTTCTGTCGACTACATACCGTACTCATGTGCACACAGCAATGTTTGAAATTGGATTGGCAAACTTATCTGCAAGATTAGGTGTCAGCGTCCGTCAAAGGAGGCATTTTGTTTTATGTGGCCTTAGATAGCTTTCAATTAAGCAAATTTTATACAAAAAGGCATCAATTTATTCAAGCAGCATGTTTTCTGTTTATCTTACCTTTATTTCTTGATAGGTGTTTGCAATACGTTGCTATCACAATGGGGAAAGTGGTGTTCTTGCTTATTCGATATCTTACCCGAAAAAATACAAAAAAACCCGGCATTTAAACTAATACAAACCACGGCAGCTATGACTCCAATAATGGACGTAAGATCTGAAAGGATACAGTTGGGTTCTACATAGAAATGACGAATTTATTTCGATAGGACTGGACCAGGAATTAAGGGATATATTGTCGATGTAAATAAAACCACCGAGCGTGCGCTACCTGGGCGGGTAGAATCTCACGGTCAGGGCTAATTTTAACAGTGGAGCATATTTTAGCAAGATAGATGACGTCTCTAGAACCTTCCTGAACTATTAACATCGCAGCACCGGCTGCTAATGACGCCAAAATTAACTCTTTCATATACTTCTGGTAGTCACCGATATTATTTTTTAAAGATAGGGTAGTTTAATTACACCAATTGCGGGTAACGAATCCCGCTAGCAAGCAACAAAGGTTTGCAAGGAAGAGTTAGCAGCGAAATACCACAAATACCGAATAATATAGAAGATTTCAGGGATCTGATACGAAGTCTCTCTGGTTTTAAGAACGACTCTGTTATTGCTGGGGGAACATTATCCGCTCGAATAAGTATTAGCTTAGATAATCGTCGTGTCACGGCTGATGCGCTTCAAATAAAGAGGCTTTGAAGATGTCAGAGTTATCCAATTGCATGAAAGTCGAAGCTGCTGAGCTCTTGACTGAATTAAAAATCAGAGGTGGTGTTTACAGAGATGTAAATCTCTCTCGAGAAGCACTATGTATGACGAAGAGCCAGATTAAACACACGTCGGTTGCCCCTTTCAGCCTACGTATCGCAGGCTCAAAAGCTAAGTAATGCACTTGACAACACGATTCTACGAGCTTTTTGAAAGACCATATAGTTTTTCTAATAAATAATTCTGCTTGAAGACATCCGTGTAAACATGAGCCACACTGACATCTAGACGAACCCTTTACCAGCTGACAAATTGTACCGTAAAGTATTCCCGCAATCTAGCACAAAATGCTCGTGTAAAGAAGCCAAAATTACATTATTAGTCATCTTTGAAAGTTGTGTACACGGCTTAAGGCTTTTGCAACGGTAATTTGTGTTGCGAATACTCTCGCAAATTCTGCTTGTGATAAAGGGGTTCCATCGATGACTTCCAAAAATAGCAGGGAGACACATGAGCAGTACCGTGATTTCTTATATTTGTCAAGCTCTTTTTCAGCCGGTAAGTCCGTTAGCAAGATAGACGGCTAAAGGCACTTACACTCTGTTGACTCATATGGCCTACGCAGCTCAAGTTTTAATCTAGCTAAAGAATTGACAGGCAAGTGAACACTGGTCATTTAAAAGGTCCGTTTACTTATAGTATTACCAGCTTATACTGGCTTAAGGCCTTTGTACGTATCCTGGAGGAGCTCACAGGTCTTCCTTTGTCTGACAACCAACAGGCAAGAGTTGAAAGCCGAAAATATGGCCCAAAAAGTTAGCTTTCACCAGTCAAAGAAAGCTTGAAAGGCCTCAATCCAAGCTCAGAGCCTATGAACGCCCCCGTAGCTTGTATAACTACTGTAAAGTTTCAGCTACGCACCAGTCTCAGGTCTTTATGAGCACATACACAATCTCAGTGCCACTTAAAGCTGATGCCAGCCGTTTAGCTCAGATTTATGTGATTGCTTGTGAAAGGCTGGCAAGTGAATACTGGTTATATGAACAATATGTGTGCTGTATAGCTAAGCCTGCTACAGATATTTGAGGCAGCGGTACGTGAGATGGAGGGGCTACCATAAGTTCGTTCGCCTTAACTGTCCGACCGATAAACATGAGGCAAGGTACAAAAGACTACGGTACAACAAAGTGTGCAATATTGTCAGCGGAAGTGACTGCTTTAACTTTTTCTAGTTAAGCACAGAGCCTATGACAAAACCTGTAGTAAATGTCACTGCTGTAAGGCTCGAATACCGGGGTTTATAAGTACGATACGCAATCTAAGTGAGTGTATTTGCGTGCTTACGCCTGCCTTTATAGCGTCAATTTCATTAAATGTACCGGCTATCAGAAGGGCCCGTTTCCATTTTGGCTAAGCTATTTGCATAGATTTTGGGCAGCAACGCGTTAAATGAATATGTCAACAGAACTCAGTTTGCTTTAGTTGTCAGGGCGACAAACACAAGGCAAGGGATAAAAGTTCCCTACAGTGTGCACTTTCGTCGGCGAGTTCACTATAGATGTATTTTAGTCAAGCATAAAGCCTATAAAGACACCGGCAGCACAAGTCACTGCTGCTATTTCTTGGCTACGAACGATACATGGTCAAAGCGCGATTTCGACCTGATGTCTGCGTCTTTAGCCCAAACTAATAATTGTTGCTAAATGGGAATAGCTACCAGGAAATTGAGGACTGACCATTTATGTTATCCTGTTCGTTGTAGCAAAGACGATCACTGAGATTTGAGGTTGTGGCACGTGAGCTTGAGAGCTCATTGGGATCATGTTTGCATTGACTGTCCGCCGTGCCGACAGACTGACCGGTCCACAAATAAGAGAAGGTATGAAAGACTAAAACTACAACTTACAGTGTGTACTTTCTCCAGCGCAAATCTACGAATTCCATTTCCTCAAAAGTGCAAAATTTTTTTCACAAAGCGCTATTACATAATCTTCGGCTACGAAGTACCTGTAAAGACATCTTCAGCGCAAGTCACTACCAAAACGCCGTTTTGAATTCTTTCTCGATTACTTTTAATGCACTAAGTATTTTTGATTATCTGATAGATTAATGCAGTCGCCTTCAATAGGCCGTCTTTTTTCTCTCACAGCGCAAGTCACTGCTGAGAAATTTTCTTATATAAAGTACTTGCTTTGCTTCTGTACGATATACAAGTTACTTCCTGTCAATTCACTCTTGACGTCTTTAAGTAAGTATACTAGCTGACAAGCGTACACTAGACGTCAGGAGAGCTCATTCGCTTTTGATAACCGCACTACTTAAGTTTGTGCCAGCAATACAAAGAATGGAGAAGCCGAAAGGAGTTGATATATCTTGTCTATCCGCCCTACAGACGAACTGACTGACCCACAAAGTTAGCCAAGGGAGGAAAGACCAAGGTACAATTTGCAGTGTGCACTTTTGACTGCGCAACTCATCGCTAGCTACGCAAAGTGCTTGAGAATACACCTGTAGTGCACGTCTTTTCTAAAATGTCCCTTGGTACGTACATGTTCGTGCTCCTTTACGTACTATATGAAGGCTAAATGCGAATAACTCATTGTTAGGTCGAATTCGTTTGCTTTTTGAGTTAAGCGGAATTACATATATTCGAGTCGTCAATACAAAGGCTGGAAAAGCCAGTATGACTTTATTTGCCTTGTCTGTCTGTCATGGAGTCAAAATGACTGTCTGATAAAGTTAGCCGGTCGATGATAGAAAGTCTAAGGTAAATGTATCTCTTCTGTGCAAAGCACCTTTAAAAGCCTTTCTAGCTGTAGCGCAAGAAAGCCTCTGATTACGGACAATCTGCTTGTCCCACTTAGGTGCTATACACTGGCTAATACTAATGCCTGCCAATTCTTTTCAATCATCAGTATAATTAGAAACAAATTCAGCTAGCAGACAGTCCATCGGGAGAGCTCGCTTGTTTATTTAAGGTAAGCCGTTACTTAAACTCGAGCCCGCGGTACGCGGGCGAAAAGTGCCGTCACATTTTGTCATCTCGTTCAGTAAGTTGAGGGTCGAATTTCGCAATCCATTCATGCTATGTCACCTATGGCTGAATTCATGTCGTACCAATTGTGCAGTGATCTTACTTGAGATGAGTGCTGAGTTAAAAATGCTTTACCTTTTTGTGGCATTTCATCGTAACCACGCTCTTGCTCTGTGTCCGGACCACGTGGCTCTAATCAAAGCTTTATTTCACGGCTTAATTTGCGCTATTAAGATGGACGATGCAGGTATGTCTTAAGAGATGAAACTTGGAAAAATGGTGCGTCATCTCCTCGTTCGATTGTTTAGCCTATGAGCTCTACAGTCAGATAAATCACCGCGCACCTCGTGTCGAAAAGTAAGTATTCTTTGTAGGCTGATGTTCTGCATGGCTGTGCTGTAATTAAGAATGCACTGATTGCGATTCGATGCGCTACACGAAAAGCCAAATTTGCAAGCTCTGACGGCTTGCTCTTCATGGCCTAACAAATTTATAAACTGTGTACAAAACGGGTGAGACTCGACTGGACTTATCTTGGACTTCCACTGATTGTAAACTGTATGTAGTATGTATATACGCTTGGTTGACTATTTATTTTGAACACATTAGGCAAGCTCTAGAAGAGTTTGGTTATTGTAGCCCATTGTAGAAGAAAAGTAACCTCTATGCAAGCGCAAAGATACAGGGTTTTGAAAGAGGTAGCAATCAACAACGTTCACACGAGGTCTGTAGACTCTGCTGTCTTATTGAAAAAGGCAATATAATGTTGGCACTGTAGCGTTTAATAGAACGCAACGGAGCAATGCTCAGAAATTACTTTTACATCCTGTCTGGTGCAATGTATTTTGTAGGTCAGGGGTTGAGGTACCATTAAGTAAACCATAAGCCTGTCTAAGTCGATCCTGCTTGATATCGACGAGCCCTTTTTGATGATTAGACGCGTAGGATAATTGGACGATCGTTAGCATTTATGGTTTATTTGTTGACTACATACAACCCCGATAGAAACTCGTACTATTAACCCACTTTAATATGTCCTTTTTCATGCATAAGTTCATTCCACCTTAACGTGAAGACTTGTTTTACATTTTACACGTCTTGTTATCTCGACCTGTACCTAAACGGTTCCAAACATACCGGAAGGAGGTCTCTGTATCAGCAGATTATCGGTTCATTTCATTTGACTAAACCGGTAGCTGGTCGGTACATTATTATCGGAGTCGTGTTTTCAATATCCTTACTCGACTCGGCAGCTCTTGACGCTTGAACGCCAATCCTGCCTTGCAATAAACTATCCGGCAGAAATTGACTCGGTCATGAGGTCGACCAGCATGTTCAAGTCTGATTGCAAAGTCTGTTTAAGGACAGGGTTCAATTACTCTTATGCAAATCGTTAGGCCTGCCCAGGTCGACCCCGCTTAATTCTGGGAAGTCTTTCCCGGTGTCAAGACGCGTACGATAATTGAATGATCGTTAACATTCATGATTCTATGTGGATTACATATAAACTTGGCCGCTCCAACAAAATGTACAAATAATTCCCTTTAATGCGTGCGAGGCAGCTTTTCATCGAGACATCAATCGTCTTTTCTGTGGCAAAAGTGGCAAACAATTTGTACATGATTGATAGCTTTGAAGTATACGCCTCTCCGTAACATTGGCCGTAAGATTGGATATCTGACTATTGGCACGCCTGGCACCTTAGCAACATATAATGGGTATCACCACAATTTTTTTAATATGCTCAACACCTTCCCCTATTTTAATCGTCTCTACTTTACAGTAAGGACATCTTCTGTATTATTTAAGCTTTGTTATCGACCAGTGCTCGGCCAATTCCAAAAAACCGCTAATAGATCTCTGTACCGGTAGCTTGTCAGTATATTATCCATGGCGTCGAAAACCAGCACTCCGGCAGCTCTTGACGCATGAACGCCGAGCCTGTCTCAAGGCAAATAAAATTGTACGGCAGGAATCGGCTCGGTCGACCAGCATGTTCAAGGTTGAGCCAGTCTGGTGCAATGTCTGCGGTATGTTGAAGTACTGCTAAGTAAACCGTAAGCCTTTCCAAGTCGATTCCGCTTAATTACGACAAGTCTTTCCTGATGACGATATTATGGGTTATGGATTTTCGGTAACTTACACAACCTAGTCAGAACCGCAGTCCAACACCGAATTACGTTATGTAGAATGATTAATTACGAGAAGTAGAAGGTGAGAACCAATAAATCAATCACTTCCAAATAATTCTTCTTCTCCATAAGTGTCTTCGTTCCGGTTCTCCTACCCGCAGACTCTTGAAGTGTCAACTCTTCAGGATGGAGATGGTAGAAGGCAACAACGTCATGCACCATTGCAACAAAGTCGTCAACATCAGCTCCAAACTCAGCGGAATCGGTGCCAAGATGCAGGATGATGTTGCGATTTGCTTGTTGCAAGCTTTCCCCAAGAGTTTCTAGAACGTTCTTATCAATTCGGAGATCAGCAGCGCAGAGCGGCGGACGCAAGACGGTGTAAAAGTGCATATGGATGAGCATATCAAGTGGCAAAGTGCGAAATTTCCGGTGATCAAGACTGAAGATGCGGTGGAGGCGATCAGTGCTGAGCGTGAGTCTCGCCAGTGCGCATATTGTGGAAACTTGGGGCACTCGGTGAAGCAGAGCTGGACCAAGCAGAAGGACGACAATCGAGGAGCCAATACAATTTGCTATCGACCCACCGACGGCTTCGAGTACGCCCGCGTCGAGTTTTTTGTATCGCTAGAATTTGGGCTTTTAACGGGCAAGAAAATGCCAAGGATGTACGCTATAGACAGAGGTGCTACCCATCTATCTGCAACAAGAAGGCCAGATTTGTCATGCCGAATGAGCAGGACAAAGGCGAGCTAACGGTGGCTGACGGCAACAAGGCCAAGATAATGGGCGTTGACACCATTACGGAACAAGTGGCTGTGTCTAATGCTGGAGAGCGCGACATCAAGATCAAGGATGCACTATACGTGCCGATGATGAACAAGATCCTGCTTTCCGTGCCACAGATCAACAAGAGAGACAAATTTTAAAGTAGTGTTCGATGGCGTGCACATGAAAATTACGCGGAAAAATTTGCATCAAGTAGTGGCCACAGCAGATCTCGTGGATGGACTGTATTGGATTCGCACGGCATAGCGCTCAGCAAATGCGACTACACGTAGAAACAGTGATGCCGACTTGCACGCGCGGATGGACAGGCTCGAGTCGACGTGCTTCGCAAAATGGTGGCCACCAACACGGTTAGAAATGCAAACGTGCCAATCAAGTCAATTGGATAAAATGCATGCCGAGGGTGTCAGCAAAGAAAGACGGCTCAATAAATATTCTCAAGCAACCGGAACAAGCGCAGCTATGACACCTCTGAGCTGCTCCACTAGGACATCTGTGGGCCTACGGAGACAAACTCCCTTGGTGGGCGCAAGTGTCTCTTGGTGATCGTGGATAAAACTAGCGGGTGCATAAAGAATTTCTGCCTGCGTGCCAGGTCTGAGAGCGAAGACTGTGTCAAGAAGTACATCTTAATGGTGCAGACACAGTTCAGCAAGAAGGTCAAGTTCAAACAACGACGGACCCCGCGAGTTTACAACTAGCTTGTTCCAAGTTTTTTTTCTAAAATGAATGGATCGAGCAGCAGACCACGGTGCCATACGCACATGATACCAACGGCACAGCGGAGCACGCCATCAGGACCATCGTCGCGATCAGTCGCAGCATATTACACCACGCCAAGTTAGACAAGGGTTTTTGGGGTGAATGCTCTGGTGGTCATTTACATTTAGAATCACTCCCGTCGCCCAAGATAGACGACGATACTCCTTTTGAGATCGTGCACAACATTAAGCCGAGCATCAAGCATATGCGTGTTTTTGGGTACCGGACATACGTCCCCACTCCGAAAGAGAAGCAGCTCAAGTGTAAATCCAACGCTCGTGCAGGCATTTTCGTGGGTTACAAGAAGGTGTTTAAGGCTTACAGGGTGTTTGACATTGAGGCCGGGTGAGTTGTGAATACTCGCGTTACCACTTTCGACAAAACTAGTTTTGGCATCTCGGAAACGAGTATTTCTGATCAAGACGATGACAATGATGATATCGACCTCGACTAACTGAGCATCAGTGATCCGAATGCAACTCACCCGATGATCTTCAAGCAGGCGGGAAAGCGCAAGGAGCGTACAAGTGTGAGGAATACCGACCGCGGCTCGACAAGCACCAACCATGAGCATCACGGAGCTGGACTTGAGGCCGGAATTGCTCGTAAAGGGTCTAACGACCGTCGAGCCAAGCGCAGGTCAGTCGAGCGAACGCCACGTGATCTTCTGAATGAAAAAGAGAAAGACACATCGAACGATGACTCTCCCCCTCCTATCTTCTGGCGAGCAAGCGCCAACGCAATCAAAGCCGGCGATCTGTTAGAGCCAACGACATTTCGAGATGCTGTTCGCGGGCGTGAGTTCACTGGCGTAAGGCGGTCCGTACAGAGCTGGATTCGATGCAGCCTCGTGGTGTGTTTCAAGGTGCTGAACTGCCCACCGGACAGCGAGCTATTAGAAGCAAGTGAGTGTTTAAGATCAAGGGCACAGCCGGCGGATCGATCGAGAACTAAAAGACGCGCCTCGGTGCCAAAATGATCACGCAAAAGTACGGCATTGACTACACGGAATTGTCTTCGCCCGTCGTCAAGTATGTGACCTTGCGAATGGTGATCAGCTTACTCAAGTACTTTGGGTAGCCTCTTGATGTTGTGATGGCGTTCCTGTACGGCTTTATGAAAGAAGTCGTGTATTGTGTTGTGCCCGAAGGAGCGGAGCTCGACGGTGGACACAATTGTTTGGAGTTGGTGAAGGCGATTTACGGCCTGGAGCAAGCTTTGCGCGCGTGTGGAACGAGGTATTTGATAAGTTTGTGTGATCGATCGATTTTTAAGTACCCCAGTCCGATTCATGTCTGTACATCAAAATTATAGACGACCAGTGTGTCTCTTTGCTTGTGTACGTCGCTGATGTGCTAATTCCCAAGTAGCTCAAGTGGATAGATTGCGCGTACCAAGTGTGACTTGAAGACGCGCTTCATATTGGTGGATGTGCGTTTGTTTTGGGTATCGAGCTGGTAGACAACGCCGACGGCAGCGCAACACTGTGCCAGCGACGCTACGTGGATTTGATTCTTGAGCATTTCGGCATCAACGACTGCAAGGCTATGATGAGACCGGCGGGCATAAGCTCCCGACTTGTTTCGTGCGATGCAACATCTAAGGTGGACGCTCAATTTCGTGAAGCAGTATGTGTTCTCATGCACTTGTCAACCGCGAACCGTCCAGAGATTGCTTTTGCTGTTGGCTACATTTCGCGCTTCATGGAAAATTCACGAAGTGAGCACTGAATTGCAGTCAAGCGTATTCTATGCTACCTGCAAGGAAACAAGTCACACGGTCTTTCCTTCAAGCCCAGCAACAAGGTGAACTTGTGTGGATTTTTCGACGCAGACTGGACCGGAGATCATGCTGACCGCAAGTCGACCTCGGGCAATATGTTTATGCTGATGGATCCTGTGAGCTGGGGCTGCAAGAAGCAGGTTGCGCCCGGATGGTAAGATGGTTGCGCCCGGAGGGTAAGGCGTTTTGGATGGCTTAGATAGATGATTGGCTTAGAGATAGCAAGTAAGACCTTATAAATATATCCTTTTTGCACTCTACCATCTAGTGCTCACTTCGACCTTTACATCAGGTCATGAACTCAAGCCGTACAACCTCTGCTCCTGACTACGACTCTTCCTTCGCAATGAACATCTCTGGCTCCAGTCGAATCAACAAATTCGATGAAGCCAACTTTTACACATGAAATTTCAAGATGCAGATGGTTCTCGAGGAACACAATCTGTGGGTGGTCGTTTCCTGGGAAGTCAAGGTTGAGCACTATCTCACCACGATGGACCAAGCCGCTTTTAAGAGAAAATCGCGCAAGGTTTTGGCGATCATCTCTCTCGTGATGGAGGATCCGCAACTACCTTTGATCCTGTCGGCGAATAGTGCGCATGATGCATGGTCGCGTCTGACGTCGCATTTCAAAAAGAGGAGGTTAGCCAACAAGCTCTTTCTTCGTCGACGCTTCTTCACGAAGGTGACGATGTGGTGGGACACATTAACAAGACCAAGACATAATCAGAACAGCTCGATGTGGTGGACGCTCTGGTCAGCGAAGACGACTTGATCATCACGCTTCTGGCAAGTTTGAGTGACTCTTTTGCGTTCCTGATTACGGCATTGGAGTCTCGACTACCTCTGGCACCTTTGACTCGGTCCCACTGGCCATGCTAACATAGATGCATTATAAAAAGAGGCTATGGCACTGGATTCGACTTGACCTCGGTGAACCAATGGGAGCTCTGCAGCGGTTGCGCGCTTATTTAGCAGACAAGGGTGAGCTTTATAAAGTCATCACTAAGTCGCGCCAAAGAAGTGCTGGTAATCGTAGGCAGTTACGTTTGTGGGCCAATGCAAACACCAACATGCGGTGCAAGCGCTATTTCGTCAAGTTTATCTACGAAAAACTTGCATTTTTGTGTCGTTTTTCTGCTAAAAGGTAAGTTTGAGGTGGCGGGCAAGTTTGTCAAAATCGTTGCATTGACCAAGACACAAACAAACAAGCGTGTCAAGTGACAATGGTGGGGAATATACTTCTGGCGCAATAGCCAAGTCCTGTGCGAGACGTGGAATTATTCAATACGTTACGCCCCCGTACACTCTGGGATAGCCAAAAAATTAACCGTACGCCTGTGAAATGCGCTCGCTGCATGATAAAACATTTTGGCTTATCCAAGTGATGACAGCCACATTTCTTCGGTACCGATGTCCACCGCGAGCTGTCAATCACCGCACCAAGTTTGAACAGACAAGAAACTACTGCTAGCGGATCTCAAGCTATTCGGATGCCACCCGAACGTTCAAGGTCCGAAGGAAAAGCTTTTCAATCTTGACGCTTGATCGGTACGCTTTCGGTTTCTTAAGTATTAAGATCATGACAAGGCATCCCGATTTCAAGAAGTGAAAAGCGGTCGTTTGTTGGTCGGCCGCGATGCACAATTTATGGGGGAAGTCTTTAATGGTGAAAGACAGAAATCCATGAGTGAAGTTGTCGTTCAAGACGACAAATTAAGTGGTGGTTCTTAGCAGTCCGATGAAACCGACTTCGAAAATGAAGAGACAACTCAAGACGATAAACTGAGCCAGGCAGCAAGCGACGTCAACGAACTCGGTCACTAGAGAAAGCTGCAGACATTTCACGACCTAAGCACTCCAACCGGTACCGGTCACTGGACGAGATATGTGCAACGGCACAAGCCTTTGATGCTGCCTTCGTTGTTAATTCAGTGGGATAAATGCCGACCACGTTCGAGTCGGCGATGGAATCAAGGAACGCAGCCAAGTGGAAAGAAGCCTGTAAATCGGCGATGGAGTCGCTTTGCAAGAGCAATACCTGGACGCTTGTGCCGCTGCCTCAAGGACGTAAACCGATTGGCAGTAAATGGGTTTTTCAAGTCAAGGAATATCAAGCTGGCAAAATTGAGCTATACAAGGCACGTCTGGTGGCAAAATTATTTTCACAAAAGCATGGCATTGCCTACGAGGAGACCTTCGCGTACGTTGCCAAGTTTACTTCGATTACAATTCTGCCCACTTTGGCGGCCGAGATAAGTTTCACCGTCCATCGAATTGATGTAAAACGGCTCTTTGCGTGATGAAGACATTTAAATGGTGTAGCCGAATAAATTTTGAAGCGACATTCAATTGGACTATGTGTGCAAACATTAGCGATCGTCGTATGGACTTAAGTAGTCACCTCGTATGTGGAACGAGACAATCGACGATTTCGTGCTTGGACTGGACTTTAAAAAGCGTGAGTCGGACCACTGCGTGACAGTCAAGATATGATTTTCGTTGCGCTTTACGTCGACGACTTGATCCTCGCAAGCAGCTGCGACACGATGCCTTAAGACAATAATCGAGCACTCAGCAAACATTTCAAAAATCCGACATGGGCAAGCTCAGCTACTTTCGTGGAATGGAGATCATGCAAGACACCACAATTGGATCAGTCACGATGCGACACACCAAGTCTACAATGGACATCCTGCAGAAATTTAAGATAGACAACAGCAAGTCCATACGGACACCACAAGATTCGGGTCTCAAGCTGATCAAGTCAATGTCTGAAGGCGGTTGCAAGCACGATGTGACAATGGCGGGTGTGCCGTATCGGAACGCCGTGGGCTTCCTCATGTATTTTATGGTCGGCACGCGTCCGGACCTTGTAACAGCAGCGGGAGTGCGTAGCCGGTTTACTGTGGAACCGCGCCCGACACGTCGGCAAGCTTTTAAAAGGATATTACGCTACATCCGAGGCTCAAACACACGCGGCATCGAGTTTTGAGCAAGCTTCGATCAATGTCTTGAAAGCTCTCGGATGCGAACTGGGCCGGGGATATCGGATCAAGACGAAGTACAAGTAGCTAAGCATTCATGATGAAAGGCGGGTGCGTCAGCTGAAAGAGCAAGAAACGGTAAACGGTGGCACTTTATCGATAGAGGCTGAGTACATGGCGCTTTTGGAAGCAACACAAGAGGTAGTATGGCTTAAAGTGACGATATGTGGACTTGGCGAGGTGGTGGAAAAAGAAGCGGTAAATATCTACGAGAGCAATCAAGGTTCCATCGCATTGGCCAAGAACGCTGAATTTCACAAGTACATAAAGCACATCGACATCCGCTACCACTTCGTGTGAGAGAATGTAGAAGACGTTCAAGTTGTGCTACAGTATTGTCCAACGCAAGACATGCTTGCTGACATCGTGACCAAGCCAATTACTGCTGTCTTGTTACAAAAGCTTCGGAACAACTTAGGCATCAAGTCACCAAGTGCTGGGGAGTCGAGTGGGATACGACGCCTCGACTAGCAGTAATGAGCCGGTAAGCATCCGGTACTGATACCGGTCAACGTTGCGACCAAGCAACAATGACATCATGTATAGGCGGGTGGACAGGCATACTCAAGATGGTTGTGCCCGGATGGTAAGTCATTCTGCTTGGCTTATATTAATCATTGGCTTGGAGGTAATAAGTAGCTGCGAAATTAAGGACCATATAAGTAAATTCACTTCGCATTCTACCATCTAGTGCTCACTTCGACCTTGACATTAATTACGCTATGTAGAATGAGTGGTTACGAGAAGTAAAAGTGTAAGTTTCGATAGATGTATCACTTTCGAAAATTTATTTCTCCGCACAAGTGTAATTGCTCCGGTTCTCCTATGCGCAGACTCTTCACTTCTACTCATTCGATTTCTTTCGCTCCTTCAACAGATCATATATTAGGATATGATCGGATGATTATTAGCATTGATGTTTTTTGTGAACTACATATCAATTCAATCGCTCGAACAAATCGTACGTAAAATTCACTTCTAAATATGCATTCTCCTTCTTTACTTAATAAAAGAGAAAAAGAGACTTTTTTGTATACTTCGGACTTTGTTATCTCGATCATTGCTTAACCGATCCCAAAAAAAAAACGGTAAGAGATATCTATACCGACACAGTGCTCTTCATCGTACCAAACGCTTATAGGTACATTACTATTGGCGTCGTATTTTCAACACTGCCACTCGACTGAGCAGCTCTTGACGCATGAACGCCGAGCCTGTCTCGAGGCAAAGTAAAGTGTGTGACATGAATTGGTTTGGTCGGCCAGCATGTTCAATGCCTGTCTGGCGAAATGTCTGGGGTGGGTTAGGGGTTCAAGTACTGCTAAGTAAAGCGTAAGCCTGCCCAAGTCGATTCTGCTTGATAACGGCAAGTATTTCCCGATGGTAAGATGTATACTTGTCTGGCGAAATGTCAGGGGTGGGCAAGGGGTTGAAGTACTGCTTGATAAACCGTTAGCCTGTCCAAGTCGATCCCGCTTGAAAACGGCAAGCCTTTCTCAATGATAATACGCATAGGATGATCTCGATTAATAACGACAAGTCTTTACCGATGATCGGTAAGGGATATCTATACCAATACAGTACTCCTGAACGTACCAATCGCTCATCGATACTGTTGGCATCGTAATTTCAGCACTCCCACTCACCTGGGCAGATCCTGACGCATGAATGCCGAGCCTTTCTCGAGGAAACGCAAAGCGTGCGACAGGAAGTGGCTTAGCCGACCAGCATTTTAACGTTTGATGCCTGTCTGGTGCAATGTCTGTTGAAGGTTAGGGGCTCAGTACTGCTAAGTAAATTGTAAGCCTTTCTAAGTCGATCCCGCTTGATAACGGCAAGTCTTTATAATGACATAATGCTGAGAAAGATAAACATTTATGATTTAATGCGGGCTTTATATAAATTCGATCGCTTAAACAAAATGAGCGTATAATTTACTTCTAATCTCCCTTCTCCTTCCAATGCCAAGCTCAGAAGTGCAGTCGCAGAGAGATAGGACGATTAGTTTGCACGGATCATGAATACTCATTTATAACTTGCAGATAAGAAGCGCGTAGACGCGATTAGAACGCCAAAATTAGAAAAGAAGCAGATATTAAGATGGCGACCAAAGCATTTTATTTAAACCGTGAGTTTTGTCGCTGCGCACACAGCTGAAAAAATAAGGATTGCGATTAGGCGTATTGAACCCAGCAGAAAAAAAAGAGATATACGGCCATAGATACGTCCTTTCTATCATTCCACAAATTCAGCAAAGCCTATCTGGTCCATAAACTGCCTTGATCAGTTAGGTTCAGTCAAAGCTTACGTCTTCGTCGACTCCTTAAAAACATCTTCTATATCACGGTACAGGCCAGCTCCACCCACGTCCTGTTGTCAATTGTTCTGTCAAAGCAATTCGTGACCGAAAACGAATTATTTTGACTGTGAACCTCTTCTCGAAGCCGATGCCATATCTTTGCACAGCCCTTATAGAGAGCACCAACGTGTTGAACAAACTTTTCCTTGAAGTCAACCTGCTAAGTTGTACTGCTTGAAGTATTCCTCACTGACGTATTTGGCGCGCAAACAAAAACATTTTATGTATTTTCTGCCTTCATCGACACTTAGCAGCAAGCACTTGCATCTACCCAGCAAATGGTCTTCCATCAAGCCGCAGATAGTCGATGTGCAGCAACCTAAATAAATTGTAGTGACGCTAGTTTGGGCTCGCTTGGAAACGGTCGTTGCACCAATTTCTCTCTTTGACAACTGCGGCACACGCTTGATACACTTGATGTTGTCGGTATCTCGGCATCCTTCACCATGCCTTTTCAAACTATCTAGCACAAGACGTCATTCGACGCGTGGCCTTACGCGCATAAATGTATTTGACTAACGATCGCAATGCAGCATTCATGCGAAGCCAGTAAAGTCCACCAACAAAATCCACCATCGCCACCGCTTATTAAAGCTATTTTGGAAAATCGTATCTCGGCACCGTCAAACAAAACTTGAATTTTGATGATTTGTGGTATGGAGATAAGATTTTGCTCATACTTACGATGTAAAATACATTTTTTTTTATTACGCGCTCTTCACCGTTGAGCAGGATCACCTTTAAGATGACAGTCCTAATACCATGAAAGCAGCCTCGTTTTCAACTGCAATCGATACTTCGCCTTGTTTGCGCTCGTACAGAACTTCAAACTTAAGGTTGTCATGACAATGAGATGCGTCGCACCAATACCGATCGCTCACATTCGTTCCACGCATGTTTTTTGTTTTCAAAGTCCACACTCCAGGAGCCTTTGTGTTGTAAGCGGCTGAGTACTGGATGAGAAAGCAGGATTGACGTGGACAGATTTTCGGTCAACTTTTGGTGCTACATCCGTCAACCCACAACATACTTGAAAATAATTACTGTGTTCCTTTTGTTGAAGTTCCGCAGTCCTAAAGTGACCCGCTTCGGGTCCACGAGCATTGTCGCCGCGGCGAGCTTCTTGACTATTTATCTTCTGCTTGATCCAACATCGCTACCTTGCTCGCCACAACTTCTTGCACAGCTTGTAATGACATTACTCATGCTCGGTTTAAAAAACACTTTGTCTTTTCATTAGTCTCTGATGTCAGAAAGGCTGCGCACCATGCTACATCATTAGTCCACATCCTCAATCGTGGTGACCGTGAGGCTGACCTTGGCGCTGAGGTAAAGGACATCGTTGCAAAGTGTTGTCATATTGCTACCTTTCACCCTCTCCATGCCATATCGCAGTCGTTCTGAGAAGTTCTCTCCCGCCTTTCAGAACCATTATTGCGAGTCTTTACGTCACTCATATTTCTTCGCAGTCGTCATCCACCACGTGCTGATGATTTATATCAGCACTCATGAAAATGAACTTTTTCATAGTGCGAGGATCGGGTTAAATGGCGGCGATAATCAAGCTGAACATGTCCCCGTCGACTTGGCCAGGAACGCGCCATGAATGTTGCGAGCCCACATTGCGTAGTTGTCCGCTACGAATCCGCCAATGGATATTTCGATAGCGGAATATTAAACAAACAACGTGTTAAAGCTCATAGTCCGTTGGAATTAGTTAGCACTGGGCAAAAGGATTGAACTTGAGAAAGTAAGACCTCACAAGTATAGACAGCTTTTGCAAGAGAAGAAAATTTTGAAAGTTAACTTATTTGTGTTGGTTTCGATTAAGCTATCTTATTTATATTAGTCCACATATAAGGTATAAAATCTAATATTCCTCCACCAGATCCTATGCGCCTAATAATTGGTAAATCCTCAGCGTGATAAAGCGGGATCAACTCGGACGGGCTTACGGTTTTTAAGTGCGTCAATTACTAACCTGTTGTTCATGGATCGTCATGCGCTGAAGAAACGACGCCTCGACCAGCAGTAATATTCCAGTAAGATACTGGTACTTATACCGGTCAACGATGCGACCAAGCAACGGTGACGTCATGAAAAATCGCGTGGACAGGCGCACTCAAGATGATCGCGCCCGAATGAGAAGTCGTTCTGATTGTCTTGGATAAATTATTGGCTTAGAGGTAGCAAGGAGTTGCGAACTAAGGACCTTATAAATATATTCACCTTGCATTTTGCCATCTACCGCTCAAGAGACCTTTTTCAACAGGTTATGAGACCAAGCCTTGCAGACTCTGCCTTCTTCGCCCCCACGCCTTCGCTGCCACTATGGACGCCACGTCAAGCCGAGTAGAATGTTCGACGGAATGCTCTTCCATACGTGGATATTCAAGATGCGAATGGTGTTGAAGGAGCAAGACCTTTGGGAAAATGCGAGCAGGAAGATAAAGCTTGAGCAGCTCAGTAACCCGATGGACCAGTCGACCTTAAAGCGTAAGACTCAAAGGGCGCTAGCGATAATCTATCTTGCGATGGAGGACTCGCAGCTGCCGCTGGTTCGCTCGGCCAAGGATGCGTACGATGCGTGGTCAAGGTTGGAGGGACACTTCGAGAATGGCGACGGTGTGTTCGAGAACATCAACAAGCTTAAGACTTTAGCTGAACAGCTAGACTCGGTGGGTGCCTCGGTGAGTGAGGACGACCTGGTGATCACACTTCTTGAAGGTCTGTGTGATTCGTATCAGTTCCTCCTCACGGCGCTGGAGTCGCGCTCTGACGCGCTGACATGGGAGCTAGTGACGTCGCGTCTACCTCATGAAGAGATGAAGCGTGAGGAGCAGAGCGGCGACGGAGCTGTGTCTGGTCAAGCGTTTATGTTACGAGACAATAAGCGGAAAGGACGACCGGTGAAGAAGACCGGTGCGTGACATTGTTGTGGCAAACCAGAGAATTGAATGACAGAGTGCCCTTGCGAGCGATCAATGACTTCGATTGACATTGGTCACAGCTTGCAACTTTGCTGACGGAAATGAGTGTGATGACAGCTTTTTTTCGGTAAGCGATTGTGATAGCTCTTTCAAGTCAAGTGACATTTGGCTGGTCGACTCAGGAGCGACGCAGTACATGTCAAACTCGAAAAGATTCATGAGGAACTACAAAGTCTTCACTCCAGTGGCTAGCAGACAATGGTGTCGTGCAAGCAATCGGTAGTGGAGATGTCGTTATGTCGATGAAGCCATCAAATGGAGTGAAAACGGGCGTGCTCACAAATATGTGGCATATTACGAAGTTGTCTCGCAGTTTGGTTTTGGTTTGTCGGTTCACCAAGGACGTTGATCCGGTAACGTTCGACAACGATGAATGGTTCGTGAAACAAAAGATTATAATGGAAAATTGGTGCTCGTGAAGGAAAAGGGATGTTTGAGCTTCACAAAATTTCTGTTGCACCTAAAGAAGTGTATGTGGCCAAGCTGTCTGGCTACGTGGGGGGCACCAATTCGACCCTTTGGCACCTATGGCTTGGTTATATTGGATTCAATGGACTTGATACATATGTCAAAACGAAATTTTGCCACCGGTATTGCACTGACATCGGCGAGCAAATGGGAGCTTTGTGACGGGCGTGCGCTAGGAAAAAAACTCGTGCGCGCTTTCAGATATCTTAGCTTGATCAAGCAGAATACATTCTTGAAGTTGAGCATAGTGACGTGTGCGGTCCAATACAAACGTCAACTCTCAGTTGAAAGCACTATTTTGCTGCGTTCATCGATGGCAAGTCACATTACTGCGTTGTCTACTCAATCAAATCCAAGTCTGAAGTTGTAACCAAGTTTACCGAGCTTGTTGCCTTTGCTGAAAGTCAGACTGGCAAGCGAGTTAAAACTCTTTGAAGTGACAATGGTGGCGAGTACACGTCGGGTAAGATGACCAAGTTTGCACGAATCACGATATCGTGCCCAAGTTTTCGCCACTGTATACTCCCCAGTTAAATAAAGTAGCTGAGCGCACGAATCGAACATTAATTGAGTGCGCAAGGTGTATGATAAAGCATGCTGGAATGTCCAAAAGCTACTGGGGTGAAGCAGTAATGGCCACAACGTTTCTCCGGAATCGGTGTCCTATTCGTGCAGCTGGATTAAAGAGGTCACCACACAAGCTTTGGACAACGAAGAAACCGCTTTTGGCCAACCTCAAAGTGTTTGGATGTCATGCGTATGTCCACGTTCCAAATGAGAACGTTTCAAACCCGACACAAAAGCCATTTTATGTCGATTTTTGGGCTATTCGGAGCATGCTAAGACATACTGGTTAAAAGAAATTTCGAATGGGCGCATACTGATGAGTCCCGATGCACAGTTCAAAGAAGATGTTTTCGACAAAGAAAGGCAGAACTTTAACAAGATTGTTGAGCTGGTGGATAAAGAAAACGACAGTGTCACTGATGCCGATGCAGAATTAAAAACCAAAAATGGCCACGAAGAGTCAAAGATGGAGGAGGATCAGGTGCCAGAACCCGACTTGATTACGGGGCCAAACGGCACACAAGAAATTAGTCGCTTGAAAAGTTGACAAAAGTCCCGAGATCAAAGCGACACGCTCCATATTACCAGCGGTCGACGCTTATAGAAATGTCAGCAGATGTGGGTTGACGGTTGAAGTACAAAAAAAAACTAGCCGTAAACCTGTTTAAGTCGATCCCGCGTAATTACGGCGTTTTTACCGATGATAAGATGCATAGGATGATTGGATGAGATTTATATGATTTATATGTGGACTACACAAAATCAGGTAGCTTAAGCGAAACTGACAAATAAAATCGCTTCAATAGATTCCTTCTCCTGCACAGTCGTCTCTACTTTACAAGTGTAAACATCCTTCGCACACTTAGAACTTCTTCCTTTCTCGTCCAGTGCTAAACCAAATTTAACATGTTGTGATCCCAAGCATGATGTCCTCAGTCCAAGATCTCAATTGACAAGTTTGATGGGGACAACTACGCGATCTGGAGCCGCTACATACGTGGCGTTTTTCTGACCAAGTCGACGTGACATGTAGACAATCGAGAAATCACTCCCACCTTCGCCGACTCTCGTGCTATGGACGAGTACAGCAAACTAAGGAAAATTGCGTTCAATTTAATGCTGCTTCACAAGAGAGCGGATTGTAGTGATGGGCACAACTGAAAACTCTCTACGGCGGATCGCAGAAGGCAGGGTAGATTTTTCTGAAGCGACAGCTGTTCAGCATGGAAATAGCGGAAGGCGTCAATGTGACGCATCATTGCAATGAGGTTTTCAACATCAGCGCCAAGCTCAGAAGCATCGGCGCTAAGATGGAGGACGAGGACGTGGCGATTTGCTTGTTGCGCAACCTACCCATGAGCTACGAGAACGTCGTTCTTAGCTTATAGATGAGCAGCGGGGAGCTGCGGTCGCAAGACGTCGTGAAGGTGCTTACGAATGAGCATATCAAGAGACAAGGAAACAAAATGACGACGGCGAAAACTGGAGAAGCAACCAAGGCCATCAGTACTGAGCGTGAGTTTCGTCAGTGTAAATTCTGCGGGAAATTGAGGCACATGCTAGAGCGGTGCTGGACCAAGCAGAAGGAAGAAAATCGTGGAGCTCGACGCGGCGGTAATGCTTGTGGACGCGGAGCAAACCAAGTTCAGTGACAAGGCTGCAACGGTAGCTAGAACGGCGAATACGATCGAGTGGCGTTTGCTGTTTCGCTTTAATGTGGAATTTCGACGACCAAGAACATGTGTGGAATGTGGGCGGTTGACAGTGGGGCGACGCATCACATTTGCCATTTTTATGGTTCTGGACGAGCGCAATGAAGGCGAAGCGCTAGACCCAAATGACAAGAAAACTGCAACTAACGGTGTCGGGACACTTATCGAAAAGGTGATTCTATGAAATGGTTAAGAGCGCGAAATCGAAATCAAGAACGCGCTTTGTGTCCCAAGCCTGTGCAAAAGTCTTCTTTCAATACCACAGATCATCAAAAGCGGCAAATTTCAAGTTTTATTTGATAGTGCCGAAAAGCACATTTTGCAAAAAGGCTCTCAGTAACTGGTGGCAAATGTGGATCTTGTGGATGTCTACTGGCTTCGTACATCACAACGATCAGTCAATACAGCCTCACAATCGACATTTGAAAATCTTCAGGCGCGTTTGGGCCACGCACCAGTGGATGTCTTATGCAGGATGATCTCTATGGGCATGATCAAGGATGTTAGATACCAGCAATACCAAGCGAATTAAGCGTGGCCGTGGCTGTCAGGAAGAAAAGATGATGAAAGTCACGCTGTCGAATATACGAATCCTCGATCAGCAGCGTTGTACCAGAAAGCTAACGGTACTGATACCGGTCAACGTTGCGACCAAGCAACAGTGACGTCAAGGAGAAGAGAGTGGACAGACGCATCTTAAGTGCGCCCAGATGGTAAGGCGTTCTGATTGGCTTAGGTGATTGATTGGCTTTAAGGTAGCTAGAAGTTGCGAACGAAGGATCTTAAATATATTTACCCTTCATTTTGCCATTTACTGCTCAAGTGACCTTTGTCCAATAGCAAAGACCATTTACTAGCAACCTCAGCAAGCGTCACTACAATCCGGGTGAGTTGCTGCACATTGACACTTGTGGACCGATGAAGTCCACTCGCTGGGCGCAAGCAAATGCCTGCTGCCGATTGTTGATAAAGGCAGTGGATGCTTGAAGGGTTTTAGCCTGCGCGCCAAGTCCGAAAGTGAAGAATGCATCAAGAAGTACATCATAGCAATGCAGACTGGGTTCGACTACACAGTCAAGTTTGTTCGACACGATGGTGCACGTGAAGTTGCGACGACATCGCTCAAACATTTTACGACGATCATAAAATAGAGCAGCAGGTTACCGTTTCATATGCGCTCTAATTTATCGGCACGGTGGAACGCGCAATTTGCACAATCGTAACGATCGACCGCAATATGCTTCAGTACGCCAAGCTGGACAAGTGCTTTTTGGACGAAGCAGTAATGACGGCAATTTACATCATAAATTAACTGCCGTCGCCCAAATCCTAAAATCAAGCTCCATTCGAGGTTATCTATGAATCTCGACCAAGTGTGAAGAGCATGCGAGTTTTTGGCTGCCTAGCGTTTGTGCTGACGCCGATCAAAATGCATTTTGTGGGCTCGTGAAGGCATGTCCATGAGATATGAAGAAGCATCGTACACTTATCGAGTTTACGACATTGAGGCGGATCAAGTTGTGATAACACGTTATGTCGCCTTTGACGAGTCAACGTTTGGATTTTTGCCCACACCGCCGCGAGAACTCGCCGATGAAACAGAGCTGGATTTTGATAAGATGGATATCAGCAGTAATGAAGTTTGCACTATGCAGTTCAAACAGACCGGAAAACGCAAAAGTTGCGTGGAGAACACAAAAAGGGTACTCGACGGACTCTTTCAGCACATCGTGGGATCGGTCTAAAAAAGCAAGTGCGCCTAATGATCATGAGCTACATTGAGTTAAGCGACGACCAAGAACTTGAGCCAATCTGAATGAAGAGTGCAAAGCGAAAGACGAGGAAAATATTGATGCTACACCCCAAGTGTTTTTGGCAAGCAAGTGCCAACGCGCTTGAAAGTGTTGGCTTTTCTGAGCCGGTAACATTCGAAGAAGCCGTTCGTGGACCTGATCAGGTGCATTAGCGTCAAGCAATTTGTGCTGAGTTAGTGTCGATGAAGCCGTATGGCGTGTTTGAGCAACCAAACTGCCAACTGGTCAACACACTATCGGGACAAAGTGGGTGGTCAAGACCAAGCGCAAAGCCAATGGGTCAATTGAGAAGTACAAGGCACGCCTCGTGGCGAAAGGGTCTAAGCAAAAGTATGGCTTTGACTACACGGAGATGTTCTCACCAGTGGTTAAGCACGTGACACTACGCATGGTAATTGCACTTTCAAAGTGCTTTGACTGGACACTGGACCAACTGGACGTAGTCACAGCTTTCCTGTACGGTGAAATGAAGGAAAAAGGTGTTTTGCACGGTTCCTGAAGAGGCCGAAGTCGATGGAGGCTATGACTTTTTTGTGCTGGTGAAAGCAATTTACGGCCTGAAGCACGCTGTACGGGTATGGAATAAACTCTTCATGAGTTCGTCTGCTCTATTGAATTTCAAGTATCCAGTTTTGACCCGTGTCTCTACCTTTAGTTTCGAATGATGAGTGCGTGCTATTGCTGATTTATGTCGACGATGTGTTAGTAACTGGCAACTCGACAAATATGATTGCGCATACAAAAATGACTTGAAGGCGGGTTTCAAAATGACTGATAGCGGGAAGTGTGCGTTCGTATTGGCCATCGAGCTGGTCGAAAACGACAACGGTAGTGTAACGATGTTCCGGCGACGCTACATTGACGATGTTCTTAAGCGTTTCGGCATGACCGCCTGCAAGGCCGTCATCAGCCCAACGGACTTAAGCACTCGACTCACACCAAGCAACACAACGACTAAAAATCGACGCTCCGTTCCGTGAAGCCGTATGTGCATTTTATGCATTTGACGACTGCGACTCGACCTGATATTGCTTCTGCTGTGGGCTACGTTTCGCGCTTCATGGGGAACCCACAAGTCGAACGCTGGATGCGGTCAAGCATGTTCTGCGATACTTGCAAAGCACTAAGTCACACGGCATCTACTATAAGTCCGGCGACAAAGTAGACTTTTTCGGATACTCGGATGCAGACTGGGTCGGTGATCACGCAAACCAAAGATCGACTTCGGGGTATGTGCTTATTATCATGGGCGCTCCAGTTAGTTGGGGAAGCAAGAAAGAGTCAAGTGTGTCGCTATCAATCAATGCAGCGGAGTACATTGCGCTAAGTTTGGCGATTCAAGAAGGCAAGTGGGTCCATCTCTTGCTATGTGAGATCATGAATACCGCGGCCAAGAAGTCTGGACCTGAGCTCAAGAACATAAAAGACAACCATTCGTGCATCAAGATGACCAAAAATCCCGTAGATCATGGTCGTGATAAACACATTGACATCAAGTACCATCACGTTCGTGACGAAATCAAGCGTGGTGAAGCCAAGCTCGAGCACTGTGAAATTTCGGTGATGTTGGCGTCATGACCAAGGGACTACCAGGGCCGCGTCACAAGGACTTAGCAATGGCACTTGGCATACACGCGTGTCTGCATTGAGGGGGCGTGTTATGAGTTGACGGTAAAAGTACCAATAAATTAACCGTTAACCTGTCCAAGTCGATCCCGCGCAATTACGACGATTTCATTGATGATAAGACGCATAGGATTGGATGACCTTTATATAATTTATGTGTGGACTACATATAAATCAGGAAATCCACAGATAAATTCACTTCCAAATATTCCTTCACCTGCTCTGTCGTCTCCACTGTACAAGTGAAGACTTCCTTCACACACTTAGAGCCTTTCCTTTCTCGTCCAGTGCTCAACCGAATTCAACATCAGTCTCCACAATAGGCGAAAAATTGAAGGATTTGAATCAGCACGCGTGTGGGAGAAATGCCGACGACGTACAAGTCGGCGATAGAATCCGATGACGCGGGCAAGTGGAAGTAGGCCTGCGACTCCGAAATTGACTTCTTGATAAAAAACGGGATATGGGATATGTTCCGCTGCCGAAGATATATAAAACGCGATCGGTTGTCACTGCGTCTTTTGCGTTAAGAAAAACCAGGTCGGGGACATTGAGCGTTTTGAAGCACGACTAGTTGCAAAAGGTCTCTCGCAGAGATATGGTGTAGATCACGAGGAGACGTTTTCAACCGTAATCAATTTACGTCATTCGCATTAGTTGAGTTGGGCTGCCAAGATCTCGAGCTTCACCAAATGAACGTCAAGACAGCTTTTCTCAATGGTGGTCTGGATCAAGACATTATATGCAGCAACGGAAGGATATGCTGACCCAAGTCGACCGAAGTATGTATGCAAGCTTGAGCGTTCGCTCGACGGTTAAAAACAGTCATTACGGATGTGGAACCGAACGATTGACGAACTCATGGTTTAGACGAGTTTTACCAAGACTTGATTATTGCGAGCAGTGATGACATCTTGCTCTCAGCGACGAAGCAAACGCTAAGCGAACGCTTCGAGGTGATAGACTTCGGCGAGCTAAAGTTTTTATGGAATGGAGATCAATCAAGATCAAGTTACGATGCCGCAAACCAAGATCTTCAAGTCGATTTTGCTTAAGTTTGGGATGCAGGATTGCAAGCCAGTATAACATCCTCAAGATCCAGGATCGAAGCTGAGAAACAAGATGTGCGATGGTGGATGAAAGCGCGAGGACGCAATGAAAAACGTGCCATATTTAAGGGCTGTTGGTGGCATCATGTACTTGATGGTTGGTACTCGTCCAGATCTTGCAGCAGCAGTGGGAGGGCTGAGCCAATTTTGTGGCTGATCAGTGTCCGACGAACTGACAAGCTTTATAGCGAGTACTGCTCGAATGCCACCCGGATGCATGGAATGGAGTTCTGCTTCAACAATCTAAAATTTTCAGATGCTGACTGGGTAGGAGACATTGAGTCGCGTCGCAGCACAAGTGGCTATGACTTTGTAATGAACAACGGATGTATGAGCTGGAGGACCAACAAACAACGCACGGTGGCAGCCTCGTCAACTGAGGCAGAGCATATGGCACTATCGGAAGCAGCTCAAGAAGCTGTATGGCTGAGAATATTTTTGTGCGACTTTAAATGAAATGGATGACGATGAACCCATCGAGGTTTTTGAAGATAATAAAGGCTCAATCACACTGACCAAGAACCCCGAATTCCATTAGCGTATCAAGCATATCGATTTTCGGTACCACTTTGTACGAGAGAGAGTTGAAGAGGGTCAAGTTTTGTTAGAGTTCTGTCCAGCTCAAGACATGCTGGCTAACATCGTGAACAAGCTTATTGTTGCTGCGCAATACATTTCACTTCGATGCCGACTTGGTATATTAGGTGTTGAAGCTGCGAGTCGAGTGGGACGATGCCTCGTCGAGCAGTAATAAACCGAAAAGATATTGGTACTTATACCTGTCAAAGATGCGACCAAGCAACAGTAACGTCAAGGAGAGGCGCGTGGGCAGGCGCACTCAATATGATGGCGCCCGGATGGTAAGTCGTTGGGATTGGCTTGGATAAATGATTGGTCTACAGGTAGTAAGTAGTTGTAGACTAAGGACCTTACTAATACACCCACTTTTAAATATTCTGTCTTCCTAACAAGTTTCTTCGCTCCGTTTTCGCTAGCGCAGACTCTTCCCTGCAAGTTTTACACACAAGTTCTTTGCCTTCGCTTCACTCACCATCTTTTAACAGGTTATAATCCCAACAAACATGACCTCGGTGCATGACGCGACAGGTTCAACGGCGCCAACTACGCCACGCGGAACCGCTATATGCGTGGCCATTTTTTTACTAAGGCCATGTGGCATGTTAACAATCGCGAAGTGACTCCAACCTTTGTTGACCCTCGCGCCTCGGACAAATATGTCACGACAAGCAACACTGCGTTTGGATCCATATGGATGTGAACTATTATTACGTTGTTGACGACTGGGAGGAAGCGTGGGTCGCTTGTTAAAACGCTGTACGGTGGGCTGCAAACGGCTGGTCGAATCTACTTGTAGCAACAACTTTTCAGCATGGAGATGTCTAAAGGCGGCAATGTCTTGAATCACTGCAATGGAGTCCTTAATATCGGCGCAAAGCTTTCCAGCATCGGTGCGAAAACGGAAGACAAAGACGTTGCAATCTGCCTTTTGCGAAGTCTGCCCAAAAGCAGCGAGAATGTCGTGCTCAACTTGGAGATCAGCAATGCAGAGAGGAGAATTCAGGATTTGGTTTAAGCGCTGACTTATGAGCACATTAAGCGTCAAGGGTCGAAAGGTACGACAATTAAGACTGAGGAAGTTGCAAAGGCTTTTAATGTTGTCGAAGATGCTGTCAAAGTAACGCCTCGACCAGCTGTTAAAGATACGACGCCTCGACCAGCAGTATTGTACCATTAGGCTACCGGTACTGATAGCGGTCAGCGTTGCGACCAAGCAACATCAACGTCATGGATAGGCGGGTGGACAGGCGCACTCAAGATGGTTGCACCGGGATGGGAAGATGATTGAGTCCGGATCGTTAGTCGTTCTGATTGGCTTATGAAAATGACTGGCATAGAGGTAGCAAGTAGTTGAGAACTATGGACCTTGAATATATTACGTTGAATTTTCAAGTGACCTTTTTGGAACCATCATTGAGCGCATGGTTTTGCTCGATGGTATAGTATTTGACATCGATATCAAGGACGTAATGTTCGTGCCAGCAATGAACAAGAATCTGCTTTCGGTGCCACAGATCAACGAGAGTGGCAAATTTCAGGTGGTGTTAGGTGGCTCGCGCATGGACATTGCGCGCAAAGTCTCACACCATGTTGTTACTACAGCAAACCTTGTGAACGGTCTTTTATGGCTCCGTACTACTCAATATTCAGCAAATGTAGCGGCACTAGTACGCAACATCAATCTACATGTCAGAATGGGTTACGCTCCAATTGACCTGCTTTGCAAGATGGCCAACAGTGGGATGATTTAAGACGCAAATGTTCCAATCGGCTCAAGTGATCAAGGCATGCGTTAAGGCTGTTAACAAGGAAGGATGGTGCAGAACCCATTTCCCAGTAATCGAGACAAGCGTCGATGTGATACTTTCGAGCTGCTTCACTTCGACATATGTGGCCCTATGGAACAAGCGTCTTTGGGTGGAAGCAGATACTTGCTACTCATTGTTGACGAAGCCAGCAAATTTATGAAAGGTCATTATGGGCTATGGGTTTCCGGTAACGTACACAACCAAACTCGGTCCAATTCGAACCGCAGTTCAACATAGTTGCTACATTTCACGGTCAAAGGTAATTGCGTTGTGTAGAATGAGTGATAACGAGAAGTAGAAGTATAAGTCCCAATAGACCAATTACTTCCAAATCTTCCTTCATCTGCTAAAGTCTCTTCGCTCCGGTTCTCCTAAGCGCAGACTCTTCGCCTTTACTCTTTCGTACTCTTCAGCTCATCTAACAGATTATGAGCCCAACGGCCATGTCCTCTGCGCACAACATCTCGGCCAAGATCGCCATCGAGAACTTCAGCTTCGTCAACTTCGCCACGTGGCTACATGCATGGCTTGTTCCTGATCAAGTCGGTAAGGCACGTGGTCAACCGAGAGGTGACTCTAACCTTTGCCGATGCTCGCACTGCAGACGAGTACGTCAAGACCAGCACGTCGCTTTTGATCTAATGCCTCTGCATAAAGAGGCCGACTATCATCACGTACGAAGAAGCGTGGGTCGCGTGGCAGCGTTTGAAGAAGCTTAAAGGTGGATTACAGAAGGCCAGACGCATCTACTTGAAGTGTCAACTCTTCAGCATGGGGATGACAACATCATGCATCGTTGAAACGAAGTTCTCAACATCAGCGCTAAGCTCAGCAGCATTGATGCCAAGATGGAGGATGAAGATGTTGCGATCTGCTTGTTGCGAAGTCTCTTTAAGAGGTACGAGAACGTCATTCTCAACTTGGAGATCCGTAACGTAAAACCGCGGACGGAAGACGTTGTAAAGGTGCTCGCAATTAAGAATATTTAGCGGCAAAGTGCGAAGACTCCGGTGATCAAGACTGAAGACGCGGTGAAGGCGTTCAGTGCTGAGCGTGAGTTTCGCCTATGCACGTATCGTGAAAAATTAGGGCACTCGGTGGAGCGGTGCTGGCCCAAGCTTAAGGACGACAATCGAGGTGTTCGACGTGGCTGCCAAGTATGTGGACGCGGAGCCAATAACATTTACTATCGCCCACCTACGACTACGAGTACGACCGTGTTGCGTTTGCTGTATCGCTAGAATGTGGACTTTCAAGGGGCAAGAGTATGCCAGGGACGTGGTCGATCGATAGTGGTGTTACGCATCATATCTGCAATAACAAGGCTAAGTTCATCATGCTGAATGAGCAAGACAAAGGCGAACTAACTGTGGCTGTCGGCAACAAAACCAAGATCAAGGATGTTGGCACCATCATCGAACGAATGGTTCTGGCTGATGGAGAAGGATGAGACATCGAAATGAAAAATGCACTAAACGTGCCGATGGTGAACAAATCCTGCCGTTTGTACCGCAGATCACCAAGAGTGGCGAGTTCCAAGTGGTTTTTGATGGCGCGCATATGCACATTGCACGGAATTCTTCGCATTAAGTGATGGCCACAGCAGATCTCGTGGATGGACTGCATTTGCTTTGCACGGCACAGCACTCGGCAAATGCGACTACACGTAAAAACAATGGTGCCGACTTCCACGCACGGATGGGCCATACTTTAGTCGACGTACTTCGCTAGATGGTGGCCACCAACATGATCAAGGATGCAAACGTGCCTATCGAGTCAAGTGGATCAAGTGCATGCCGAGGGTGTCAGCAAGGAAAGATAGTTTAAAAAACATTTTTAAGCAACCGGGACAAGCGCAGATATGACTTCTTTGAGCTGCTCTACTTCGACATAATTAGCCCTATGGAGACAAACTCTCTTGGCGGGAGCAAGTACCTTTTGCTGATCGTGGATGAAGCTGGCGGGTGCATGAAGTGTTTCTGCCTGCGTGTCAAGTCTAAGAGTGAAGACTGTGTCAAGAAAGTACACCTTGATGGTGCAGTCACAGTTCGGCTAAAAGATCAAGTCTGTACGACACGGCGGATTCCGCGAGTTTGCAACTAACTCGCTCTTGATTTTCTACGAAAATGTAGGTATCAAGCAGCAGACCACGGTGTCATACGCACATCAGACCAACGGCACAGCGGAGCGCGCCATCTGGACCATCAGTCTCAGCATATTACACTATGCCAAGCTGAACAAGTGTTTTGGGGTGAAGCTGCTCTGGTGGCCATTTACATCAAATATCAGTTCCCGTCGCTCAAGATTGACGACAAGACTCCTTTTGAGATCGTATTTTTGGGTGCCGGTCATATGTCCCTCAAATTGGACCCTAATGCTCGTCCGGATATTTCTGAGGGTTACGAAGAGGAGTCCAAGGCATCCAGGGTGTTTGAGATTGAGGCCGGGCAAGTGGTGATTACTCGCGATGTACCCATCGACGAGTCCGATTTCGACATCTCTGATATAAGTATTGATGATCAAGACGATGACGATGATAATCTCGACCTCGACCCCGACTCGCTGAGCATCAGTGACTCAAGCAGGGGAAAGCGCAAGGAGCGTACAAGTGTGAGGAACACTGATCGCGGCTCGACAAGCAACAATAATGAGCATCACGGAGCTGGACTTGAAGAGGGAAGTGATTCGGAAGGGTCTTACGGTCGTCAAGTCGAGCGCAGGTCAATCGAGCGGACACCATGTGATCCCACGAACGAAGAAGAGAAAGATACATCGAGCGATGACTGTATGTCTCCTGTATTTTGGCGAGCAAAGTGCCAACACAGCCGAAGCCGTCAACCTGTTAGAGCCAACGACAATGTAAGAGGGCCCGACCCAGTTCAGTGGCGCAAGGCGATCCATGCAGAACTGAACTAGTTGCAGCTTCGTGGTGTGTTTCGAGCTGCTACACTTCTCACGGACAGCAGAGTATTGGAATCACAAAGATGTTCAAGATCAAGCGCAAGGCCGATGCATCAATTGAGAAATACAAGGCAAGCCTCGTGGCTGAAGAGTTTCAAGCAAAAGTACGGCATTGATTACACGCAAACGCTCTCGCCCGTTGTCAAGTATGTGGCATTGCGAATGGTGTTCAGCTTGATCAAATACTTTGGATGGCCTCCGGATCAACTTGATGTGGTGACGGCGTTCCTGTACGGCGTTATGAAAAACGTCGTGTATTGTGTGGTGCCCGAGAAAGTGGAGCTCGATGGTAAGCACAATTGTTTGGAGTTAGTGAAGGCGATTTACGGCCTAAGGCAATGTGGAACGAGACATTTGACGTGTTTGTGTGCTCGATCGGCTCCCAAGTGTCCCACTTCGATCCATGTCTGTAAATCAAGGTTACAGATGAAGAGTGTGTACTTTTGCTGATGTACGTCGATGATGTGCTAGTTACCGGTAGCTCAAGTGATTTGATCGCGCGTACGAAGAGTGACTGAAAGAAATGCTGCTTCATATTGACGGATAGCGGCAAGTGTGCATGTTTTTGGTATCGAGCTGGTGGACAACGCCGACGGCAGAGTGATACTCTGCCAGAGACGCTTCGTGAATGACAATCTCAAGCGCTTAGGCATGGGCGACTGCAAGGCTGTGATGAGTCCCACGGACATGAGCTCCCGACTCATTTCAAGCGATGCAGCATCCAAGATCGACGGTCCATTTCGTGAAGCAGTGGGTGCTCTTATGCACTTGACGACCGCGACATGTCCTGACATTGCTGCGTCTCGCGCTTTATGGAGGATCCACAAACTGAGCACTGGATTGCAGTCAAGCGTATTCTACGTTGCGTGGAAGGAATCAAGTCACACGGTCTTTGCTTCAAGTCCAGTAACAAGGTAGAGTTTTGTGGATATCCCGACGCAAACTGCATGCTGCTGCAAGTCGACTACGGGCAATTTGATTATAAGATAGGTGTTTCTGTGAGCTGAGAAAGCAAAAAATTAGTAAAGTGTATCACTATCTACGAACAAAGCAGAGTACATCTCGCCAAGTTTTGCGATTCGAGAGGGTACATCGTCTACTCTGCGAGATTCTAGCTGCAACGATGGACAGGTCGGAGCCTAAGCTCAAGATCGTGTAGGACAACCAGTCGTGTTTCAAGATGACGAATAAATTGGTGAATCATGGTCGGACCAAGAACAATAACATCAAGTATCATCTCTTCGTGATGTGGTCAAGCGCTGCGAAGTCGAGTTGGAGTATCGCAAGACTGCGATCATGCTGGCGGACATCATGACAAAGGGACTCTATTGAGCTACAAAGAAATAAATTTATATTTTTATTTTTAAAAGTTTATTATTTTTAAGCCAAATATCTTACGATAATTACACTTAAAAGCTATCAATGTAATTGTCTTTTACAGTTTTAATATATTGTCTTTTAAGAACTAGGACCGCGCCACAAGGACTTGATGGTAGCGCATATTAAGCATAGTTTTTACTTTTTACGGGTTAGGGTAATTACGTTGTTTAGAATGAGTGGTTACGAGATGTCAGTAAGAGATTAAGTCCCGATATATCAATCACTTCTAAGTATTCCTTCTCTTGCTCAATTGTCTTTGCCCCGGTTCTTCTACGCGTAGATTCTTCGCCTCTACTCTTTCGACCTCTTCATCTCTTTTGTCAGGTTTTGTTTCGGTGCCGATTCCGAGTCCGAAAAATGCCTGACAAGCTCCATTATCAAGGTTCAAACGCAATTCGGCAAGCAAGTCAAGTTCGTACGGCAGGATAAAGCGCGCGAGTTTGCAACAAATTCACTAGATAATCTATGACGTTCAATGTATCGAGCAGCAAGTCACGGTTCCATACGCGCATCAAACAAATAGTATAGCCGAGCGAGCCATCAGAACTTTAGTTACCATTGGCCGCGCTTTACTGCACTATGCAAAATTGGACTTGTGATTTTGGGGTGAAGCTACAATGACAGCAATTTACGTCAGGAACCGACTTCTTTCACCCAAAAATGCAAGCAAAACTCCGTTTGAAATAGTGTACAAGTCTAAGTCAAAGGTTAAGCACCTTTGTGATTTTGGCTGCCGGATATTTGCTCTCACGCCAAGAGCAAAGTGACTTAATTCGGACCCGACAGCTCGTGCTGGTATCTTTATGGGCTATCAAGAATCATCGAAGGCCTATCAAATTTTGACATTGAGACAGGACAAATTGTTGTTAGCCGTGACGTCAACTTTCATAAATTAAGTGTTGGCTTTACATTTACGCTTTGACATCTTCTGATAGTGATGACGATGGCATTATCTGACCCGCTTAGCAACGATGACAGTGATCCAGCGCAACAGATGAACCTTAAGCTGTCAGGAAAGCGCAAGAAACGCTCAGTCGCAAGTGATTCAAACCATGAGGGGGTCAGCTCTTCCGCACTACGAATATTGTGAAAACGGGCTTGAAGAAACAGTATACCTGAGAGTCTTGACGAGCGACGAGCCAAACGCAGATCGGTTGAACGCATGAACAATGATCAGGAAAGCGAAGAAGAAAAGAAGGTGACGAACAATATTTTGGCACCACACGACTTTCGGCATGCAAGCACCAATGCAGTCAAAGCTTCCGAGTTTCTGAGCCAGCGAGTCATCAAAATGCAGTCAGCGAGCCAGATCAAGTACATTGGCGTAAATTGGTTCATGCAGACCTGGACTCTATGCAAATTCGCAATGTGTATCGAGCTGCCAAACTCCCACCAAGACAACACGCTATTGAATCAAGCGTAAAGCCGACAGATCGATCGAAATTTACAAGGCGCGTCTCGTCGCAAAAGGTTTTAAGCAGCATTATTGACTACACGGAGACGTTCTCGCCCGTTGTTAAGTATGCCAAACTGCGCATGGTGATCAGCTTGATTAAGTATTTTGGATGGCCTCTCGACCAGCTCGATGTTGTAACGGCATTTCTCTACGGTCTCATTAAAGAAGTCGTTTATTGTATGGCACCAGAAGGAGTGAAGCTCGAAGGTAATTTCGATTGCTTGACACTAGTGAAAGCGATTTGCGGCCTAAAGCAAGCATCACGGGTTTGGAATTAGTATTTCGATGAGTTTGTATGCTCAATTGGATTCTGTGTATCTGCTTTCGACCCGTGCCTCAATATCAAGAATACAAACGGTCGTTGCATATTGCTGCTGATTTACGTGGACGATTCACTCAACACTGAAGTTCTGCTGAGCTTGTTGCGAACACACAAGACAGTCTAAAGTCACGCTTCAAGACGACGAACAGTGGAAATCGTGCTTTTGTTTTGGGATCTAACTTGTAGATAACGCCGATGGCAGTGTCACACTTTGCCAGAGACGCTATGTCGACGACATTCTTAAGCGATTCGGCATGAGTGACTGCAAGGCAGTTATGAGTCCGACAGACTTGATCTTATGACTCGTGCCAGGTGCTGCAAAAAACAAAGGTTGATGTTCCCTTTCGTGAAGCTGTGTGGGCTCTGATGTATTTAACAACTGCAACACATACAAACATTGCTTTCGCTGTCGAATATGTATCACCTTTTATGGAGAACCCACAAGCTAAGCACTGGGTCGCGATCTAGGGAATTTTTTGCTACCTGTAAGGAAGCAAGTCATACGGCATCCCATTAAGCCAAGTGATAAAGTGGACTTTCATGTACATTCAGATGCAGACTGGGCTGGCGATCATGATGACCGCAAGTCAACTTCTGGCTATGCATTTCTATTGAGGGAAGCACTTGTGACTTGGGGAAGCAAGAAACAATCAAGCGTATCACTGAATGGAGACGACTATGCAGGAGAGAAGTGTATTTTTTTGTGAATTTTGCTTAAGCTACTGAATTTATATGTAGTCCACATATAGATCATATAAAGGTCATCCAATCATCCTATGCGTCTAATCATCGAAAAGATCGTCGTGAAAGCGCGGGATCGACTTGGACAGGTTTACGGTTGGTTTATTGGTTCTTTAACCGTTAACCCACAACATGCCCCCTCAATGCGAACACGCGTGTATGCCAAGTGCCATTGTAAATCCTTGTGACGCGGTCCTGGTAGTCCCTTGGTCATGATGTCCGCCAGCATCACCGAAAGTTCACAGTACTTGACTTCACCACGCTTAATTTCGTCATGAATGTGATGGTTCTTGATGTCGATGTGTTAATCACGACCATGATCTACTGGAATTCTTGTCATCTTTTTGCACGACTAGTTGCCTCTCATGATCTTGAGCCAAGGTCCAGACCTCTTGGCTGCGGCATTCATGATCTCACATAGCAAGCGATGCACCTACTTACCTTCTTCAATCGCCAAACATAGCACAATGTATTCCGCTTCACTGGTTGATAGCAACGCACTTGACTGATTCTTGCTTCCCCAATAAACCGGAACGCGCATGAGAATAAACACATACCCCGAAGTCGTATTTCGGTCTGTATGATCACCGGCCTTGTCTGCATCCGAGTACCTGCAAAAGTCCACCTTGTCACCAGGCTTGTAGCAAATGCCGTGTGACTTAGTGCCTTGCCAGTATCGCAGAATATGCTTGACCGCCACCCAGCGTTTGACGTGTGGGTTTTCCATGAAGCGCAAAACGTAGCCCACACCAAAAGCAATACCTGGTCGAGTCGCGGTCGTCAAATGCATTAATGCACCCACGCTTTACGGAATGGAGCGTTGATTTTCAGTCGCTGTGTTGCTTGGTGTGAATCGAGTGCTTAAGTCCGTTGGGCTGATGACGGCCTTGCGGTCTGTCATGCCGAAACGCTTAAGAACGTCGTCAATGTAGTGTCGCCGAGACACCGTTACACTACCGTTGTCGTTTTCGTCCAGCTCGATGCCTGATACGAAAGCACACTTCTCGCTATCAGCCATTTCGAAACCCACCTTCAAGTAATTCTTTGTATGCGCAATCGTAATTGTCGAGTTGCCAGTTACTAACACATCGTCGACATAGAAGCAATAGCACGCACTCATCATTCGAAACTCTAAGGTAAAGACACGGGTCGAAACTGGAAACTTGAAATCCAATAGAGCAGACGAACTCATGTAAAGTTCATTTCAAACCCGTGAAGCTTGTTTCAGGCCGTAAATTGCTTTCACCAGCTCAAAACGGTCAAAGCCTTCATCGACTTCGGCCTCTTCAGTGACCGTGCAAATCACCTTTTTCTTTCTTTTCACCGTACAGGAAAGTTGTAACTACGTTCGGTTGGTCCAGCGTCCAGTCAAAGTACTTTGAAATTGCAATTACCATGCGTAGTGTCACGTACTTGACCACTGGTGAGAACATCTCCGTGTAGTCAATGCCATACTTTTGCTTAAACCCTTTCGCCACGAGGCGTGCCTTGTACTTCTCAATTGACCCATTAGCTTTGCACTTGATCTTGACCACCCACTTTGTCCCGATAGTGTGTTGACCAGTTGGCATCTTGGTCGTTCGAAATACGCCACACAGCTTCATCGACACTAAATCAGCACAAATCGCTTGACGCCAATGCACCCGATCCGGTCTACGAACGGCTTCTTCGAACGTTTCCGGCTCAGAAAAGCCAACACTTTCAAGTGCATTGGCACTTGCTTGCCAAATATTTTGGGGTGTAGCATCGGACTATGTGTTTATGTTTATGGGTGCTCCGGTGAGCTGGAAAGCAAGAAACAGTCAAGTGTGTCACTGTCTACGAACGAAGCGGAGTACATCGCGCTAAGTCTTGCGATTCAAAAGGGCAAGTGGGTGCATGGTCTACTCTGCGAGATTCTGCAGCGATGGACAAGCTGGAGCCCAAGCTCAAGATCATGGGGGACAACTAGTCGTGTATCAAGATGACGAAGGGCCCGGTGAATCATGGTCAGGCCAAGAACATCGACATCAAGTATCACCACATTCGTGATAAAGTCAAGCGCGGTGAAGTCAGGACAGAGTACTGCAAGACTGCGATCATGCTGGCGGACAGCATGACGAAGCGGGTACTAGGACTTAATGGCAGCGCTCGGCATGCTTGTGTGTTCGCGTTGAGGGGGCGCGCTATGGGTTATGGGTTTCCGGTAACGTACCCAACCCAACTCGGGCCAATCCAAATCGCGCTTCAACATAGCTTTCACTTTTAACGGTTTGGAGTAATTGCGCTGTGTAGAATGAGTCGTTACGAGGAGTAATTGTGTCAGTTCCAATAGATCAATCACCTGAAAATATTCCTTTTTCTGCTCAAGTGTTTTCGCTCCGGTTCTCCTACGCGCAGACTCTTCGCCTCTTCTCCTTCGTCCTTTTCAGCTCATTCATCAAAAGCGGAATTCATGGCGCTTTTCGAAGCTACGCAAGAAGCAGTTCGGCTCGAATGCTTTCTGTGCGAAATAAGTGATAAGCGAGTACTGCTCCATTCGAATTCCCACGGCCTCAGATACGTCCAATCTAGCTTCCTAGACATGCAGACACGCGTTCTAAGCGTACCTTAGCGAGTACTGCTCCATTTGAAGCGCCAAATCTTCCCACGGCCTGAGATCCGTCAAATTTAGCTTCCTAGACATGCAGACACGCGTTGCAAGCGTACCTTAGCGAGTACTGCTCCATTTGAAGCGCCAATTCTTCCCTTAGCCATAATACGTCCAAACTAGCTTCCTGGACATGCAGACACGCGTTTCAAGCGTACCAAAGTGAGGACTGCTCCATTTAAAGCGCCAATTCTTCCCGCGGCCAGGGATACGTTCAATCCAGCTTTCTGGACATGCAGACACGCGTTGCAAGCGTACCTTAGCGAAAACTGTTCCATTTGAAGCGCCAATTTTTTCCCACGGCCTCAAATACGTCTAATCTAGCTTTCTAGACATGCAGACACGCGTTCTAAGCGTACCCAAGCGAGTACAGCTCCATTTGAACACCAATTCTTCCGATGGCCTGAGAACATCCAATCTAGCTTCCTAGACATGCAGGCACACGTTGCAAGCGTACCTTAGCGAGTACTGCTCCATTTGAAGCGCCAAGTCTTCCCACGGCCCGAGATACGTCATATCTAGCTTCCTAGACATGGAGACACGCGTTGAAATCGTACCTTAGCGAGTACAGCTCCATTTAAAGCGTCAATTCTTCCCACAGCCATGATACGTCCAAACTAGCTTCCTGGACATGCAGACACGCGTCTCAAGCGAACCTTAGCGAGTACTGCTCCAATTGAAGCGCCAATTCTTCCCACGGCCTCGGATACGTCAAATTTAGCTTCCTAGACATGCAGACTTGCGTTCCAAGCGTACCTTAGCGGGTTCTGCTCCATTTGAAGCGCCAAATCTTCCCACGGCCTCAGATACGTCATAACTAGCTTCCTAGACATGCAGACATGCGTTCTAAGCGTACCCAAGCGAGTACTGCTCCATTTGAAGCGCCAAATCTTCCCACGGCCAGGGATACGTCAAATCTAGCTTTCTAGACATGCAGTCACGCGTTGCAAGCGTGCCTTTGCGAGTACTGCTCCATTCGAAGCGCCAAATCTTCCCACGGCCAGGGATACGTCAACTTTAGCTTTCTAGACATGCAGGCACACGTTGCAAGCGTACCTTAGCGAGTACTGCTCCATGTGAAGCGCCAAATCTTCCCACGGCCTGAGATACGTCAAATTTAGCTTCCTAGACGTGCAGACACGCGTTGCAAGCGTACCTTAGCGAGTACTGCTCCATCTAAAGCGCCAATTCTTCCCACAGCCAGGGATACGTTCAATCCAGATTTCTGGACATGCAGACACGCGTTGCAAGCGTACCTTAGCGAATACGGTTCCATGTAAAGCGCCAATTTTTCCCACGGCCTCAAATACGCCAAATCTTGCTTTCCAGACGTGCAGTCACGCGTTGCAAGCGTGCCTTAGCGCGTTCTACTCCATTTAAAGCGCCTATTCTTCCCACGGCCAGGGATACGTTAAATCTAGCTTTCCAGACATGTAGACACGCGTTGCAAGCGAACCTTAGCGAGTACTGCTCCAATTGAAGCGCCAATTCTTCCCACGGCCTCGGATACGTCAAATTTAGCTTCCTAGACATGCAGACACGCGATCCAAGCGTACCTTAGCGGGTTCTGCTCCATTTGAAGCGCCAAATCTTCCCACGGCGTCAGATACGAAAACTCGAGCTTCCTAGACATGCAGACACGCGTTCCAAGCGTACCTTAGCGAGTACTGCTCCAATTGAAGCGCCAATTTTTCTCACGGCCTCGGATACGTCAAATTTAGCTTCCTAGACATGCAGACACGCGATCCAAGCGTGCCTTTGCGAGTACTGCTCCATTTGAAGCGCCAATTCTTCCCACGGCCAGGGATACGTCAAATCTAGCTTTCTAGACATGCAGGCATGCGTTTTAAGCGTGCCTTAGCGAGTACTGCTCCATTTGAAGCGCCAAATCTTCCCACGGCCAGATATACGTCAAATTTAGCTTCCTAGACATGCAGACACGCGTTGCAAGCGTACCTTAGCGAGTACTGCTCCATTTCAAGCGCCAATTCTTTCCACAGCCATGATACGTCATAACTAGCTTCCTGGACATGCAGACACGCGTTTCAAGCGTACCAAAGTGAGTACTGCTCCATCTAAAGCGCCAATTCTTCCCACGGCCAGGGATACGTTCAATCCAGATTTCTGGACATGCAGACACGCGTTGCAAGCGTACCTTAGCGAGTACTGCTCCATTTAAAGCGCCAATTCTTCCAACGGCCTCAGATACGTCATAACTAGCTTCCTAGACATGCAGACATGCGTTCTAAGCGTACCCAAGCGAGTACTGCTCCATTTGAAGCGCCAAATCTTCCCACGGCCAGGGATACGTCAAATCTAGCTTTCTAGACATGCAGTCACGCGTTGCAAGCGTGCCTTTGCGAGTACTGCTCCTTTTGAAGCGCCAAATCTTCCCACGGCCAGGGATACGTCAACTTTAGCTTTCTAGACATGCAGGCACACGTTGCAAGCGTACCTTAGCGAGTACTGCTCCAATTGAAGCGCCAATTCTTCCCACGGCCTCGGATACGTCAAATTTAGCTTCCTAGACATGCAGACACGCGATCCAAGCGTACCTTAGCGGGTTCTGCTCCATTTGAAGCGCCAAATCTTCCCACGGCGTCAGATACGAAAACTCGAGCTTCCTAGACATGCAGACACGCGTTCCAAGCGTACCTTAGCGAGTACTGCTCCATTTGAAGCGCCAATTCTTCCTACGGCCTGAGATACATCAAATTTAGCTTCCTAGACATGCAGACACGCGATCCAAGCGTACCTTAGCGGGTTCTGCTCCATTTGAAGCGCCAAATCTTCCCACGGCCTGAGATACGTCAAATTTAGCTTCCTAGACGTGCAGACACGCGTTGCAAGCGTACCTTAGCGAGTACTGCTCCATCTAAAGCGCCAATTCTTCCCACGGCCAGGGATACGTTCAATCCAGATTTCTGGACATGCAGACACGCGTTGCAAGCGTACCTTAGCGAATACGGTTCCATGTAAAGCGCCAATTTTTCCCACGGCCTCAAATACGCCAAATCTTGCTTTCCAGACGTGCAGTCACGCGTTGCAAGCGTGCCTTAGCGCGTTCTACTCCATTTAAAGTGCCAAATCTTCCCACGGCCAGGGATACGTCAAATCTAGCTTTCCAGACATGTAGACACGCGTTGCAAGCGAACCTTAGCGAGTACTGCTCCAATTGAAGCGCCAATTCTTCCCACGGCCTCGGATACGTCAAATTTAGCTTCCTAGACATGCAGACACGCGATCCAAGCGTACCTTAGCGGGTTCTGCTCCATTTGAAGCGCCAAATCTTCCCACGGCGTCAGATACGAAAACTCGAGCTTCCTAGACATGCAGACACGCGTTCCAAGCGTACCTTAGCGAGTACTGCTCCATTTGAAGCGCCAATTCTTCCTACGGCCTGAGATACATCAAATTTAGCTTTCTAGACATTCAGACACGCGTTGCAAGCGTACCTTAGCGAGTACTGCTCCATTTAAAGCGCCAATTCTTCCCACGGTATCAGATACGTCCAATCTAGCTTCCTAGACATGCAGACATGCGTTCTAAGCGTACCTAAGCGAGTACTGCTCCATTTGAAGCGCCAAATCTTCCCACGGCGTCAGATACGAAAACTCTAGCTTCCTAGACATGCAGACACGCGTTCTAAGCGTACCTAAGTGAGTACTGCTCCGTTTGAAGCCCCAATTCTTCCCACGGCCTTAGATACGTCCAATCTAACTTCCTAGACATGCAGACACGCGTTCCAAGCGTACCTTAGCGAGTACTGCTCCATTTGAAGCGCCAATTCTTCATACGGCCTGAGATAGATCAAATTTAGCTGTCTAGACATTCAGACACGCGTTGCAAGCGTACCTTAGCGAGTACTGCTCCATTTCAAGCGCCAATTCTTCCCACAGCCATGATACGTCAAAACCAGCTTTCTAGACATGCAGACATGCGTTTCAAGCGTACCCAAGCGAGTACTGCTCCATTGAAGCGCCAATTTTTCCCACGGCCAGGGATACGTTCAATCCAGATTTCTAGACATGCAGGCATGCGTTGCAAGCGTTCCTTAGCGAGTACTGCTCCATTTGAAGCGCCAAATCTTCCCACAGCGTCAGATACATAAAATTCAGCTTCCTAGACATGCAGAAACGCGTTCTAAGCGTACCTTAGCGGGTTCTGCTCCATTTGAAGCGCCAAGTCTTCCCACGGACCGAGATACGTCATATCTAGCTTCCTAGACATGCAGACACGCGTTGAAATCGTACCTTAGCGAGTACAGCTCCATTTAAAGCGCCAATTCTTCCCACAGCCATGATACGTCCAAACTAGCTTCCTAGACATGCAGACACGCGTTCTAAGCATACCTAAGCGAGTACTGCTCCATTTAAAGCGCCAATTCTTCCCACGGCCTTAGATACGTCCAATCCAGCTTCCTAGACATTCAGACACGCGTTCCAAGCGTACCTTAGCGAGTACTGCTCCATTTGAAGCGCCAATTCTTCCTACGGCCTGAGATACATCAAATTTAGCTTTCTAGACATTCAGACACGCGTTGCAAGCGTACCTTAGCGAGTACTGCTCCATTTCAAGCGCCAATTCTTCCCACAGCCATGATACGTCATAGCTAGCTTTCTAGACATGCAGACATGCGTTTCAAGCGTACCCAAGCGAGTACTGCTCCATTTGAAAGGCCAATTCTTCCCACGGCCAGGGATACATCAAATCTAGCTTTCTAGACATGCAGGCACGCGTTGCAAGCGTGCTTTAGCGAGTACTGCTCCATGTGAAGCGCCAAATCTTCCCACGGCCAGGGATACGTCAACTTTAGCTTTCTAGACATGCGGGCATGCGTTGCAAGCGTGCCTTAGCGAGTACTGCTCAATTTGAAGCGCCAAATCTTCCCACGGCCAGATATACGTCAAATTTAGCTTTCTAGACATGCCGACACGCGTTCTAAGCTACCTTAGCGAGTACTGCTCCATTTGAAACGCCAAATCTTCCCACGGCGTCAGATAAGAAAACACTAGCTTCCTAGACATGCAGACACGCGTTCTAAGCGTACCTAAGCGAGTACTGCTCCGTTTGAAGCCCCAATTCTTCCCACGGCCTTAGATACGTCCAATCTAGCTTCCTAGACATGCAGACACGCGTTTCAAGCGTCCCTTAGCGAGTACTGCTCCATTTCAAGCGCCAATTCTTCCCACAGCCATGATACGTCCAAACTAGCTTCCTGGACATGCAGACACGCGTTTCAAGCGTACCAAAGCGAGTACTGCTCCATTTAAAGCGCCAATTTTTCCCACGGCCAGGGATACGTCAAATCTAGCTTTCTAGACATGCAGGCATGCGTTGCAAGCGTGCCTTAGCGAGTACTGCTCCATTTGAAGCGCCAAATCTTCCCACAGCGTCAGATACATAAAATTTAGCTTCCTAGACATGCAGAAACGCGTTCTAAGCGTACCTTAGCGGGTTCTGCTCCATTTGAAGCGCCAAGTCTTCCCACGGACCGAGATACGTCATATCTAGCTTCCTAGACATGCAGAAACGCGTTGAAATTGTACCTTAACGAGTACAGCTCCATTTAAAGCGCCAATTCTTCCCACAGCCATGATACGTCCAAACTAGCTTCCTGGACACGCAGACACGCGTTTCAAGCGTACCAAAGCGAGTACTGCTCCATTTAAAGCGCCAATTTTTCCCACGGCCAGGGATACGTTCAATCCAGATTTCTAGACATGCGGGCATGCGTTGCAAGCGTGCCTTAGCGAGTACTGCTCAATTTGAAGCGCCAAATCTTCCCACGGCCAGATATACGTCAAATTTAGCTTTCTAGACATTCAGACACGCGTTGCAAGCGTACCTTAGCGAGTACTGCTCCATTTCAAGCGCCAATTCTTCCCACAGCCATGATACGTCATAACTAGCTTTCTAGACATGCAGACATGCTTTTCAAGCGTACCCAAGCGAGTACTGCTCCATTTGAAGCGCCAATTCTTCCTACGGCCAAGGATACATCAAATCTAGCTTTCTAGACATGCAGGCACGCGTTGCAAGCGTGCTTTAGCGAGTACTGCTCCATGGGAAGCGCCAAATCTTCCCACGGCCTGAGATACGTCAAATTTAGCTTCCTAGACGTGCAGACACGCGTTGCAAGCGTACCTTAGCGAGTACTGCTCCATTTGAAGCGCCAAATCTTCCCACGGCGTCAGATAAGAAAACACTAGCTTCCTAGACATGCAGACACGCGTTCTAAGCGTACCTAAGCGAGTACTGCTCCGTTTGAAGCCCCAACTCTTCCCACGGCCTTAGATACGTCCAATCTAGCTTCCTGGGCATGCAGACACGCGTTTCAAGCGTACCAAAGCGAGAATTGCTCCATTTAAAGCGCCAATTTTTCCCACGGCCTTAGATACGTCAAATCTAGCTTTCTAGACATGCAGGCATGCGTTGCAAGCGTGCCTTAGCGAGTACTGCTCCATTTGAAGCGCCAAATCTTCCCACAGCCATGATACGTCCAAACTAGCTTCCTGGACATGCAGACACGAGTTTCAAGCGTACCAAAGCGAGTACTGCTCCATGTGAAGCGCCAAATCTTCCCACGGCCAGGGATACGTCAACTTTAGCTTTCTAGACATGCGGGCATGCGTTGCAAGCGTGCCTTAGCGAGTACTGCTCAATTTGAAGCGCCAAATCTTCCCACGGCCAGATATACGTCAAATTTAGCTTTCTAGACATGCAGACACACGTTCTAAGCGTACCTAAGCGAGTTCTGCTCCATTTGAAGCGCCAAATCTTCCCACGGCGTCAGATAAGAAAACACTAGCTTCCTAGACATGCAGACACGCGTTCTAAGCGTACCTAAGCGAGTACTGCTCCGTTTGAAGCCCCAACTCTTCCCACGGCCTTAGATACGTCCAATCTAGCTTCCTAGACATGCAGACACGCGTTCCAAGCGTACCTTAGCGAGTACTGCTCCATTTGAAGCGCCAATTCTTCCCACAGCCATGATACGTCCAAACTAGCTTCCTGGACATGCAGACACGCGTTTCAAGCGTACCAAAGCGAGTACTGCTCCATTAAAAGCGCCAATTTTTCCCACGGCCAGGGATACGTCAAATCTAGCTTTCTAGACATGCAGGCATGCGTTGCAAGCGTGCCTTAGCGAGTACTGCTCCATTTGAAGCGCCAAATCTTCCCACAGCGTCAGATACATAAAATTCAGCTTCCTAGACATGCAGAAACGCGTTCTAAGCGTACCTTAGCGGGTTCTGCTCCATTTGAAGCGCCAAGTCTTCCCACGGACCGAGATACGTCATATCTAGCTTCCTAGACATGCAGACACGCGTTGAAATCGTACCTTAGCGAGTACAGCTCCATTTAAAGCGCCAATTCTTCCCACAGCCATGATACGTCCAAACTAGCTTCCTGGGCATGCAGACACGCGTTTCAAGCGTACCAAAGCGAGAATTGCTCCATTTAAAGCGCCAATTTTTCCCACGGCCTTAGATACGTCAAATCTAGCTTTCTAGACATGCAGGCATGCGTTGCAAGCGTGCCTTAGCGAGTACTGCTCCATTTGAAGCGCCAAATCTTCCCACGGCCAGATATACGTCAAATTTAGCTTTCTAGACATGCAGACACGCATTGCAAGCGTACCTTAGCGAGTACAGCTCCATTTAAAGCGCCAATTCTTCCCACAGACATGATACGTCCAAACTAGCTTCCTGGACATGCAGACACGCGTCAAGCGTACCTTAGCGAGTACTGCTCCATTTAGAGCGCCAATTCTTCCCACGGTATCAGATACGTCCAATCTAGCTTCCTAGACATGCAGACATGCGTTCTAAGCGTACCTAAGCGAGTACTGCTCCATTTGAAGCGCCAAATCTTCCCACGGCGTCAGATACGAAAACTCTAGCTTCCTAGACATGCAGACACGCGTTCTAAGCGTACCTAAGCGAGTACTGCTCCGTTTGAAGCCCCAATTCTT
>MBPM02000031.1:600000-791934 GCA_001695595.3 Plasmopara viticola
AATCATTCAGATATAAAATGTTCCCATGAAGATAATTAGCACCTTCCGCAGGAGTGAGCATGACACTTGGCCATACCAAACGAAGTGAATAAATGCACGTTTAATCACAACGTAATGTAATTAAACACGAGCTTCAAGTAACCAGTTCTCTTAGCTTTGGCCAACTGCCCAAACTCTGATCGGGATAGAAATATTTTGCCATACGTTTCATTGAGCCCCTTTGCGACTTTACCCGGGACAGACATAAGCTCTTCATAGCTGATGTATTTTTTCTCTTCTTCGGGTGTCAGTTCGTTGTCCAGCTTTGCAGCCTTGTTTTGCTTACAAAACAATACTCCTTTCGAATCGTAATTTAGTATCTAAATGCATCCCGGTATCTGTTCTTGATCATTTTTCACATGGCATTCAATGATTGAATCAGACTAACTTTGCTCGTGTAGATGCTCATCAGAAGCGCAATAATCGTCGATATCTGTACCTTGAACGTCTTTTGGAAGGGAGCGTCATTGTATTAATTTGAATACTGAATATTGGCGCTGAACTCATTTAGGGACCATTGCTCTTTCGCAATCCCCCCATTGTAGAGCTTGATCAATTGCCTGGTGTATGACTTGATCGTAGTGTCCGATAGATTGTCCTGATCACTTCCTAGATTAACATCACGAGTAATAATATTTTTGATCTCATTCAGACTGAGTCTTTTAGATCTATTAACCTTCTACATATTTTTTCGTCTCTCGCTCTGTATTTAAGTAAGCCTGATAGCCTGATATTCAATTTAGATGTACAAGGAATTCCCTGTCGATTTGAGCCACGCTCAGGCTATCAAAGCCATACACGGCAACCTGTCCGTTTATCCCACTCGCAGTTGTACATTATTTCCATATTGAGAACTACAAGAAGCTTGTGAAGGCTTACGAGCCGGGTAAAGGCACAACGCTGCATATGTCTCGTGGAGAAGTACTTCGCACTCATCAATCTGGATTAGGTGGCTCTGGCTTCTGGGGAAGCTTGTGGGATGGAATCAAGTCGGCTGCAAAAGGTATTGGTGGCTTTCTTAAAAGTGTCTGGAAGCCAATCACGTCTAGACTCCTGGATAATATTGCCACCGCCGCTGGACCTGAAGCTGATCCATTGCGTGGTTTGGTGAAAGAGGTGAGTGGTGTAGGCATGGCGCCTCTCATGACTCGTCGTCGTATGAAAGGGGGAAGCTTCCGTCTTGACAAATATAACAATAGTCATGATCGGTTCAGTTTATTAAATCGTGTGTAGTCAAAGCGACATTTGCTATGTTGGTAGCAAGTTTTATGTACTCAAACATCATATGAATGGGCATCGGTCTAATTTCAAGCGTTGGGATGAAGGGAATTTAAGAAGTTAAACTGCAATTTTTCCATATTTTCGACAGTATGGCCCATACGAGTTTATAGTCATGTTGGTCAAGCAGTATGAGGTTGCCGATAGGTCTCAGCTTCGTGCTAATGAAACGTTGTGGATCAACAAGTTCAAGAAAATTTGCGTCAATAAGATTCATCCATTTGCACTACTGAAACTGCAAAACAGCAGGAGAACACAAGAAAGTACTGGGAAGCCAATAAATAAGTGCTCAATGAAAAAAAAAAGAAATACAACGAGCTTCATAAAGAGAGACTTGTCAAGAAGGTTACATGTGAATGTGGTGGTCATTACCAATATAGAGGCAGAATCCAAGAAGCTATCAGATGGGTGGAAGCACAGTAGATCCGGCAAATCTGTTAGCTTAATCTTTTTTTTGTCTCTGCATATGATTTCTCGTCACCAATCATTTTATGCGAAAACGTGATATTTTTAATAACATGAGATTTTGATCGGTCAAGGCGGTTGTACTTATCACAGCATCCTTTTATGTGCGCCTTGCGACAGCTCTTACACATATTAAGCTTTTTTTCTACAAACCTCGTATCAACAAGCATCATATTTGAGATACTGATCGTATCTTCTGGCGTTTGCTTCATTTCATATCGCTCCTTGATATACGCTTTCAGGCCTTATCGAATTAAGAGACACTGATAGAAGCACCTTCTTCGTATGTACATTTCTCGGAGATGAATTGGTAGGTGTTCTTGGTAGCCAAACGAAGAAGGTTGCGGTTTTCAATGAATGAGACCAGACAGAATGACTCAACTCCTTTGTTCTTATATTTGGAATAAACCTTCAGATAGGTTGATCGACAGCGGTGTAGAAAGACGCCAAATTTCTGGTCTTTGATCTCATTCTCAACAGAAATGATTTTCTCAAAGTAGCGACCATGAAACGACGAATTACTTTCCCTGACTCATCTTTGTAGTTCGGTAGCTTGTTGCTGTTAAGAATTGTTCCAATATTTCAATCAGACACACTTACTGAACGCTGTTTTCCTTTTACCGGAATTGGAACTTGAGATATTAATCAAGCAGCGGAGCATAGTCAGTATTAAGCTCAAACTCTGAATCAATGTATCTTCGAATCTGAATGTTCTCCACAATATCAGCAGTCAAAATAAAAGCGGCATTCGATAGATCGTAGATACTATTGCGGAATTCAATGTAGTTGTAGTCAAGCTTAATGAACTCAAAGTCCGGGTTGATGATGTTACTGATGAAGTAAAGTAATTGCTGATGATCTTGCGACTTGCACATATGGAACAGAGGCTCATCAGTAAACAGTACATTCAGTAACACAGCCCGATCATCGTATCTACAAACATAGTAATATGGAAGCAAATTCTCAGAGATTGCTCCAAATTGAAATTAACGCCTATACTTGTCTTTGACGTTCTCAATCAGCTTCTCCTTTAGAATATCTAATGATCTTCTCTTTTCCTTATCTTCATTCTTTTCTTTGACGTCTTAGGGTTCATAAACCGCTTTCCATTCCTTGTATCCATCTGGATCGGTTCCTTCAACAAAAAAATTAATTTGGGATTTAGTTAGCTTGGGGTAATACTTGGATGGTTCCCAGTCATTGAACACTTTCAATGCAGCGGCTTGATCAAATCGATCTGTCATTGTATAAAGAATGCACAAACATGTCTTCCGCATTAAGCCAAGATTGATGTGTTGCTTGCGATGTAGCAAAGCAACCAAGTTACAAGTATTATTGTTATCCCAGTACCACGATCTCTTCATCATGCGGCATAGTTTGTATAGACGCTGATCGTATAGTCCATTTGACACACAATATTTCACAAGATTAAGTTCCTCATAAAGCCCTAAGAAGGCTTTTTTGTCCTCATCTGATTTAAAGTAGATATGCTTACGCGAGGTTACTTTGCCATCTTTTCGATTTTCAAGTTGGATTGGTGAGATATAACCCTGACTGAATAATACTTGTGGATCTGCACTTTTAATGCTTTGTTGATCGATTGGTGTTTCCTTCGCAAGTGAGCGCCAAGCATCGGTTACTTCAGAAAACTCCAAAATGTCTCCATTCCCGGTTTCAAGTCCATAAGCATCCCAAGTAATGCCCTTTGTCTCTGCATCAGTTCTAGTCGAGGTCACTTCTTTCTTAGAATCGTCCTATATATATATATATATGTCCGAATTATATAATTGTTCCGAATCTGAATTATATTCCTCCTAATATACCGCGCTATCCGCGATCACCGGTTCGACAATCGACTCATCCACATTTGCAACTTTACTAACTTTGACATTCGAGGCCTCGGCGGGTTCGATCACCAATGGCGCTGGTGTATCAACAACCTCAGCGACGACTGGTGTATTGACTTGTGGTGACATTTCTTCTACTATATTACTCTCCACGACAGTATTTCTATGATCCATAATAATTGGATGCTTGCCGCAGCGACCCTTGTTGCGAGCTAGCAAACACTGTTCTCCGTTCTTTTTGATAAAGTTGCACATTGTCATTATACTGAAGTTATATTTTTATATTCTATATAGTCGTCGCTCAAGATCATAATTTTAGATGATGTCTTCGTGCGGGAATCCCGCCATGAAGTCACATTAGCGAGTGGATCATATGACTCGTATTCATGTTAAATGTGTCGAGTATACCCGTAAAAGTTTTGTCTCACACGAAACAATAACCGAGACAAGGTTTGGTCCATCTTATATTGTTAGGAGATATCTTTTAGATGAAGTGTGAGTCATAGCAAAACACTCACAAAGCTTTCAATTAGAACATGTCGAAAGATCCTATAGTAACTTTATATCATTAGTAAATATTTGTGAGTATGTGAGTATGTGAGTATTGGGATAGATAAACCATAAATACATGTAGGGGTCTAGGACCCTACCATGAAATATTGTGAATATATGGAGTGGCTAAAAAGGCCATTTTTTAATACTGACATACCCACAAATTCAAGAGATGTGACACACACGACGGCCCTTCTCGTGGTATGTTTTTTTTATAAATAACTGTGAGCATTAAAACAAAATACTCACGCAGTATTCGCAGAGTCACTGTGCAATGCTACGAAAATTTCTGGTTTATACCGGTGTAGAAACCGGTTTTTCACGGCGGTGACTTTACCATGGCAGCATCTTGTGTTTTAATTATTCTGCGCGGGCTTTCAATTCTTGTGGTCGGTATATACTGGTATTTATCTGGTCGTTGCAATGGAAATGATACTGTTCATATTCTAAGGTCGTTCTTATTGATTTGGTCATTAAATGCTAAATAGAATTAGATTCATGAAGTGAGATAACTACCACCACGAAAATGGCCACCATTTGGAGCGCTTGCGCTTCTTCTTCATCCGTTTTCTCTGGTTTTTGATAGAAGGAAAAGTGGGGCACGCTCCTTTGATCGCGTTCGACAACTTGTTCTCCACACGTCCAGAATTGCGTCATGGCTGTAAGTACTAGACAAATGCCGATCAAGTAGTATACCCATACGTGAGCGCCAATACTTAGACATCCTTTTTCGTCTTCTGAATCTTCTCCAGTGATCTTGATGACGGCATAAAGTACTGCAGCAATGAAAGATAAAATGGCTTGTAGTATGATGAAGTGACTGCCTTCACCAAAAACGCTGTCGATCAGCAATGGCGCGTGCGCGAAAAGACATGATAATTTACCTTCATCCGCATCGTCGGCGTCAGGAACAACCACAATGAGTGCTTCATTCTTTGAACCACCAAATGATCCAATCGGTGAATCCTCTTCCACCGCCTCTTTCGCAACGTACTTCGCACGGTTCTCGAAGATTGTGAGGTCGGTCGAGAGCGTTCGACAACTCCTTCTTCACTTCCTTTCGGAACGTATCCACATCCTCAATATCCACGACAACAGAAGTCGCCGATTTCAACGCCTTGCCGTCCTCGCTCACGAGCTGCAACCACTTTTGCGCCATCACTTGGCAAATTCGCTAGCGAGGAACCTCAAGTGAGGTTTAATGATGAGCGGACGGGATATGTCGTCTATGATACATCGTCCGCTCAAGTAGTGATAAATGGCATCTAGAGCACCCCTAGATACCCTTAAAGACAGCGATGATGTTCTATGTTGTACTCTATCGCTGCCTACAATAAGTCTCGAATTTGGCTTGAATTTTATTAGCACAAACACTTAGCGGCTCACACTAACAGTTTATAAGCCGCTTGTGCTTCACACTAATAAATCGATACTAAATCGATTTTTATTCGGAATCCTTTAGCAATTTCTTAATGCTCTATTAAGATTCAATACTACAAATTCCGAGTTTGGCTTGAAATTTATTTGCACCGGCAGTACTACAGTTGCTCTGATATGTAAAGAAAGAGCGGACAATGGACGGCGAAATACACTATGCCTGTAAGGGTAGGGGCAGCGTCCAACGAAGGCGCGGTCGAAGAGAAAGATGAGCGAGACACACATATGCTTCCAGACCATAATCATCAGCGTCGCTGGCGAGACATATTACGAAATGCCAAGCTCACAGAAGTCGAAACGCTCACGTTTTTCAGCGAGTTCAATCGCGCGAGAGAGCTCACTGATGAGGATGTCATCGAGCGCTGCAACTTCCTTATGCGGCATGTGCCTCCTAAGAGCTATTTGGGTCTAAAGATCAAGGGTAGATTTGTTTAAATGATCAAGCGCCTTGAAAAGGTATGTAATTGTTATCTGTTGTCATGTGTCGATTGCCGTTATCGTAACCTGTTTGTAGGTCGACCTGCGAGAGCATTGCCTCAGTCGTGATGACTGTCTGCAACCAAGCGGCATTGTCTAGAAGACGGGCGAAGAGGTCGAGACCGCTGGACGAGACTGCTTTCCTGAAGACGTGATGATGTGTATTATTGACAAGGACCTTATCAAATTGTGGCCATTGCTGTCGTTCATGCAAGGAATTGGCACGCTCCATCAAGTCGACGGTCGCGCGATTGACCTTGGGCGAAAGATCATGCATCTGTTAAACGAGCTGGGCAAAAAGCATTTGTCGCTCGCGAAGCTACTTGATCCACCAACGGTTATTTTAAATCGACAGGCTAAAAACATCAACCCAGCTGCAGTCGTCATCCCTGCTGGGCTCGCTCCTGGAAATGCATGCTTTCCCTGACGCCGTCGGCATCTGGACTTGTCCATCGGAATTACGCGCTGGCGAACTTATTGGCCATCTACGTGCTGCACTCGCCCCTAGGTTGCTGCCCGGCGTTGTCCCACAATTCCATCATTTTAACGCACCCATGCAGAACATTTAAATTCAACGCGTCAACTCAACAATGCTCCGGCCGTCATTGCTTTTCTGGGCGCCATAGGCGCCTTCTACCCGCACTGCTGTCGTGCCATCATCGCTCACATTGGCCATGCCAACAAGCCGTCGTCGCTTTGAATTGCCATTGCAAATCTCTTATAGATATTAACACTCACACTTCCAAACGTGTCCGCGGCCATTCTTACCATTGATCAAAAGCATCGGTACATGACATTTCATTCACAGTGGGGCATTTGAGACTAGTAATGAGCAAATTACCTCAGTATAATAGAAAGTATTTGAAGGACTCAGCGTCGTATTTTATGACAGCATTTTATGTTAATACTTTTGTCGTAAGACACACGGATTAGTGCTGAAGCGCGAGTAGATACAATTTTGTCTGGTGCTTTAACTGATTCAGTAAAGGATCATGTTTCGTTATCGTAGCTTCGTTACCAGCTGTATTCGCCACGAGCTGCCTCTCTATTTCCTCCAGTTGAACTCTGGTACCCTCCATCATGAGATCGCTTAGTGCTAATTGAAAAAAGCGTACTTCAACGATCAGCTACAAAATCAAGGAATCACAGACGCGATTGTTATCTTAGTTAACGAGTTTAAGCCCATGGATAAAACTCACATGATACAGAATCCACTCATTCCGATTCAAAATGTTTGATATCTTCAACTCACGTGCCGAAGTCTTCAGAAACTCAGCTAATGCTGCGACTAATGGGTCCGTCACGATTTGAATATAATCCCAGCATTGAGGGTAAGCACCAACACTCGTTTCGACCTCACTGCGTAGCGTAATAAGCTGCAACAGAACGTTAAAAACGTATTGACGAGGGTCCGAGGGCATTACTGTTGAATGCACAGGATTGGATGCTGAAGTCTGCATTACCAACGAAGCCGAAATTCCAACACTACCAGTGCGATTAGTGAGAGAGTGGTATCTGCTGCTGCAAGGCTGAAATGGTTCTTCTGCCGCTCCACATTGAAGGCTTTTCTTTAATAGTGCAATGTGTGAGGACGAGTAGAGGTCCATGCACTTACTTTCCACACTTTGCACTAAGTTACTAAGAGCTTGAGTAGTGGACGTGGCTGCCCGACCGTGCTGTAGCAAGCTTTTGTAGGCATCTTCGCCAAAATTGCCATACTTGAGTTGCATTACCCATCCGTCGACAGTGCGAAGACACTTTTCGCGAAACTCAATGCAATTTGCAACGATTGCAAGCAAAATGCACGCTCGTGCCTCACTTCGGATGTGAGTATTCTCATCACAAGTATCTCTTTGACCGTGCGCTAAAGAAGTGATTTCTGCAACAAAAGCAGCCACAAGTTTTTCGAGAAATTCTGACAACATTTCGCGCAGGTGCTTTTCTAGATGCTGGATCACCTGTGATCGAAATTGAGCATCGGGGTCGGTACTTCCAGACACCACAGTAGATGTACAATCTGTAGTATTCAGCACATTCAGCAACACGTGTCCAACATTCTTCCAGATGCCTTCCCATTTTCTTAAAATGTCTGTAGCGCAAGTTGTAAACACTTGCGGACGATGCAGCAGTATCTTGGACTCAGAAGAAATCCGAGATGTATTTTTTGTTGCGTCAAACGCCTGTTGGACTTCCAAGATCAGACGCTGCACCTTTGTTTGCGGATCAGTCGACATTACTAAGCTATGATTGTATGCGATGGAAGCTGCAATGGAATCCACGCTCGAAAATGATGGAAGGACTGTCACGATCGGCTCAAAATACTCTGTAAGCAACCCTGATTGTGCAGACAGACATTCTTGTTTCAAAAACTCGAGTACAACAGCCATCCGAAATTTGATACAGAAACTTTCGTTGAGCTGTATAAGATTGGCATTGAGCGTGTTAGCGTTAGGGCATTTGCGGAGACTTCGAAGTTGACGAAAGACTTCGGACAATAACTTGAGACTTTTTGCTGAAGGTGATAACGTATGGCGCTCCAACAATTCAACACATTTCGACAGTATAATCCACGCTTTTTGCTGAACGCGCTCGGCCTCAAAGGAAGTAACGGCTTTACCGGATATTGCCATATTACCTGCTGCTGGAGTCTTAAAAAGCTCGCAAATAAAGTCCCATAACCCATTATGAAAGCGTGCCACGCCAGCAACGCATTCATTGATAATGTTCTCACTGTTTATAGGTAGGGAAGGCGAAGCCACATTTTGGCTGGCATCATTTTCATCAAGCGATAATTTGCGCTCCAGGTACTCTAACTGTTTGGTGATACATATAAGAATGGGTTTTTCTGCCAGCCCCAATTCAGTCAAAACACTGATTGTGTGCTTCTATAAAAAAGAAATGAATTGTTACAAAGACCAGTAAAGCCATTATTGATTGACGACTAAAACCAACCTGATTCGTTACCGATGCTGTCATATCCTCTAGCTTTTGGAGCAACTCTGTATTAGCAGTAGCTGCGATATTATGCCCAGCTAATACAATGCGCTTCAGTGGCGGAGCAAGGCTCACTAGCTTAGCGCTCTGGTGTTTTAGTCGTGTGTATTCAATCGCCAGCGTGTCATAATTCTTAAGGAGCAAATTGATCTTCATCTTGCTTGTCAGCTCCAAAATGGGCCGCAGGCGTGCCACCACCGCAAGTGTGTGACGAATTTGTCGCAACTTCCTTGCACGTTGCAGCATCACCGCTAATGAGGCGTCTGTCACGTGGTTGAGGTTGTGCATGTCTGTTACCAGAGCTTCGGTATCGCGATGGTGTGAACTAACGTCGGCAGCCAAAGTGCGAACGGCTTCATGGCAGCTTAGGTACTGGTCAAAATGTGCACTTACGAGGGCCTTGAGTTGCGTTGTCTTGTCATTAGTGATCTTGCTCAGCGCTGCTAGCCTCGTTTGGAGCTCTACAAACGTTGTGTTCTACTTACTTGCAATACAGCGGATTAGTGAATTAATTGAAAGCAAATAAATAATAAATTACCGCGTGCGTAGTGGCCAGATAAAATGCAGCGTCAAACTTTGGAGAGGAAAAGTCAATCTCCGCCTGAGAGGGTGTAGCCGCGGAGGGTGAGATTTCCGCCATATTGCGACTTTTCACACTGTCAACCGACATCTAGTACTATTTACTTAAGCTAACAGATTGTATGTCTTTTCTTACTACCGTGTTTTGTCAATCTTATTGATTGCTAAAACCCAAACACCCTTTATTGGTTCGCGCATTCTATTTCATGAAAACTGCGGTTAAATTAAGCATTTAACCAGAATTTATAGCATAAATTCCTGATACACTTTGTTGCTTGTTTCTTCATGAAAAACATAGGCCAATTGATCGAGAAACGATTGAAAGCAATCCATGTCTTTTTCATAGACCTGAAAGCCCACAAGTACCCGACCGACGTCGGCGCCATGATTTCGGTAGTGAAAAAGACTAATATTCCACGTGATCTGCAGCGCCTCCAAGAATGTAGCAAGCGCGCGAGGGTGGTCTGGAAACTCAAAGCGATACAGCCGCTCATTTTGTATCCCGCCACGTGCTTTCCCGCCAGCCAAGTATCGCGTATGTACCTTCGCCAACTCGTTGTCGGTTAAGTCCAGCACTTGCCATACGCCAGAGCGCGATGCAGACTCATCCTTCCGCAATGCACGAATAGCAGCTTCTGCGTGTTCGGCCGTTGGTGAATGAAACGACAGGTGCACGCGAGCTTTCTGAGTATTGGCGTAGCGATAGCTGAACTCGGTAATGCAAACGCCTACTGCGTCAAGTCGGCGATTGAGCCGCAAGAAAGCACCTGGAGTCTCATCGATCTCTACTGCGAGTAACCTCTCGTGCGAGTCTGCATGCTCAGAAACAAAGCGTAGACGTGCAAAGTCAATGTTGGCACCGGACGTGACTGCAACAAAGTGGCAACCCGATAGTCCACGTGTCTTTGCGTACTGCGTCATACCGGCAATGGACAGGACACCTGCCGGTTCCAGAATGGCACGCGTATCGTTAAATCCAGCCTTTATTGCAGCGCAGATCTCATTTGTTGATACAGTCACCATCTCGTCGACATACTCGGCACAAACGCGAAATGTCTCACTTCCCACCTTCTTGACAGCTGCGCCATCTGCAAATAGTCCGACGTGATCCAGTTCAACCACTTTTCCAGCTTTGAGTGATTCCGTCATACCTGCGGCATCAGCTGCTTCAACACCAATTACCTTAACACTTGGTCGAATTTGTTTTACCCAAGCCGCGATACCCGCAAGCATGCCGCCTCCTCCCGAGGCAACAAAAATGGCGTCTAGCTTTTTATTCTTTCCACTAGTCTGCTGCAAAATCTCCATCCCAATCGTGCCCTGTCCGGCAATGACGTAAGGATCGTCGAAGGGCAATATAAGCGTCAGTTTCTCCTGCTCCACCAGTTTGCGGGCCTTAGCGGCTGCGTCGTCGAATGTCTTGCCATGTAAAATAACATCGACAAACTCTTTTCCGTAATGTCGCACGGCATTTACCTTAATTTCGGGCGTGGCCAAAGGCATGACGACTTTGGCACGGACCCCAAGCTTGCAAGCTGACAGTGCCACACCCTGCGCATGATTACCAGCCGAGCAGCATACACAGCCCGCAGCCTTCTCCTCCTCCGACAAACTCGCCATTTTATTGTACGCACCACGGATTTTAAAGCTAAAAACGGGCTGCAGGTCCTCGCGCTTGAGCAACACGCGATTCTGCAACGCATGAGATAGCGCCGGTGCTTCTTGCAGCGGCGTTTGCTCTGCCACGTCGTACACACGTGACTCTAAAATCATACGTCGATAATTTGGCAGTGAATGCATCGACTGGCGGCGCACGGCATTGCTCACGCGCACGAAATGCGAGCGACGTGGCATGCGTCAAGCTCCAAACTTAACAAGTAACTTATAGCACGAAATTCTTGTCAATTCCACAATATCTCTTTCTGCAACTAAAAAAGATTACACGTACTAAATGCTCAGTCTCCAAAAAATATGTGGCGACGGGTGCAAATCCTACTGGTAGGTAATTCACGGTGTGATGTGTCTGGCCGATTATTATTTAGTGCTCGGCTCAACAAAACTCTTTGCCCACTTTCTAATTCGAATCCGAGTCGGAATCGTTCAGCACTTCAAACGCATTGGCCGTCTTCGCTGCAGCAGGTGCCTGAATTTTTAGTGTAGAGAGTTCCATAAGCTTTGAACGGGGATCGGATTTTCTTGCCAATGTGTTCTCTTTTCCTACACCACCGCGTCCGCGCCCACCGTCAAAAGAGCGACGATCACCGCGACCACCTTCGGAAGAACGACGATCACCACGTCCGCGTCCATGGCCACCACGAGAGCTCTCATCGTGGCTGCCTTTGCGAGTCACCACCTTAGCCTTCACCGCTTTTTCATCCTTGGCCTTAGCTTTGACTTCTTTCGCTTCTTTCGCTTCCTTAGCTTTCGCCTTCCGTTCGCGATCAAATGCCTGCTTGCGCTCGAGGTAAGCGGTCTCATCGCGAGGCTTGGCCTCTCCAAAAATGCTTGGTTTATGAACGTCTGACCCTTTTTTCTCGGACGAAGTGGAGCGTGGCAGCAGAGTCAGCCGCTGGCGTTCCCGCGGGGTTTCGTTCTTTTCCCTGCACTCAAAGATTAATGTTAAAGACTACAGTCCCAGACCAATGGCTGTGAGTACTCACCGACGGTCATTTAAATGCTCTTTACGCTTGTCAAAACGGTTGCTGTCACGTGGCTTGCGCTCATGGTCCAGCGCCACGTCCATCTTGACATGGCGGCCATCAAGCTTTTGGTTGTCTAGGTCAAGCGCCTGCACAAGATGTTCCTTCTCGTAAAACTCCACGTAAGCAAAGCCTTTAAGACGGTTGTCGTGGTCACGCGGAAAACGAATGTCTTTAATGCCGTCCAGACCAATGAAATCTGCCAGGTCGTCCTCCGTGAGCCTAAAAGACAAGTTGCCAACGAATAGCTACGAGGAGAACGTCAGCTCAACAGAGACATATTGCTAGCAAGACTAGATTCACCTTCCACGGACCAATGTCCGGTACAGGATTCTTCGGACGCTCTTCACGCGGCTCACGTCGACGTTCGTGGCCTTTGCGACGGTCTTCGTAGCTGTTGCGGCGAGTATCGTGCCCTCGCGGCTCTAGACCATAAAAAAGAGTGCAAACTGTGAATATAGATCGTTCCCATTGGACAGTCAATTGTGCCTAAATTATTACCATCGTGATGCTGCTCGTAGTGTTGGATCTCTTCCTCTTCAATGGGCTGAGGCGTTTCCGTCCTATTGATGAGAGATTAGCAATGCGGGTGAGAAGCAATACACCGACATACCGAGAAATCTTGGGGAGCACGGGTAGTGGCTGAATGTCGACGTCGTCGTCGTCGGCCCAGGAGCTAGCGCCGCCGCGGGCGAAGCTCAGATTATTCGCCATTGGATTGTATATAATTTGTTTCTTCTATAGAATTAAGTAGCATTTTTTAATGTACGGCTCTGAATAAGCGGGTCAAATTAGTTCAATTTAATTTGCCTATAGCAATCACTAATTCTGTCCGACATATCACGGAAGCAAATTTGCGTGAGAAATGTGTTAACAGAGTGGAGGTGTTAATCAGCGTTGAAGAGAACAATTGAATTGTACTTAGGAACGCTCTATACTGGTAATACTTTAGCACGCTGCATGGGGATCACTTTCTGGTCGCCATAATTAAATGACATTTTGCACAAATGGCTGTGTCATATCCCACGAAAAAAAATATTGTAAATCTTTCTAGACATTTAAAATGATTATCGCAGCAAGCAGTTATGAGATTCAAGCTCATGCAGGGCATGTAATTGCTGCTTATTCAAGAAACTGCATGTAGTGTGTTTGCATCCACGGGATGCGTTAAGCATCGCGTCATGAGAGAGCCAAGTAGCCATGATCTGAATGAGCATACTGATCTATCCTTCAACTGGCTTAGACTCTGATGCAGATCGACTATACTTGTAGCGAGGCTGTAGTAGTCAATTGCTTATAGGAAGGTCTTTGACCTTAGTATTTCTGTTGCCTGACACCAAAATTTGGTTTTTTCTCACTCAAACTAGCTTAAATGTTCCCAATATTGGCCCCATAATACCCAATTTTAACGGGGTAAATATCTAAATTCGTTTAAAAAGCTCTTTCTACTTGGCTTCTGTTAGCTCTTTAGCATTCCTCTGATTGATGTTGGGACATCACATGACTTGTGCCACACAATATAATACTGGTATAACGCAGATTGTGGCTCATGCAAACTCTCGTTTTACGCACATATCAGAGGTACACAACCCAAGCATCGTATAAATGCTTGAGTTGTGTGTGGCATTGCACTGAGTTGCACTTCAAAGCCGTTTAATAACGTTCGGGAAAAAGTGCAAGTTACTGTTACTTAATATGACCGCGTATAATTTTTAATGAGATAATATATCCAGCTAGAGGCTGTCAAATTGACAATTCCGTCCATGACCAGAATTTACTTCCCATAAAATACGCACCGGTATCGGATTGAGTGCATCTTCTAATCACAATTTCGTTGCAGATATATCATTTTAGCGAGCGGGGTCAATTACGCCCCACTAATGCGATAGAATAACAATGTGGCTGTCTGTCGGATATTAATTAGCCTGGAACTTGTCTTTGGCTTGCTAAATTTGTGTAGTAACACGAAAGTAGGAGTGTTCGTGAATCAAGCGAGCAAATGATGTATTATCATCATTATGACGTATTATCATCATTTGCTTGCTTGATTCACGAACACTTCTAACAACATTTGGCGCGAAGTAAGCAGCAAGCCTGGTTAGGGATGGGTATGTATTATTTCAATCACCCTTAGAAAGATTGCTCGACGGAAAGCGTCAGCTGTCAGAACACTGCGCATCACGTTTGGTGGACATTTTATTTGTCAGACGACAAGCTCTTGATTGTTTTGTTTGCAACCAGCAGTGCGAATTACGCTTTCTTTAAAAGCTAATCACGCTTTAATGTATGTTTACAGAAGGGTGTAAACTTTTGTAGGCACGAGCTTTTAGAGACTGGTAGAAAAGAGGCTCGGGAGAGCTATTTATCTCGGGTCTCTTATTTGAGACCAGTTTCGTTGCGGACGCAATAAGCAGGTCGTTTTAAAAGCTAGCTGGCAGCGATTGCACCTGCTAAAGACAACAACTGAAAAATCGACATATCTGAAAAATCAAACTCGAATATATTGACCAAGCGTATAGAACATTAAAAGATATTACTCACCTACCACCCAGAAGGGCGACTTAAGCATTTGCAAATGAGATATAATATCATCTTATCTGATCTTTAGAGGTTTTGAAGTTGCATATATTGGCGTTCACCATCGACTTCCTCGAGACAATGACAAGACGAAAGACGTCTTGAAATTTGGTATAACCCCCCAGTACCTTTTTCGAGCAAAGCCCTAAACTTCATCAGTAAGTAAACATACTGTGACCGAGCCGCCAGCTGAGTTAAGTTTGTTTATTTTTAGTGGCCAGCTAAATCTGGAGCCAACTGTAAAAGAAATTACTTAAAGCCGTTAGAATTATCGCACTGTATTGATTTGATTGCGAAGCTAACAGATCGTATGTCGAAAGAGTCAGTCTATATTCCAAGTGTCTGAAGTTCTAATATCGCTTCGAAGAGAAAAGGTTTCTGCTAAAATCAAATCCAATCTCATGCTCGTGCAATTGTTCGCGCAGGATATGTTGCTTTTGGTATAAAAAAGTAGCAAGGATGAGGTGGGAGCAACCTACACGGCTAATTCTAATTAAACACTAGTATCGGTACTTCCGTGCGAAACGAAAAGTACCACTGAGGCGTTTTTACGAGAGCCGCTTGATACTTGTAATGTGGCACAATTATCCCGCTTTATTAAACTCAAGTAGGCCGTACATTGCGTTTGATTAAGAAAAACCGAAGACATTTGCGATCCGGTGCAAGAAGGGGAGGGAAAACTGAAAGTTTGTTGCGGTCTTGAGGTCGCATATTGTGTTAACTCCTAGCGCCTAAATAAAGATGATCCGAAAAGTGGATTGACCCAAAAATAAAATCGATTGTATCCCGAATTCACGGACCTAAGAGTTTGTGTATTTGGACTGCAATACCCTGCAAGCTTACCTAATTCTAAAACAAGCGCCTTAATATAAACGTGGTGGTAACAATACCCAAGAGTATCTTCGTATCAAATGTAAGCCATAGCCTCTTCCGATACTCAGTTTAGTAAATTTTATGCGAAATTGTGAACATGCACATAGGCTTCATCTGATTGCGCTCCGACTTCACCAATTTATCAGTATTTACCGCTCGGGGGGTGACCATCAAAACGCCCTTGCGGCGCCGTACGCAAATCAGTGTATTACTCGGCTTCGTATGGGGTAAAGCTATCAAGGAGGGGCCTACCTTCTTTGTCGGACCCAATATCAGTAGAGTGAAAGGACCTCTTACAAGACGGCGACTTTCTTCGATACCCGGCGATGGTCGAGTCACAACGAACATCGCCCACTATGTCAATTGACCCACCCTTGCATTGTTGATTAAGTCGTCGTTTTTGCGTCCATTCTCTACTTTTTTGTACATCTTGACACCACCAGCGAGGTAACCCAGGTCGAGTATTTGCTCCAATAAATTGACATAGTTTAATGCTTGGACGACACCTTTCGCAAGGCAGCAAGTCTGACGCAAAATTACCATATCTAGGGCTTACCCTCGGCCAATAAAGTCATTTTGACTTTTTTGCAGCCTAAGCAGTCAAAGAATCAGGTGAATATTCCCGTGGATCTCCTTTAGATTAGTTTTCTAAAAGCAGAAATGTCTGCGGATCACTGGGCGAACAAAAGCGGTAAGCACATTCTCTGATGTAAAGGCTGTTCCACAGCTTTCTATGCCAAGCGACTCTTTGGCAAGCTAAGGACATCTGGCTCTTCGTCTATGGTGCAGACGAAAGCTATAATCCAGGTGCAGCCTTGGGCACAAAGACTAATCTGGATATACAGGCACCTTTGGGTGCCAAAGCAACTTTACTTGTGTTCGGCTAAAATACGGTCGTCGTACGACTGTTTAATTCGCTGCCTGTTTGGTAATTTGTTATGACTAAATAATTGTTTCTTCTTAAAACCAATGAGTGGAGGATACTCATTTATTCTGTGTTAACTGAAATCCGAAACACTTTTTTTGGAAGATGTATGCTGTTAGCTTTATGTTAAATATTTACTTCCAATTTGTAAAGAGCTTTTGGGCAATAATTGCACCTGGTACACGACAGGCCTCAAACAATAATTACATCATATGTGTGTTAAAATTTTCGAGAAGATGTCCAAAAGGATTAAAGTCCTTTCTTACATTTCGGTGGCGAAAATTGGTTGATACGGCTTTTTTAAACGGGCGTATCAAACGTCTACACGCTTTTAATTTACGCATTTAGCTTGAACGTCGGCGTCCGTACCAAGATGGTGGCCGCGCTTCGAGTACATTGCGCTACTTGATAGTTATTTACAAAACTGGCCATCAGCAATCTGGCTCCTCTTTGAAAGAAGATCAATCTCCATCGGCAGCGTACTGACAAAAAAATAGCTCCGTAACAAGATCATTTCAGAAACGAGTCCAACATAGAGAATGTTCAGAAGAACAAAGTGCCTGTGTGTACACGTAAGCATTGTCGAAGTGATCACATGTAGGGCCTGTGCAGTTGTAATTCTCAGTCTCACGACACGTGTTTTCCATACGTGTCGGTGCTGAAGATTTTATCTAATATTTCCGCTCTGCTAGATATGACACTTTGCATGCATGATTTTAATATGGGACGATATATATTTGCGTCACTTCCGATTTACACAAATTTTTGTTTTATCCGTCAATTCTCGATGCTTGCGCACCGCCTGACCAGAATCACCGGGTCTAAAGCCACCACGGTAAGCTTATCCAAAGACTCGGGGCACTTGACATTATGTAGCTTAATGATTGTCGAATGTCACACATCTGCATGCATGTCATGGATCAGCTGCATGTGCGTGCGCTCTCCGTGCTTGAACGCTTTACGTCTCCAGCACAGCCTCGAACTCCAAGCGATATCTGGCGATCTGTGGGTGGCGTGTGCTTTGATGTTGACAGCACTGTCTGCATGGACGAAGGCATTGACGTGCTTGCTGAACATTGTGGCGTCGGACAAGCAGTGAAGGAGTGGACATCTAAGTATGGTCCAGGAACATTTCATTTTATTTGGTATTAACCTTTTTGTATGCTCAAGAGCCATGAATGGGAAGGTTAAATTCGAAGACGCACTTGCGGCCCGGCTAGACATTATCAAACCGTCCAGACAGGATATCCAGGAATGCTTGAAGCTGCACCCACCTAATTTCACACCCGGTATGTCTCGTTTGGGTAGAAAATGGAAGACCACGAATTATTGGTAGTGGACGTGCCGTAGGTATTAAAAGGCTCATAGCGACTTTAAAGAACAAGAAAGTTGCTGTATTTTTTGTGTCGGGGGGCTTCCGCCTCATGATTGAACCCATTGCGGAGGAGGTAGGAATCCCTCTCTCCAGTATCTATGCCAATACAATCTTCTTTGCCGAAGACGGAAGTTACAATGGGTTTGATGATGCGGAGCTCACGTCTCGTGACGGTGGTAAAGCGCAAGCCATCGAAGTGTACGCAAGTGGCTCTTTTTGCGCGCAAAAGTCAGGTTGCTGACATTATTCTGTTTAGCATCAAGCGAATTCATGGTTTTGAGAAGATTGCAATGGTTGGCGACGGTGTCACTGATATTCAAGCTCGGCCGCCTGCCGACCTTGTCGTAGGATTTGGAGGTATTGTCACCCGTGAGATTGTGAAGCAAGAAGCGGATCTTTTCATTACGGACTTCAATCACCTGACAAAGTTACTGCAGTAGACTATGGGCTGGTCCAATGGAAAAGTGTAGGACGAACAGATAGCAAAATAAAAACGTGCACAGTCAGCTTGAGCATTCTGTTGCTGAGTTGCACACGTGAAGAAGAATGCAAGCGCTACTACTTGTTTGCAAGTCAAGTAATGATCTATACGTTAGTCTTCCGTCGCAATGTCGTCGTCTCCAGCAAGTGCCCTTCTCTAAGTTGCGGATGCTTTGCGCCGAGCCTTGAACTGGCGACACTGCATCAAGAAATATCCTGGAGGTCGATGTAAACTCAGCTCAGCTCGTCTCTCATACGCTGTCACACGTGATGCTTAATTTTACTGGGCGCTAAACCCCTGGGCCAATCAAGAGAAAAATTGGTTGACGCAAACTTTGTGCGACGGGAATTGAGGGCCCGTCTCGTCTAGTTGTTTACGTGGATATGACTCGTTGCCTTTTCAAAAGTCGATTGCGTACGAGTGCAAAAAGACCTTATCTTCTGTGCACACAATGACGTGATCCAGACCGTTGACATTCACTATTAAACGATGGTACCTCGAAATGTGTCCAGGCCTCGACATTCACCTTCTGGTCGCCTGCAAACACTACGAGTGTGGTCTTACTCTTGCACCTGAAAGTACTGGAAGAGATGAAATAGAAATTTAAACTTTATAACATCCAGGATGTGGCCGTCAAAAGTGCGGCTTAAAATCGGATTAGTCGCACATTTCTTGGGGCTGCTGCCAACAAGGAAAAGACTGACGTCGTTCTTTTGCGTAAAAGCCTCGACTTTGTTCGCGTCAACGAATACATAAATGTCGTTTTTTACTTGACGAATTGAGCCTTCATCGAGCGCAAATCTCGTAATACCTCGTCCACCTCCTCGCTGGTCTTGTCGCCACGCATCGCAAGAACGTTCTCGAAAATCTGGGCTCTGGCCTTTATGGCTCGCTAAACACAAGATTTGAGACGCCGAGACTTGACCACACTTTTTATCCTGCAGCTTTGCTTAGACACATGTGAAGTTTCCTTTTTGTTCTCTCGTGGTGTGTTCGAGCAGTAACCTCAAAATTGCTTCTTGTATCGCTTTGGCCAGGTCTAATGATTATTTTTGTGTTTGGATATTTGTACTTTTCTCACATCTCATAGACACGTACATATTTCAACGATCTGCTATATCATCAGCAGAGAAAAGTAAAAGCTGAAAATATGTTCTGTCGAACCATGAAGTGCTAGGAGATGCGTTTATTAGAATAAATCATCTGTTTTCGCTCATGTAGGTAGAAAAGATGAGGCAAACTTTGCGAAATATGTTCAAACAAAATCGCTTTGATGCATTAATGTAGATTTTAAAGCGTCCTTTTCCAGGTGCTGGACCCTTGGACACCAGCTTCGGTTGTCGATCTTCAGTCAGATGATTTCTTCGAAATTGCAATTGCATATTTTTATCTTTCATTGAAAGAATGATGCTGATTGCAAAACATTAGACCATTTTCAGCACATTTGCATCCCTTTCTTGGTGTTTTTAACTGTGGATTTCTGAGTCACTCTACCAAAAACGGGGGGTAGTCACCGATTCGTGAAATCGGCAAAAGCTTAGAGCCACCACATTAATGCACCACTGGATGCGGCTGCGTTTCATGAGTCTAACGCATGCTCTACATCGCCGCAATCTGCTTTTGTTTTCGAGTTATCATTGGTGACGTGAAGCTATCGCTCCATATTTGTGAGACATCTGGGCGACTCAGCAACAGCGGACAAGCCGCTCAGCGCGGTGGCGCCGCCCAGCTGTACTCACAAGATTGGGCGGTGCCCCGTGTCAAGCGCTGCGGATGCGACCACGACGGCGTCCCTGTAGCTGTCAAGATGACGCGGAAGAGAGGCCAACACGGCCCATCGAAGAATGTCCCCGAAAGCAAGCGCCCAAGATGCTCGTGTGTCGACTACGTGGATGGCGACCTCGTTGATTCACCACTCAAGCTCAAGCCAATTCCTGCTCAGAAAGGAAAGTACTCCTTTCCGGTACCGCTTCCTGAGCCCACACCCACATTCACGTCTCTTGAAAAACCTGGCGATGTTTTGAGGCTTCTTAGTTAATCTCCAGAAGCCATCGAATCCTGGTATCGACACGCAGCCACAGCTGAGACTCGCGAGGATCCATCATCTTGGATCGGTGAGCTTGACACGTCCACGCGATTGGTCATCAAGACCATATGCAATCGGTGACAGTATTATCACGCATGGGTTCAAATCGGGCTGGGGTATGCGGATGAAGAAAGGGTCCATGTATGGGAGGCGATATGCAGCTGAGTTTCGCGCAGAACTGTACGAGCTATTTCTCCAAGGAGAACGGCGACAGTCAGATAAGCTTGGGCCTGGAGGAATGCTTGAGATACTGCAGCAACATCATCCAGACCGATATGATCTCCCCAGCGAGAACGAAATCCGACAAGAAATCGCAAAGTTTCGGTTGAGTGTCAAGCCACGCGCTCCGACTTCGATTGTGCCTAGTTCATCAAGTGAGCAAAGTTAAGTGCGTCCTATAGCTGCAGATGCGTTCTTCGAATCGTTGCTCGACCGTGATCCAGCCACAAAACCAAAGCATGCGCTCGCTGTGTATCGCTTCACTTACAGTGAGGGTGGGCTATCAGACAGTCAGCTCAAGGCAAAGTTCAGCACTTTTAAATATCGACGGAAGCAGACTCTTGATGTCTCGTAGGCAGTATTATACGTGTCATACACAAATGTTGCATAAATCAATGGTGACTCTCGGAAAAACGCTGGCAGGCATGTCAATCATAGGTTCGTATGGCCTCTTCGAGGTCGCATATCTCCACGAAATCTGCTCCGATTTTCACACAACTTGTACGAGGAGATCCCTGAGATCCCCACCAACGTAGCGGATGCTGGCTCCGAACTCGTTTCGCTTTTGCCGATTTCATTCCCCACCGATCACCCACCCAAAATACCATTTTTGCTAAAGTTGACTCAGAAATCCACAGTTAAAAAAACACCTTGCCGATAAAAACTCAGAATCTTTGATTAGGCACTAAAAATGGAAATCTCTTACTTGTTCAAATCAAATGTAGGTATTTAAGATAAAGAAAACAGCGAGCAAACAAGCCGCAAATGGCTGGGCCAATGATCTCGATGCGGCCTCCAATATCTTCCTTAAGGTCTGCACAAGTGGTGTGTAGTGTCACACTTACGACACGAGTAGCGTGTAGTGCTTCACGGCTCTTGACTGCTCTACATAAGTAGCAAAGCCTCAACTCATATACGAAAAACATTATATATATAATATGTATGTCTAGATCAATCAATACCATACACAGCTACTTTGGCAAATTTACATAAGCGCTTTAAATAAAAAGATAAGCAAATACTTATCCGTCCATTAGAGGCAATGATCCATGCGTAGAATTTATTTCGGAGTCTCTATTCACTGCCTCGGGAGCAGTGATACAAGGTCATGATGTTGTGGTCCACAGGTCGCAGGACGGCAGTCTTTAGTAAACTCGCACGCTTCAAATTATCACCAGATTTGCTGTCGCTGTGGGTGCGGGCAAATAATCTATCTTCTCGAACTTGCACGCAGCTTTCAACAAGCAAGTAAATATTCTCAGACGTCTCATGGGATAGGAACGACTCGCAGTGCCGGCTTCAAGCATTTGCTCTCGTGACCTTACGCACCTAAGAAGCACGAATTCTGGTGAAGCTGTACAAGCTTCCTACTGTGATTTTATTAAGACCGTTTCTCAATGCCGCGGACACCCGGGGCTCGTTTAATCTACTTGGCTTGGTGATAAAAGCTGCAGACTACGATCTGCACTCGGACCTTATCTAGACGAGAACCAAAGCTGATGGGTTGTAGTCGTCAGTAATAATTAGATCTTGCTGAATTTTAACAGAAAGCAACACGCGCAAGGGTGTTGTACGAGCGACCGAATCGCCATCCTAAGACACGCCAGAGTCCCGTGTGATATTTGAACCGAGCAAGCTTAAGCATTTCTTAAGGATGCGGACCTTAACGATGCACTAGGTGCAGAAAACAAAGTAATTAGCTGACCTAGGATCTAAGTTTTGATATGAGGTGCGAGGTTCATACAGTTTTCGTAGGATTTATATAGAACGGCACCAGTTACGACGACAATGGCTAATATACAAAAAATGGCGCAAAAGCAGGGCATGGTTTGTATGGAATCAAGGATAGTGTACGGAAAGTCCAGCTATCCAGTGTTTGACGCACTCGTTATTAGAATTGCCATTTTGCGTGACGCTAGTCACTGAACCGTCAACAAGAAATGTGTGCTAGCTTCTGAGAGTAAATGATCGAATGACCGATGCAGCTTAGTAGCTTCACTTCTCTGATCTAAATAGTATCTATAGAAAGATTATCATCTCAAAGTGCTTATATTTGTCGCGTTTGAAATGCAATAAGTACATTAAGTCATAGCATTGAAAATAGCACCAGCTCTTAAAGTCAGGCTCAAACCGACTCGTATTGATTGCGAGAATTAATATATGAGCGCTTATCCTTGACTGCTTGAGAATTGGCCAAGATCTTAAATCTTATCTATCGCACAGAATAGTTGTTCATGTTGGCATAAAGTTTACTGCATCTCACGACCACACAAGATTAAATAAGCGCTGCTTTTTTTCGACAAACGGTTGCCACGTCATACTATGATCGGTAATAAGCTCGAAATGGTGCAGATTTGTTACATCATGTTGACAGGGGTTGATAGTCGCTCGAATATCACTTAATAATGTAACCTGACGTGTGTACGTAATGCCGTCGAATGACGCTTGTAAATCACACTGGTGACGCGCAGGAAATCGAGAGAGAGTAAGACGCAACCCGCATGGTCAGTCCCGCGGTGAGTAAAATGGAAAAGATCTGGTCATGAGACTGAATCCCTCGAAAAGCCAAAGGTATCAATCTCAAACACCGAAGCCTTCCCTGTGATCCCCACATCGCATGCTCGCGAAGTATCATTGTACTCAGTGTGCAATGCATAGAAATAAGTGAAAGCTCGTGATTGAGAACTTCAAGGGGGTGCGCGAGCACAAAGTGCTATCAAAACGAAAGAAATCACATGAGCAGTCGTGTCTGACGAGCCAGCTTCAAGCGCCTGAGGTCCATATTGGGTACCGTAGGTTCATATAGCACTAAATCCCAACATCGACAAGCTCTCAAAGTTAAGCACACACATTCTGAGAGGCTGATGCAAGACGTTTTTGTGCAGAACTGTGCTTACTTCGTGGTCCAAAAGAGTGGAGGCTTGGTGTCGGTACTGCAAACTGTATCGATTATGATCAAGCCTGATGAAATGTCCGAGCATGACAAGAATTGGTTTGATCGTTGGGTAAGAAAATAAAAATAGTGGTACGCCAAGCGATGCGGTACCTTCAGCACATGTTCGCTCGGCTAAAGTGATTGCCAGCAAGCTGTCATCTTTAAGTATGGTCCTTAGCATTATGTTTTAGTCCAAAGCGGTCACTAGCACCTTGCGTCGGACGTCGGTCGCAAGCAATGTCATATCAAGGAGCGCACAGCACACCACATGACGTTGAATCATTATTCTTTTAGTCTTACCTCGATTATACGTGACGCACTTTAGTCCCATTAATTTTCCTTTTCGATGCTGTCACACGGATTTTATCCAATAGAAGGCAATGTTCTTGCTCTAAGAAATTATGGGAGCTCAAGTCCTCGCTTTGACAAGATTAAACAGACGCTTTAGCGACTTTGGTTCAAGTATATATAGATTTTGGCCAGGACTTTATCTCTCTTTGCTAGGGTTAATTGGCTTGGGTTATGAGTAGACCTTATTTTGAAGATCCTAGTCAATTTGCACTGCCTTTTCGGAACCTGCTTTTAGGGCCTCAGCTCAGAAATCTAGATTTAAAGCGATAAGCTCTCGAGCCTGAAGCGCGTATCTGTATAGCTCTACCAGAAATTTTCCGAACGCGTGCCCCTCGAGACTTTTGAGATCGGACTTTCGTGAAAGTGGCTGCTGACTGCCGTAGCTGCGGCTGCGCTGCCCAGACGTCCACCTTTACATATCCCAGGTCAAATATAGCCTTGGTGAGTCGATTCAAAAGCCGAGTCTGCTGACACCTTTTGATAAACAATGCTAAGCTTTTGTTAAACACGACGCTCAAAATTTTACTTAGGCGCACATGCAATCTTATTCAAAAACAGCATTTACTATACTTGCAGGTAGTTATTTATCAATTAATAGAGCCATTAAGCTAATTCTATCGTTTATCTACTTTCACGTTCTTATGCCTTTCACCAATTTTGTCTCGTACATGCCTTGAACTACTAAGTCTCTTGTAAAAAAGTTCTAACTTGTTTTTGCATTGTTAAGAAGACCCAAATAGCAAGCTTCGCGGCGATCCCCCCTAGACCCTACAAAAACAGCATACATGCCTATCAATTTGGTATACCTCGGCTAGAGTTACGCCCCCCTGTTAGCACAAAGTGCGAGGGTTGACCAATATATTTACGTGAAGTGGCGCGTAGCCTATAAAGGCATAAAAAAAATCTCGACAAATTTAAGCATGCTGGTATGATGCCTTAGCGTATCAGCACACAAGTTCTTGACATACATCATTTACCCACTCGGTTAGACCATTGTTCCACGAATGCTTTGCTGTGTACTCTTGTTCAGCTTAGTGCCAATAGTTTCATTTTGGATTAGCTTGGCCAGCACTGCCATATCTTCCTTTGGATAAAGAAACAGCCTCGCGCTAAGCCGCGCTGACAATTTTTCCCTTAGTCTTTAAAAATCCATATCGATTACCACATGTCAAATTTTGGACAAGTGCCACAAATTGAGATTGTTACAGATGAAGTTGCAGTGGTGACATGAGCAAGCTCATAGTCAAGACGACGGGGTAACGCGTTGGAAGACCACTATCTAACGTAATTTGCGTTTTACTCGAAGTTAAAATTAACCAATAAAAAGATCCATCTGGTTATTCTCTACGAGGGATGAAGCGACTGTGTCGCCATCTTTAATTACACATGATTGGTAAGGATCACAAATTTCTTTACATTAAGTAGGTAAATCCTGACTTCCACGATTGAAGCAGTGCGGTAGCGATGGCAGAATCTGACGCGCCACAAACGACGTCGCACAGTCGTTGTAGATCTGTCAAGGCCGAAATCAACGCCTATAGCATATCGTGACCTTGTCCAACACCACATTGAGCGTCGCGTTGAAACACAATTTGCTTACAACTAAGCTGACACGGTTACTCCTACGTAAGTCACACTACACTTGTGCTTGTAATCATCACTTCTATCCTTGTCGGCTCAATAAAGCGGACAATATATATTCACCTCAGATTTAGTCTAAAGATCGTAATCTCCAATCAAGTACCTAAAACAAGGCATTTTTGCGCCAAAATATGCTATGTTTTCTCCAAATTTATTGATTTCGACCTTTTTGTTGTCTTCACCTCTGCGTACAAGTTATCCAGATTCTAATTAAAATGTACGATTGAGTCAGAGCTATACTTAAATTTTAACTTTTATATTACATTCGCATTTTCACCAAGGCTACACTTACTTCTCCCATTCTAAAATTAACAATAAAAATGTGAAAGCTTACAAATTTGCAATAGAATGGCTTTGCATAAGATTAAGTAGTCATCGCTATCAAGTGTTCAATTTCGGATCATTTTTGCATAGCCACTGATGTCTTGCCATCCCTGATTTCGAAAAAGTCTCGAGTGCGAAGCCACGCGCGTCTTTCTACCTCAAGTAAAATTTCAATGCGCTCACTGAAACTAAGAAACGCTTGCTGCACTGTCCATCGTCAAATAGGGCCTTAAATGCGCTCCCCATCTACATTACGCTCTATCTCGATGGTGAATACGATTAACACCAGATCGCTGCTAAACAGTATTCACCCCCATCCAGTCGAAATTTACTCGGACGTCCGACCTGAGCCTATGTACCAGCAATAGTGTACTATGCATGTGTGTATAGTCTTGTACATTGTAGGGTTTTTTATGATACACGAGAAAAATGCAGGGTATTCTCGAGAGTATGTTGCATGTAGCCTCGCTCACAAACAGATTTAGCAAAAACGTCGGGCATGATCTCAGATTTACAGAATGTACAGAGAGAGAACAAATGTTAATTCTCGCGCTAGTCGAGGTAAAACAAATCGCCTTAGCGCTCCTCACTTCTAAAGTCTTATGTTCCATTTATCGGCAACACTGTCTTCATAAAACATGGAGCATAAATTAAGTGGAGGTGACTGTGAAAAGACGAAAGCACGATGATTCTAGAATGGTGTACCCTATCGGTGTTTACGCATGAAGTCCCCGATTAAATGGCAAAACAGTCAAACGAAGAACCATATTGTAGCGATGGTGTACACGAACCTTTTAGTTGGTGGTATCCAACTTTGTGCAACTCCAGTCGCAATACTTATTACTATGGAGTTAACACAATAATGGGAAGATCATCGACGACCCAAATAGAGTTCAAATCACATTTTGTTTAATACATTAAAGTATTATATTAAATTAGTTCTGGCCTTTGGAGGTACATGGCTAGCAGGCTACGTCTCGTATTGGCTCTAAGGGTAAAACAAATCTTGAAGACCTAAAATTACGATTGCTCGGAGCAAACAGTAACGGCAGTCCCGATGCGAAAATCGTAAGCTGCACTTGCGCTTTGTAGCACCAAGGAATCAGTGTACTTCTAAAGGATAGAACTTTCACGTGTGGAGCAACATCAAAACTTTCGCCAAAAAGACAAAATAGCTGCTCAAATGTGGATTTTTGAAATATTTTTTGCAACATTATACTTCGTTGTTTATTCGTATAATTTTGTATCTTGTAGAGTGGTGTCAATGGTGACAATACCAATTTCCCTCGATTAAGTAGCATTTTCTTCAACGCATAAAATTACTACTCTTTTATAGCCAGATCAGAAATACTAGTGGATTTGTGTGGTGGAGTGTTTTTTGGAAATTGATTTGGGTGATGATATCAGCGGCGCACTGCCTTCAGGAAGAATTTTAATCATTGCTATATACTGTACAGAGGCTCATTTATTCCTTTGGAGGTAAAAATTACATGTACAATTTTTATATCGCTAGGGCTTTTATAGCTTCTACATCAAAGTCATCCTCAAGTACAACAGTCGGCTCGACCAATACCTCTGCTCGTCTAATTATCAATTAAGATTAATGGATCAACTATAAAAACAATACTGCTAAATTTCTTTCCACCCCTTGGTATGTCTTACGTCTTAACGACGCAGAAAGGGGTGGACCTCATTCGTTTGTCTTTAACAGTCCTTAGGTCTGCTAAACCGAATTTGACGGGAGGTCCTGACTCAGGTTTAAAGCGTGCAATTGGCGAGACACGAAACGTTTCACATACTTAAATAGTGCTTATACCATAGGCTTGTAAGTCAGCCCTATGCGATTTGACAATAACAATTCAATTTAATCTTTTGAGTAACTTTCTCACTATATGTATCATGCTAGTTGACGATATTACCATCTTGTATGACATAGGTTACGTAGTGTTTCGAAGATAGTTTAAGAAATAAATCATTGTATCTAGAGCAGACTTGACTACTGCGATACGAAACCTGTTCTTGATGGATACTTACCGAAAGGACTTACTGTTAGTCTGAATATAGTTGACTCACAATTTGAACAGTAGATGTTTTATTTGGTCGTGGCACTGCGACTAGTTCTTGAAGGTGAATAGATAGCAGCCTACGACTCGAACTGTCTTTTCGAATAACAACAAAGGTCGCAATCTGAAAAGTAGATCTTTTCTTTGGTCGTGGTATCGAGACTAGCTCGTGAAGGCGAATAGATAGCAGCCTACGACTCGAATTGTCTTTTCGGATAACAGAAAAGGTCGGAAACTTAAGCTTACGCTCTCTCCAAGGCGATATTAGCGGCAAGCCCACTGCTTGGCGACGTGCACTGTGCCTCGGCTCGAAAATTGCAAATATGACCCGAGTTTTGGTATGATATTATTTAAAGTAATATTCACCAAGACAAATTTTCCTGAAAGGAAAGAATAGAAAGATTGACCTTGTGCTTAACACGATGTATTGTATTTCATCATCCAATTACACTACCACGATAGCAGCGTAAGCTCGAAGATGTTTCTATAGCCGATTAGGCAAACTATGGCATGAAGAGGTAGTCTAAATTTCTGCTTTCGTCACTAATTTTCTGTGCTCAACCCAATCGGTAAGTGGCGACTATTTTGCGTTTACAAAAAGCTGAGAAATGCAGCAATTTCGGTACAATTATAGGAGGGATGTGTCTCCTAGCAACGTTTCTGGTGAATATTTCGTAAACAATTATAGGAGGGATGTGTCTCCTAGCAACGTTTCTGGTGAATGTTTCGTAAAGCACTCAATTGCTGCGATCGAAGACAAACGAGGGAGTCAATTCGCCTTTCACTGCAACAAGCACGCGTAGCAACATGCTTCGATTGTGGCTGGCAATATTTCAATGGCTATTAAATACCCCAGCGACGTTTACTTGTCACGTTGTAGAAAATGAAAGAGTTTTGCTGCTTTGATACTTGTTCATAGCCCATTTAAAGAAGCATGAAGGCCTGTTTCAGCAGTATGTTTCAAGGTTCCCACAACGACCACCAAATTAGTATTACTATCGACAAACGTGATTTAAAAGCAGATCCTCGACTCCATTGTAACCGGACTCGATATTTGAACAAAGATTTAGAAAATAAATGTCGTGATAGACTTGGCCTACGCCATCTCTACAAATGACTAGTAGAAATGGTTAAGCCTAGCCAATCGTTTCCACAAGTGCAGCGCTGGTGATGCTGATTCCGCAAAGCGTCTGTCCGATCGACCAAAACGTTCATTGAATGCTTATCGTAAATCCAGTAGCAGGATTTATCATTACATCAATGGAAGTTTCATAATGTACCCATCTTTGCTTACCAAACGAGACAAGGTCATTTGTGACGCTTCGATCTTGTCATTGGTTGCGCATTAATGTTACTCGATAAGAGCGGTTATGAGCAAGTCATCTCGCTTCCTTTTAGACAATTCTTGAAAAGATAAAGAAAGCTACTTGCTATAGAGTAACTTACCACTTCAATTTTGAGCGCAATGTCGAGATTTTAAGCCCTGTGTGGTTTATTCAAATCATGTAGTTCTGCGGACAGGTTCAACTGCTTTAGAAAACAGCATGAGAGTTCACATCCTTAGCGATTTTTTTTAACTAAATACAAGCCTGGATAGTTCAGTTTGCTTAAGAGAATCGGCAATAAAAAAGTAGACAATTTCGAAGTGTCGCCTTCGAACGTATTCTCGGCACTGCTGCAATCAAACGCCAGGGGGCGATTTTGACAAATCACACCACGTTTAATCCTTTCAGTTTTATTCGAAGGAACAAACTAATTATGGCACATAGCTATTATGTTCTCTACAAATTACTTATAGCTGGAAGCCATTGGTGATCCACAGCAATCTTGCATTGTTGAGACATGTGACACTGTCGCCCTACCTCTCAAGAGAATGACCAGGTGACCCTCCTTCGTTGTAAATCGTTTTAGGTGAAAAATTCTGTCTTTAGTGAAGCACAGGAAGTGTACGCTAATAACCTTAGTTAGCACGTTGCCGCATATTTGGCTTGAACAGGACACTGACTTATTCTCCGACCAGATTCATCGAATACAGGAAGCCCTATTAAGACAAAGAGGGTTTCATTGACACAGTATTTAATATAAAATTTATCACAAGACCAAGTACATCGTCTATAGATATAAAATGATGTCAATAGCCCATTTTACGTCCCGCTAAGACAAATTTAACAAATCTAATATTATGATTCAAGAGCCACGAGATGACTTAATTGTCACCATAGTACTCAATAAGACGAGAAGAAGCGAGCCAGGGCAAAATTGGATTGAACGAGTAATCAAAAGCTTGGTCGCTGGAGATGAATCTGTATAACATTCCGTAAGAAACTCTGTTGGAAAAGAACTGCGGAACATTTCTTTCAAACTTAACCTCATCCTTTCTATTATGACTTTCCCATTCATGAAGACAACGCGAATCGCGGTGCAGAAAAACTTTCATTCACAAGGGGCCCATTCGCGGTAGCTTAATAAAGCCATCGCTTCACCGACGCATCAGTTATCGAATAGGGAATATGGTGTGTGCCACCTAAGTACGATTATCACCATTCTATATTGTTTGATCGTGCGGAAATTCCCCGCTTCCTTGACATTTTTATTGGCCGACGCATGTGCATGGCGTTGAAAAAGGCCAGTACGAAGGTCGAGTGCAAACGTGAAAATTGCAAGGTGAAGGACGGCTTACTAAGCTATTCGAGAAATGAATGAGGAAATGTTTTGGTGATGAATGACTTATCCACTGACCAGGCACAGCCGTGGTGCACGAATTCGTTTGTAGCAGTTCAGCACACACTTTGGTTCTAAATACACGTATCGCTCACCACACGAATTACTTCGTAAGGACATGTCACCGTTGAGATATCCCAGCAATGATCACTCCAAGTAGCTATTCGTCACAATGGATAAGGTAATACCATTTTAAAATGACAATGAACGACAGCTCCAAAACTTTTGAGAAAGAACCTTCATCGTATGCTCGGAATCCATTTTAAAATTCAGTCTGTTTAACTCTATTCTATGATTTCATTCTTGGTTGCTGTCCCCTATACCAGCAATAGGGCGTTAAGAAAACACGTTCTAGCGGCCTCGCGTCGATATGCATCCCTCGATCTTTATATCGTGCTCATCGAGTTATAGTACCGAACTTCTTATACTACTACAGACAGTGACGCAAATAATCTCAACCTGCTTACTATTACCGAGCGACCATTTACCATTCATGTGCTATTTATCGCAAACTACACTGTTGCAAAAGAATCAGCTGATAGTGTGTGCACAAAAGCATTGTCGAACTAAGCTTGAGCATTTTCATTTTGCGATGGATCTCATATTGAAGACAAGTTACAGCACACGAGACTATATACCTATTAGTGCTGCAGATTAAACCTTTATTTTATGCTCTAGGAAATTACAATTGCTAGCGCGATCTTAATATAGAGCGATATATACGATTGCATCACATCCATCCTATACGATAAGGCAGGCCTAACACAATATTTTGGCATTTGACATCGAGCAACTAGATCATTGTCGGATGTCACACACGTCACGGATCTCAATTTAAGCTCGATAACTTATACATGGCAAAGTTTTTACTGGCCGGTAAGACTAACGACATAGCCGAGGTAATATTAATTAAATCGAAAGAAAACGCCTTTATTTCATCGCTGCGTAACAAAATGGTCCTGGAAGACACTTAGAAGACTTTCAAGACAAGAAATGAATCATCAGACTGAAAATATGCATCGTGTATTTATGTTAAAGAGATGTCTCATTTCGGTATGAAAACACACCTTTCAGAGTTGCCGATTTACGTCGTCAAAATCTAATATATAGATTATACACGGGCGAAACATTTTTTGCTTATGAAAAATGTACCGTAGCAGTGATAGTAATTGGCCATGTAAAGCTATTACATCAAGGACTTTTGATTCACAGGAAACAACCCAATGACAATTGCCATAACCTTAGCGAAATCCGCCTGAAGGCCAACGCTTTCTAGAATAAGTATGTATATAGATGCACACATCTTCATAAGAAAAATGCATGGACTTACCACTGCGAGCAATTAAATAATGTAAAAATATCTCTCTGAATTTTGGGGCTCTTCACGACTCTCGTCAAAAGCGGAACGTGTATGTGCATGAACTATGTCGGGCCTTAAAGAGTTGCATCTACATTTCTTTGAATGTCGCAGATACTTTCGGAAATCCTTGATGCACCTCAAAACACAAGCTCCAGGTGCTGACCGCACGTAGTATTACAGAGAGAATTACCCACTCCCGTCGCATAGACCACGTGATATATTCCGTGATGTTGCTATGCCACACATTCCTTTCTAAGGATCGGCGGCTGTGCGAGTCGGCGATCGCATTCAGCTTTATATAAGCGCGTCCTAAATTTTTGCTCTCTAACACGATATGCCGGAATAGTTACTCTATACAACCATTTCTGCCTCAATCTTCGCTCAAAAAATACGTCAATGGCTTGCTTTTTTATAGAGATTCCTATCAGGTATCCTCAAAAAAGCCACAAGTTGATTTAAATAACCAAACTAAGAGACTTTACACGAAGTCAAGAGGAACTTGTTATAGACACCGATCCTGGTCTTATTTGAGCCCAAGCGACCGCTCAATGTCTTATGTGCCGCGTTGGATCACCGCACTGTGCTCGTTGATACTGAAGGGACGAGATATAGTCGAGCATTAGAAAGTTTTGGCTTTAAACAATAACTTTGAGCACTGCTTGCGGTGAAGCATGCTCGCGTCAAGTTATGAGATTTATTTGGTAGTCCTTGCCAAGATTGCATTCGATGCACAAGCCTCTTTATGCTGATTGCAATCCACTTTGTCCTCCGGCTGCTTTCAGGCCACTGCAAGATTAGTTGAGCTTGTATGCTTGATTTTTTGTAATCAGACAGGGTAAGTGGTCGTACATTTAAACAAGAACCATCTTGCTATGTGCGTTGTACATATTCGTGTCCTTTCGTTTGAATTTAACTTTAAAACGCATGACGGTAGTATTCCTCTTAAGTCGTACTCTCTTTGATTTTGCATCTGCGCTTACGTTGCGGAGTCCTTCAAAGCCAAAGCTTTGGGATAAACCCACATGTACTCGTGCCAAAAGCAATTGGCATTTAACCGCTCTCGCGTTTAAAAAAGGTACGACCGCAATGTTTCTGGAGGTCGCGTAGGATCCATTTTGGATGTATTTCTTTTCAGTTCTCGAGCCGCTGTGCCATACACGCCAGTACCTTAGTGGTGGTCTCATGTTCTGACTCGTTTTTCCCAGATTGTTGATGCAAGAAAAGGATTCAGTGAGTAAGAGGGGTGGCCTTCTGGCAAAGAAAGTCTCAATCCTTCGGCGGCTATTCACCTTAAATATGATGATATCTCGTCTAATCATGACTTAAGCTCCTACTCGAGCTAATAGAAAATGAAGTGCATGGCCTCCACAGAACAAGCTGAAAGTTCATTTTTAGACGATTCACATTATGTAATACGTAGAGAAAAGACACAATCTGCGCTCGCATACGCGTAGATGCAAGAGCATCTTGAAAAGATGGTCACAAACTTGCGCGTAATTTACTTCACCGAGCTTTAAGCTTCAAAAAGTGTTTTCGTCCTTTATCAGCATACCTCCAAGCGGTAGATATTGTTTGTGCGCACTCATGTCTGCATGCATGTCCTCGGTGATCAAGCACACTTGCTCCATGTTGTTGTATTTAAGTCAAGCAGAAAATGCTTTCAGAGCCCCAAAAGATGCATGAGCAACACAACGTTGCACCTAGGTTTTGACGAAACTTCCATCTGACAAAACGTTTTACAACGAGATCGATCCCGCGGCTTTTTTGAATGTAAAAAAATATGACAATGGAATCTCCCTTAAACCGCGAGCAAAGCAATCGATAATTATGAAAAAATTGCCACAATGCATATCATAAACGTGAGGAATTGGTGTAGTACTCGTTCTCAGCCTACGCTTGTTTAATGTTTATGGATAGGTGGCGCATCACTCACATTTTCAACTATCCAGAAATTCCTGACATTATGGGAAGACATGCTTCTCGACTTCATAGCTGGCTGCAACGTCTATAACACCACTCGCTTGACCAACACCTGCTACCAGGAACAGATGAGTCCAAGCAGAATTTTCTCGACAGTAGTAAGTACTGCTAAAAAAATTCTTTCAATTCAAGTCGTGAATGTAAAAGGCTAAAAAGCTCACTTTATTTTTTTGCGTGGCACCTTCAGTTATGTGCCTTCTGTGCGACATCATCTTTATGCACCGCTGCTTTAAATTCTATGTTTGTGCAAATATGTACACTTGATGCATCTCGACCTATACTTTTAAACATGGGGACTATGGTCGGTATGCCAATATTAAGAAGGGTTTTTTGCGCGCATTGAAAACCCGGTGTTCGAATGCTATGTGAGCAAAGACAGCATATATGATGACCAGAAGAAAGGGACTGCCATCTGTGCATGGATAGAAGGCTGACAAAGTTGCACCAGTGGCTTTATAAAAATGTTCGTTTAAAAAGCTTGCGAAATTTACGCTGTTTTTTATCGTGTGGTTTAGCCGTTGTCGTATATGCTGCAGAAGGAGCGCGTGTGACTATGGTGATATTATCATCAAGTGGCATTTTAATTGCTTGAATTGGATACTTAAAAGCGTCAAATTGTACCTTTTGAATTATTCTAAAGGTTTTTCACGCCTTTTGTGAAGCCAGCGATATTGTCGTCGGTTACACTCCGATGCAATTCGACGAAATCAATTTGGAAGCGCGTAGTGAGCTATTAATCACGTCAATAAAAATGAGCTCCTTTCATGTGCTACGCTTCATCTAGGTTCAAGTGTACCATCAAGGCTAATCGACATTCGCCATCGACACTGACCACGTGTCGTCACACACAGCGACAAGAAGTATATAAATGGCTTTGACTCTTCTGGATTAACTTTGTGATGCCTTACAAATCAGAAAATTCTGGATTATGATCTTTTAAAACGCTTAATTATGACTCACGACGTAATTAAGGTTGTCAGTCTTCTGACGACAAGGTAGATAAAACCCTAATTGTGCACACGGTATAACAATAGGCGTCATCCTACCGATTGTGTCTAATTTGACAGACATCAGGTCAACATATTTCGCCTCTGTATTGTAAATTTGTATAACGGCGGTACGTGATGGCTCCGTATAGCCGCTCATACCAACTTTGCCAACTGGGTCAAGCGCAGGGAGAATACTTAGAACATTTCGGTGTCTAATATGAGACTACGATATCTGATCATCGTAATGCCTCTCAAGATGCCGCTAATCAAATATTTGGTGCGTCTTCATCGTCTTGGACTAGTAGGTGATCGCCATCGACCAGCCCTTTCTCGAACATGACAAGTCTGGTGTACATCATATGTTTTTGCTTCCTTTTCTGAGCTTCTATTTCTAGAAGTAGTCTTCTATGATCGACAAAGCCGTAAGCCTTCAATCAATTCCATTTACAAACTCACGTTTGTTGTGGGCGGATGCAATTACAACCTTCGATGTCTTAATTACAATATAGCGCAAAATCAATTGAAATTTTTCGTAATAAAGTTTCTCATATAAAAGACCTATTTTTTAAGTAGTGTCGGGCTTAGAGGGGTGTAGAAAGCATGGTTGCGTAAACCCCGTTGTTGAGTGCAAACACAATTATAAAAATCCCCTCGACTCACTTCAGCGTACATACTGCGCAGTGTGTACTCTTGGCCCTGTCTGTCTTATCCTTTTTGTGGGTCCTCTGCTGTAGACACCAGCGAGAGAGTTTTCTTTGTAGCAACGTCTACAAAAGCACAGCATCAAAACACACGTTTCTATCCTGTGAAAAAGTATAAGGTTTTGTTCTCCACTTATACAGTCTAATACAAATGCCTCTTCTTGCTGAGATGGTAAGCAAATACTTTCATCGAATCAACGCGAGCCAAAAACAAAGTCGAGGAATATGGACGTATAAAAGTCTTCTATTACTTTCTGGTGTACTTACAGGTTCGAACATACTTGGTCATGCTCTTGTACGTGGAATGTCATCAATACGCTGTGAAGATTAAACAAACAAATTTTTCACTTAAAGGATCTTTTACTAGTGCATCAAGTGTCTTTAATAGTTTGTCACACTTCAGGGGTGGTCGCTCATACCAAAAAGTATGGATAGATTTACCAGTAAAGCTAATCCCCGGTCCACTCACAACTCCGATTTCATTCGACGGAGTAATCACTGCACCTTAGCCTCTCCGCATGCAATAAAAAATTGCTCGTAGGACTTCAAATTGGCATCTGTTTTATACGCCTAACGGCTTCGTTCGTCAATAGAGACTTCAACCCTGCTGGCATGGTCTAACTCGCAGCTGGCCTGCGCCAAAGCGTACATAAGGTGTACCAGGCTTGTACTGTATGTGTAGTGTATAGGCAAATTCGAAAAGCTCTGATACTCTTAAAGACATTTATTATTTGGCGCGTATTGATTGTCGCCATTTTTCGTACCTTTCTTTTTTGGATCCATCTGATGATAATTATACTCGACCGCATTGTTCAAAAAAAGCATTGTATTTGCGACTATGACATTCGCGATTACTTTTTTTATAGTCTTTGCGAATGATATACAAATTAGATGCTCAATCGACGAGAAAATTTCAAGAGTGGCTTCTGTTGCACTTGGTCTGCCAGGGCCGTCGGCGTCGTGCTAGCTGCCTCGTGCACGGGGTAAGAACTACAGAGATTGACCTTGTTAAAGCAGAGAAACGCCACCGTTTACGTTGTCTCAAGGCTTGTCGTCTAGTCCACCTCTGATCTATCTTACTATCTCAGAATTTACGGAAATACTATCGGAAATGTCAAGGGTGGCGGTGCTAACACCGTTAAGTGCAGATATAACCGAGTTTTTTCTCCTGAAAGTAACGCCTTTTGCTAATGTAGGATGACCTACATCAAGTCAAACTGTAATTCAGATTGTCAGTAATAGAGGGCAGGGTTCGATCCGGCGACGCGTGCTTAACGTTGTTGTGTCTGATCATCGCCGCGGGTAAAAATTGATTTCGACAAGAGAAAATTCTAATGTAGACGTGTAAAATATATTTTAGCACCTTTTAGCTTGCTTTGCTTCTTTGTCGACTCTCTGTGTGCAATTATGACTGCGAAAAATTGATTCAAGCAATAAAAAAAGCTTTCCACAAAGCCGACGTGTACTTGGAATACTGGTTCGCGATAATTGCATTGTGCAGTCCGTAATGCCAAGACACAGGGTCGAAAATATGCACTGCGGAACTAGCCGCGGCATCTGAGTCTGCGACTGAGATACGACGGGAATTTTTGGTTAGACTATTCACAAACACAAGTTCTCCCTACGACGTACAAAGTCGGCGAGTTTCTCTTCAGTACTGAGCTTTAAATCTCTGTCGCAAGAGAATAAGCATCACAAGTATATGCAACAAGTGCGACGGCTTCAATTCTGAGCCCATTTATATGCGTGCGGCTAGTAGAATTCGTGCGATACTACCGCAATAGTCTTTTTGTGGCCCGTGCAACCGCCCACTTCCGTGTTATAATATATGTTTGTTACTCGTGCCTATTTATTTTCTTAGTCTGGATCGACATTACGGGATTTCATCAAATTTGCTGATGCTGGAGAACAGTAAAATGCTGTCAATCGGTTAGAAGTAAATCCCGTTGCTATGTTCTGAACCAGCGCTTTGAGTTTGGCGACACTTGGTGCTGTAATAGAAGCGGTTGTTTTTAATCAAATAATTTTAGAGCTCGAAGAAGCCACAGCCTAACCGTCCAGTCACGCATCGAAAGCAATCATAAGCGCGTACATTTGGTCGTGCAGAAGCTGCTAATCTTATATAGCAGCCACTAGGCTAAGGTGAGAGCAGCCTTCTCCGGCGCAACTGTGCCAGCTTAAGCAGCCGCACTTATATGTAGAGTGCATTGTGAAGTAGAGGCTCTTTTACGGGCCTCTAGAGCTTCTTGTGGCTTCTCATCTTCACAGAGCCGCTTCTTTGTCTTTGGTAACTTGTCTAAAGCCAGTTTAAATTCTAAACCAAAAACCCACGGGGCATAAGTCGCAATCTAGCAGCCACAAGTTTGGTGTGACCTTAAGTCTGCGCTTAGAGCTTAAGAACCTCTTCTCTGCCAAGCAAACACTTCTAGCTTGCCGCCTACGGTGCAAGCGCAGCCTTCGTCGCTGAGGCTCAGACTCGGTGCAAAGGCACCTTCGGTGCCTTCTTTGGAATTGGTGGAGGCTCCTTAAAATGACCCGGCCAACTAGCAGCCTTGTTCGCTGTTGGTTTGATCATCGATCAAAACGAGCCAACTTTTTGTAGAAAAGTCGAAGAGTGACGGTAGACACAACTCTTTCTTGATCAGGGTAGACTGGAATATTTTTACCGGTTTCCATAATGAGGTGAGATAGGTAGGGTACCTGCACGTCTCCTTTGTGTAATTAATTTGATAGCCGAAATAATGATTCGTCTAAAAAAGATTTAGCTAGCGTATCGAAAGGTCATCGTGGCCCAACATGTCGATCGTCTACACACTGGTAGCGCGTCAACAAAGCGTGCTATGTGAGCACACAGACCAAGGTGGAAATTTTCCTACTGTTACTCGCGCCGTGCTGAAAAATCTTGCCCAACACGATCCCCACACGTCGACGCAACCCTTCAAAAGCGTGTTCCCTTACAACGAATTCAACTTTTTCTTCCTGTTTGATGATGGAATCACGTACGTGTGCATGGCGGAGGAGCGTGTACATGCAAACGTGGCGTTTATGATGCTGGCGGAGATGCAGACCATGTTTTTGGCCAAGTACAAGCAGCAGGCGAAGACAGCACTGGCCTACGCCATGAGCTCTTTTAGTTCAACGCTCGACTGGCTTATGAAAAAGTACGATAATTTCAAATTGGAGACTCCAATGATACAGATGAGACAGAAGATGGAGCGCGTCAAGACACTTATGATTGAAAATGTCAATCAGGTATGAATTTCTGTAATATGAGCTGAAAGCTATTACTGAATCTTTGTATATATTGGAAATTAGTTGATGGAGCGTGGCGAAAAAATTGAGATGCTGGTCACAAGGACAAACAAATTACAGCAGGACGCTTTGAAGTACGAGAAGTCGGCAAAAAAGCTCAAGAATGCGTTTTGGTGGATGGACGTGAAGTATTGGATCTATGTGACAGTAGCCTTAGCAGTGCTGGCGCTTATTATAACTTTTACGTTCTGCGGGACTGACTTTTCTGGTTGCGTGGCACGCATTGGAAGTCAAGCAGAAAATGGCTTCGACAAGGTCGCTTCCAAAGCCTCCGGGGCAGCAGCAAAGGCAACAGACAGAGCATCTACGGGCATTGCAGGTGGTAATTGAGTAAAATTGGTAAAGCTGAGCTTTGTTTTTCATTCTTTTAAGTTGCTGGTACCGCCAATGACCCGTTCGCAAACATAGTCAACTGAAGTCTCTTACATATCCCCCGAAGAGGCCGTTTCCGCAGCCGCCTTCTGTAATAGTTCATTCGTCTCCTTCTCGGTGAGTTGGCGGTGCACGACTTTACCGTCGGCGTTTCGCGTGACCTTAGTGAACTCGAGTTTTTCTGCGCTAGGAGTCGTGGAGTCCATGGTCTTGTTCATGACTTTTACTGAAAACAATAAGGCCTCTTCCACTGACATACCCTCTTCGTATTCGCTTTTCAGCATGCTTTTCGCAGCACGGTTATTGGCACCAATGGCGGTGGCCTTCCAGCCACCGTAGTTTCCACTGGGATCGCTGTGGTAAAGCTGGAATCCGTGGTGGCGGTCCCAGCCAGCATACAGAAAGGATACACCAAAAGGGCGCTGGCCACCAAATTGAGTATATGCCTGTTTGTAGTTGCATATGGCCTGCACCAACTGCTCACATGGCTCCTTCTCCTGGTATGCCAACTCGTAACGCTGCGCTGATAAACGCGCGTAATTTACAAGGATATTAGCATCAGCCGTCAGGCCAGCTACGGCACAAATAAGGTGATCATCGAGCTTTATCGTCTTTTCGCCGGTCTTGCTAGGCGTCAGCAGCTTCGATACTGTCTTCTTCTCCGCTGTTAAAACCGATGCAATAAACAATCCCCTTTATCACAATCGGCGTTCATCTTGTTGGTATGAAATTCAAAGCACGAACCTGCAATCACGATACCATCCTTGGCAAGAATACCTACAGCTGACCCTGCATTGTTAATGGCCTCCATGGCGTACTCCACTTGAAAAAGGCGGCCTGCTCGACATGAAATCGGCATCAAATAATACATCGTTTAGCTATTAAGTGTACATTAAAGTCGTGATGGGGCCGTAGTTGATATAAGGAAAAGGGAAGTGCACCTTCTGGAGAAAACGTAGTCGTGCGGCCGTCGTATCGTCTAGACATGATGAATCCTGGGTGCTACTCAGTGTGATCTTTGCCGTTTTGAAAAACAGGGGGAGAGGAACTGTACTTGATTGGTAGGAAAGATATTTTACTTATTTTATAAATCTGTAGCCATCTCCTCGCGAATGGCGGACGAGGAAATATCGTTACGAAATGCGGACTCAGGCAGAGGCACGAAGAGGTGGCGAAACACGAGCGGTACATGCTTTTCTAGCACTTCGTCTGCACTGATAAAGCGGTTTTTCACCTTATTGTCAAAGCGGCCAGCCACCACAAAGGAGCAGCCGTGCCGAGCAATATGATCTAAGGCCAGAACCATTTTGTGCTCGTCCATAGCATAATACTTTTTGTCAACAATGCGGATTGCTGTGTCGGCACCAATAACAAATGAGCATCCGGGAAAAAGCTCGGCCTTTTGTCCAAAAAGTGTAGCATTTGTGACCAGCACGGGCCACGCAGCGAATTCTAGCGCATTACTACCCCCGAATTGCGCAATTCGCTCTAAGATGGTTGAAGCCTGAATCGCACCCTTGTCTGCATTATGAACTGTGAGCTCAAAAGCTATCGGCAAGCTGGTACCAGTTTGTGACTTTAAAAAGTCGCGGGCAACGCGTGCCAGATCTAAATGGCCCTTATGTAAAGGGTTAAAAGATCCTGGCAGGATCACTCCGCGGAAATCAAAACTTCGTACAGCAACAAAAGAAATCGGATCTTCATTGCCATCTTCTATCCGATCGGGAAAGAAAGCAACACTCACCAATTCTTCCAGCTTTCTGCTACAGAAATCATACAACGGGTCGTATGTACGGACGTCATCTTCAGCCGAGGTAAGCTGCACTACCGCATCACTTCCAGACCGCGCCGACATTAATTCATTATAGAAATTGCAACACTCGTTTGCGTTCACATTGGAAGCCTTGGCTAGTAAATACACGAGCCAGCGACCGACGATGTGGTCCTCCTCTTTTCTCGAGCGCCCCAGCGTTTTGTCCAGCTGAAGGTGGTATGTTTCGCACTGCGGTTGCAGAAGCACTGTGTTTTTACAAACCGAGCGGACATGACATACTGAAAGAAAGCACTCGTGTTGACCCTGCTTTATATAATTAGTTGCCAGTCCGGCCGTACACGCGATGCCTAAAGCTGCACGAAATCGCGTTAAAGCACTCGGCAGCGCTGCTGCAGTCTGTGTGTCGTTCGCATCCACTTCCAGCCGCATGATCTCGTTTGCCTTTTTCCACGCAGCTATCGCCATGCGTTCAGATGTCTGTGACGAGCAGAATTCGACTTTAGAAGACGATGAGGGAACTGAGCTTAGAAATGACTGCAAACTCGCGCGGGAGTATGGAACAGCGAAGTGCAGCATGGTGGAAGAGCAACCAGGACGAAATAGAAAATCTGCAAAAGATACACCACCACCTGTCACTACTGCCACCACCTTCACATGCGGCTCGCGGGCGTACACAGCAGACAAGAGGCGCTCCATTGTCGACATGATTTAAATATTATCATTATTTAATATTATATGAAAAGAAGAATTTACATTTTTTGCTTCAATATATAATCGAGATACCCACCATTAATTGCAAAAAAAAAATTTAAGCTTGTAAGTCCTGAAAGGTGAAAACCCACGATAAATAGCAAAATACTCTCGGACAAAGAGTTGGAATTGGCAGTAAAGCAATCGTGACCATAATGATCGGGTGTGCATTGTACTCACACTCCCTTGAATGCGGTGCCTGGCAAAGAGCTTGGCACACACTCGTAATATTACTTAACTTGAGTATTGCGTGACAACGAGGAGCATTTAGAGACAAAACTTTATTGGTGGGCTTAGTTCTACCATTTATCACATTTATTTGCTAGGACAGTGCAAACTTTAAGAAGATGCTCACAGCTTTTAACCTCGACTACTGAACGCCACTCGCCAATGACACAAAGAGGCAATGCTGATGGACGGCCTAAAAGCAGACCCGTGTCGTACGAAAAAATATATGTTCAGACAGCGATGATGGAAGAAACAATTCTGATCGCTTTTAAAGATAGTAGAACTTCTTTAAATATTCGCTTTTCGACCTACAAATTAGTATCGTTGTCCCGATGGCTATAGTTTGCCGAGATAGTCAGCTCCCACTGCTTTAGCTTCAGCAAGTGACCACGATCCGTGTTGTATTAAAGGTGGTCGACGAAGTCTACCTTCGACTTGTCCAAAGTATATGAAGAGCTGGTAGACGCTACGTTGTTAGTAACAGAATATTGCTAGAAGGGGAAGGACATCCGATTTGAAAAAGACATAATCCCCATGATAGATAAGTGGTCATGGAATCTTAGCGCTTGGTGTTTATGAGCTGCCAAAGAAGAATTCAGTGATAGTGATCCTGGATATACACGAGCTAATGTGAAACCACTTCGAGGCTTGGTATACCCTGTGTAGCTAATAACCTCACGCGTCCACAAGAAATGTGATTAACCCAAAGTAGATCGAATAACTGACAAATTATAAGAAAGTGTCGGTCCCAATTTGACAGCTAATGAAACAAATTAATATATTAAGAGACTTTACTATAGGATTCGAGGATTTAGAATGCCCAAAGTCCTTTATCGCAGTCCACATGGACAAGTGTGACTCGATTCTGGCTTGAAAGCCTTGAGACCTTTGCCTATTGGCATCGCAAGGCCATAAGTGTCGGCTGCTCAGTTTGCGAATCAGGTCTTTGGTGAGTCATCTTTACGATCTGTTGTGCTTTTTTCTGCAAGCAAGGGTTCAATATAAGTTTGGGAGTATTCAATGTATATATACTTTTTCAAAAGGTGGTGGAGAGTCAAGTTTTGTCCACAACACCCGCTGTCGGAGACGTTAAAGATGAGGATGTCATAGCTTTACAGGTGGATCATCGGCTGCGAGAAGTAGAGCTCCACGTGACAAAGTAGGTAGCATATCTCCGAGACGACAAAATCTTTAGTACGTAGTGTACACTGTTGTGTGCTTACCGCCATAGGTACATTGGCTCTTTATATGGTCAGAAATTGAATTATAAATCCTTTCAAGACGCTTTCCAGCTCTCTTATATTTTTACTCTTCGAAACGTTAGGTCATTCTGGATTCTCTACCAGCGTGGGTATAGATCAAGCTCTCTTTGATATATACCACGTATTTTGTACACCTCAAAAACTACTTTTCATGATCGTCAAAGTATAAAGCGTACCATCTGATCATATCCATTCGACATCTACCATCTCACCAAAGAAGACCTAGGCAGAGTGGACATTACCTCGATGACGAGTGGAAAGGATAAGAGCTTTGTCAAACACACGGTGACCAAAGTTCTCTTCCATGTGTATGAAGTCATGTCCTCCGAGTTACTTAGCATTCTCTCCATCGTAAGCCCGGATCTCCTCAACGTTGAGATTTTACAAGCTAAATAGAATGAGGCGTTGTGAATCAAGCTTGAAAAGGATACTAAAGCGCTATCGGTGGACGGCAGGAGAGCAACACGTTGTACTCACTATGATCCTTGATGCTAAATATCAAATATCATTCTTATTTCAGGACTCGTTCGCTGTGGAAGCTGAAGAAATCATGCTACCAACAGTCTGGCTCATAGAAATCGGTTCAGGCACGACAAAACAGACTCAGAAGAACTTTATGTGGTCAAACGAGGTGTACTTGGTCACGTTCAAGACGATGCACATATAATGGTATGGCGCTTTCGCGAATCAATTTGGAGTGTATATAGCGCATAGAACACAGTAGCAGTGAATTATCAAGCAGAGTACTTGTATAAATGGTTTGCTAGCCCTTCTCCGAAGTATTCTAGGACTGCGGTGTAGGCCAAGCCGACACAGCTTCTTTTTTGGGGTCGCTGTAACATCATAGATTCGTACAAACCAGCCAGAACTTCTAAGCTTCTCTGCCGCAATAACACTTTTTGATATTAGTAGTACATTAAAAAGGTGTGTGAGCTTGGGTCTTTGATATTAATTTCCCTAGATTAAATCAACAAATTTGGCATCCGACTATGCCGAAGCAAAAGTGTATAATCGCCGAAACATTCGTTAAACCAACTTTCTTACGCCGACGAGGAGTTTGTAAATGTTTTTGGCATCTGCGATTGAGAGTATTTACTACTAATAAGGGTTTCCTTCGTCTAACGCAAAAAAAGCTTCACGCCCCTACCTATAAAAGTTTAGATATTGGTTGCCTGAACAATATAGAGCATTCATTAAAAGAAGATTGTACAGGTTTTTGACACGGTAAGTCCAAGCCAGGATGCAGTGTGAAGCCAAATGCGAGACTCCATCGCTCAAAAAAGAGGTATTTATCAACTAATTGGGGCTTACATAATTAAAATCACCACCTCTTCGATATTTGCGGCTTTCAACTCTGCCAAAAATCTATCTTTTTGTAGTTTTCGAGGCTCAGCGATTTCGACACCTGTGGCAGTGCCTTCAATCGGAATAATGGCAATTGGTGAAAGTTAATGTTGCGAGCAAACCAATGTCCGTATAAAGCACTTTTTTCAAATTGTGTGGGCAAATGATCAAGCAAACTATGTTATAACAACCCGACAGGATAAATTTGTATTATCTGAATAAAAAGAAAGGCAACAATAAATTACAAAAAAATGGGCTCAACCAAGCACACAAAGAGTACATTTCTTGTTGAAATCTCAATACGTTTACAACACGTGGTTCAATGTTCCGCATAAACACAATACTTTTTGATTCGCATAACAAGCAAAGCGCACTTGAATGTATGCTACAATGAAGAAAGGTCCACAGTTCGAATGATGGTTTTTGTGTGGTACATTGTGCTTAAAAGTAGTACTTTCAGATTAAACAGCAATGAAATTTGTGCTTTTAGTGAACAGTCTGCTACTACCTGAGTGTTGTAACTGTTATGTGCTTACGTCACATGCTGGTCTTTCTTGATTCGGCGAAGTACAAGGCTCTGTGTGTGTTGCGTAAGCTCGACTTTGGAGAAATCTACGGTCAAATCCTGGTAAACATGCAATTTTTAGTCTTTGATACTTTATACTTGAAGTTTGTGCTTGACCTTTTGAGGAGATTGTTAGCCAGCTCGCGCTCGATCGACAAACTAACACAGCTGCCTGCAAAATTTTGGAACAGCAACGCTATTTTTCGACCGTATTTTAGACAACATGGACACCCAGAATAAATTGTCTCAAACCGAGACCCCCATTTTAAGAGCCTTTTGGAAATAAACTAGTCTAAGGTGTTTGGCTCTAGGCTATTAATGTCCGCAGTGGACCATCTGCATACCGATGGCTAAACAGAGTGAGCGTACCGCGTCGTCAAAAATATGCTAAACAGTGTGTATGAAGATACCTAATTCGTTTGGGCAGCATGCTGTCAGCTGCTGAGTTTGCACTGAATGAACCCTTCATTCTTCAGCAGTCTACACGTCATTCTACGTGAGCGGGCTAGCCGCCCCATTGCGCTCACCACATTGTAGCTGTGGACTTGATGAAGGAGGAATGGCCGAGCAGTTTGCTAGTTTCATGTGCATAGCCAAGTTAGTCAAAACAGTACCTAAAGCACATGCAAAAATTAAAGGCTGATGTTCAAAGACCACAAAGCAAGTCTGACCATGATGCTAGTATTAACAAGTTAGATTTTTATTGAAGATGGTATCAATACGAGCGCGAAAACTACCCGCGAATGCAGTTTTGGCTGTCTGTGTATAGGTGTGTCCGCACATCAATATTTTTCTAGGGGTCAAACCCATTAGAGGCTTGGCGCTTACACTTGTTTATATGGAGGGGATGCGAACGCATCCAATGTTGTTTGCGATTTTTATTGAGCCTTATATGAAAATTCAGATGCAAAAGTGTGAGCGCCGGATCACATGCAGGAACAGCCACAGGAGACTGATCATCAATTGAAGCAGCGCTTAATTTCAAGCACGAAGTACCACAACTTCTGGTATGAGGGCACAGGTCAAGTGACTGGCTTGCGGAGCCATGTAAGTTTTCTTTTGAGGTATGAGAATGGCTGAGCAAGATCTAAAGACCTTAGAGGTGCGGCAATGTTCATATACAATTAGTCTAGATTGTAGACGTTGCGGATGACAGTTTTTGAGTTACTCACGAGACGCTGAATGCAAGCGACATCGATGCAAGAAGCATATAGTGCGTGCAATATCCTCTTTCTCTTCATTTACTCAAAAGAAAAGACAGGGGCATAATTATGAATTTTTGATCGACGGCGACGCCAGGGTCCAACCCGGTCCCCTGTGGAGTGGATCAAAATGGAAAAAGAAATAGACCTTGTCTTCGAAGCTGAGATTTAGATCGACTTTTGTTTTCGACATGAACAAGTATGACTTGGTCCTAGGCATGCTTTGACTTGTAAACCTCGAATCCTGGATAGATTGGCGAAGCATGATCATAAGTGCTAGCCTTCAAATTACTTTGATTAGGTTTTTGGCATGTTCTGGATCAAATATCTACTTGTAGTTGAAAGGTCACACCGGCGGATGGCTTGTCGATCTGTTCAGGCAGGTTCGGTATGGCAGCTATGACAAATCAGGTAGGAAGCTCTTCCATACATGTGATGCGAAATTAGATGAGGATGATTGTCTCTGGTTTATAAAATGGGTGCTGTACGCAATACTAATATAAGTCAGCGCATGTGTAGGTGTCACCAGTATGACAACAGTTTGGCTCGACCTTATAGTGATAGATAATCGACAAAGCGGACATGCGCTGTCTTATATCAGTATTCTGCAACCAAGGATCAAAGACAAGGACAACAAAACCCCAGCGAGGCCGAAGATATCGTACACCGTGGGCCAAGAGCGAATAGTGGTGGATTTTGAAATTCTACCTTCAAGGAGGGCCAGTGAGGCCATAAGCTCACCGTCGCTCAGTTCGAGTGATAGAATATACAATGCTGAGCTCATCAGTAGAGACTATCGAGTAATATTGCCGTGATCTACCCCAGTGAGCCGTTGGTAACTCTAAATATACGGCGGAAATTTAAGTCACGGTTGTGACTGTCATAATAGACAAAATGAGCTAATCTAGAAGGCGCTACTCCCAATAATCTACTTATATTAGCGGTACTATGAGAATTAAGTACCCTAGTACAAGGAGTGTAAAATCTCAGAAGCATGTACAAAATATGGCATGCAGAATCGAAAGACAATCAAGCAGACTCCCTCATGAAAGTAATTATAAAAAGGCATCCGACTTGTCCAGCTTTATATAAATCGCCTTAGCCCCGGAGATATCATGGATATTTACATCTGCTCTGAGCTCAAGCTGCTACTATAATATCACAAGCACAGCAATGAGATGTAATTTCCGTGTAAAAGAGAAAAATTACAGCAGATATCTTTGAAAAAAAGCAGCTCAAAAAAATTGCATGTGTGTGCCTCGCAAAAAGTCTTTTTGGTCATGAGCAAGCACCCCTGGTACAACATTTGAAAAATTTATTTTAGAGAAGAGATTTAAATGAATTGACTAGTAAGGTCACGATGAATGCGATACAGAGACCCATCTTTAAAACATTTTGTCACCTTGATGGAATGCATAGTGCTCGTCGAACAGCGCGGGGGGTTACGTCTAGAACAGGGGAGTTTTAGAAAAGTATTTTTGATGAAGACAGTAATATTTAGCGAAAATCACTATCAGTAAAAGATCGATACGATTGAAGTCTCATTGAATGTTAAAGCTCATAAAACCGTGAGTCAGCTGCTTGGTAAAAAAAAACAAGTTGGTATAGCTTTGAAAAAGATTGACGGCCGCCTAGGGTATCAAAGTGGTGACCACATGTCCACCACAAAATAACGCTGCTGGAAGAACGATATTACAGGATACTCAAAAAGCAGTCAGTGTATGGCTTAGATTTAAGTAAGTTATTTATGACTTGTCGGGTCTGTATCATCTTTTTGTAATGTAATCCAAGGTATAGTCTCACATTGGCGGTAAATAAAGGTCCGGAACCTGAAAATGATTTGGTCTTGAAAACAAATACCGCGTTTTACGGTGGCAATTTAAAGCCAAAGAACGGTTGCAATTTATTGACTTCAACTTCCGTCCAATTAACATCGACGTCATGTGTCGGTAAAACGGATGATGACGTTCTATAAGCGATAAAAAATGATGCTATCATTATTCCGCTACAGACTCCGTTTTCTAAAATCAATCCTGGAACGTACCTTTTAGTGTGCTGACACTAAATTTGTGCTTTAAAATATTTGTGCAGTCAATTTAAAGAAAACGGTTTCATTACGTTGTCTCACATAATGTTCTCTATGTTCTCATGCACATCGAGTGTGTCATTATCGTTGTGAGGTGCACTCCGTTTGCGGACTTCTAAATCCGGCAAAAGTTCACAATACAAAATCATCCGTTCGTCTTTGGATATCCATATGGCAAAATATTCTGCTCGCCTTCGAGGCATTAATAATGGTAGAAGACGTCGCACCATCGCTTTTTTAACGCACGCTCTGGCACCGCGACTCCCTTAAATTTATCGATTAGCATCATATTTATTAGCAAAGATTTAGCGTGTTGAAGTCAAATAAAGTGTGGTGGACATTGTTAATAAAAAGTGGTACATGCTTAAAGAACTTAAAAGGGTAGTTAGTAATGTAATGTAATGTATTACGTTATCGCGTTGCCAAGTTATGCACGTGCTAGGCTCAGTCTGGCTAGTCCACGGCATAAAGTGGTGTCCGCATACGTCGAGTCTCGTTCGGCGGGCAGTGCAGCCAGCACCGAGGTCGTGAGGGTCTTCCATTATTTTGTTTATCTCTGACTTGGTAAGAGCCCGGGTGGCGCCCGGTGCTGGAGACCGTCTTTTCGAGGGTGAGACTCGTTAGAGACCTGCAGATGCCCGAGAGCACCTGCCCGAAGCGCGCGAGCATTTAGCCCCCGCGCTTGGAAGGAGGGCGTCACCCCAACCTTTTCCAAGAGTAGTTAGTAGTAACTACAAAAGCTAAATTTTAGTTGTAGAATATCTCGCTGCAGGGGGAATCATGAATACACCTAAATAAGTCTTATATTTAGGTCGTTGTATTGCGACTAACAGTACATCTTGAAGTCAGCGACTCGTACAAATTCTATGTGAAAAGCAAAGTTAAGAAACCTAAGCTCGCACTTTTAGCCTTAGCAGCATCGGTGCACCTGAGAGCAATAGTGGCCAATCTACACTTGAGTCTCTAGGACAAATTCTCTGTAAAAACGAAAAAATATTTCTCATTTGCCTCACAGCATACCGTCGTTCTGAACAAGCTGGTATTCTTGCTAGGCTCCGAGGGTGTTAGCAATAAATCTACAAAAATTCGACGTGACAATGTGAGTCTGTGGTATATGAGAACGCTCTATTGGAGTAAGAAAAAACGGAAGTGCTGCGTCGAAGAAGCTGACTCCTACGGTACCACAACTAGCGTGAAGACTTTCAAAGGAGAAAAGAAAAGGATTTTTTTACCCCAGATCTGCCATACCAAACGATCATAATGTCTATTCTTTGCGTTTTGTAGCTTCGTAAAAAGAGCACTGTCTTGTAGCCTAGTTATGAAAGTGAATATGCAAAAATGCAATAGTTTTGTTGTGACTACTCTTCTTTCATAAGTAGAAGTTTGAGATGACTTAAATTCTTTCAACTCTCAGCTGTTCGGTCATACTTCCTATCAACCTGCGAATGTGAAAATTATCCTGTTAGCTTCGTCTAAAAGCTGAATTATTTTCTGGCTGAGACGTCTAGCGATTTTTTTTAAGTATTCACTCACTGTCATTATTGAAGGATGATTTAGACGCATGTTTTTTCCTCTGCGCCCAATCTGTTACTAAGAGGCCGTAAGATCAACTTATGGCTTCTAGTCTGGCCATTAGGCGGCACGAGATATTCACGGAGTCAGGAATTATTTAAATAGGTCTCAGCCGTGCTGATGATGAGGGAAAAAATCTTTGAGCTGATGACCAGTGTACGGTCTTCCAATGTTGCTTCATACCGCCATTGGCGCTTTAATTTCTTCGCAACGACCAAATCAATGTTTGAAAGGAAATATAACAAAGATGCAACAGTCGTCTGGTATGCCGGGGATAGACGACAAGACACAATAGATGCGATGCATTCTACTTAGGAACAAGTTTGGTTGTGATGAGCCTTGGAAAGAAATAATAGGACAGGAAGGCTAAGCCATGAAGAGCTCCATGCTATATAGCACAAATTCTACCAAAAAGTCGTACTTAATAGCTGTTGATGCCATCGTAATTTTTTGCAAAGTATGAACGGCTCTTGTCGACAAGAGGGTCATGACATCATGCTCATTATTTTCACCATTCTGTTGTCAAACGAAGTAAGCCATATGCTAGATCTTTTCGAGCACATTGGCGTGACATTGGCCTTGTCTGAATAGCGGAAGAGAGGAGATGTCACCATACCTATAGTTCCGGTAAATCTAGCTGCGAGGAGCGTCAGCTTTGACAAATTTTTACACTGTCTGGCTCCGAATTTTAAAGCAAAGTATGTTATATGACGCAGTTGAAGATGGGCAAGGCGCTACTGCTGCAAGTGAAGTGGCATCGTCAGTATTTACCAAGTAGCACTAATTAAATGCCGTGACGACACGATAGGTCATAAGCCAAGGCAGTAAAAGCGAAGCCTACTACTGCAATTAGAGCGACATGCAAAGCCTTGGCTAGTGCTGATAGAAGAAATCACCATGTCCAGCGTGACAATAACAGACTCGAATGCAGACGGTCAAATACGATATGGTCGAGTTATCTAAATGACAATCCAAAGATATCTCAGCAAAGGTATCAAAACAATGCGGAGAATAGTTGCTCAAGAGAGGACAACAAAATTAACATCGTTTTGATATATTCAGTGTAAGTGGCTAATTACACGATCCTAGGTGTTTAAGGTCAAAATAGATCTATTTTGCAAGATTTACTGGTTTCGACAACCCCCAAAAAACAACTTCTTGGACATGGACCAGCTCGACATGACACTGAGCATACTGCGGCCAATTTCTCACGTCTATTAGTTAAACAAGACCATATGTGCTGACCGCCTTAAGCATGCTGTTAGAAAACTACTTTTTTTGCTGTGCGTACGGCTTCGTTGAAAAGAAGCCTGGTCACGTATAGAGACGATAACTTATGGAAAGCAATGAAGATACTGAATCATCCTTTAAGGTAGATGTGATGACATCTTGAAATGATCCTATATATTACATTGTCGTATTGGACTATTAATACCTTATCTAAGAGATATCAAAGCTACACTGATAGCACCGACGGAGCCAAATTAAGTGTGGGCAACAAAATATTACAAGTGGGCAACATAACACCACCCAGGTTTCACAGGTAGGTGGCCTCTCTTTTAGAAAAATGTATGTGTGCGATCTGAAAATGTTGCGAGCGATTCTGTGCTTTACAATAAATTCTATAATACAGGGATGTTCATCAGCTAACTCATCTTTTTGTCACGACTGAAGCGCTCTAAAACTTGAATACTGAGCGTTAAATAGATAATAGCTTCCAAAATGTTGGCTATGCACATAAACAAAAAAATCTCAGATGAGATGTTCCCAGATACTAGAAGCCTCTCTTGAGGCGAGAAAAAAATTCCACTCCAAACATCTCCTCTCTTCCGCTATTCAGACAAGGCCAATGTCACGCCAATGTGCTCGAAAAGATCTAGCATATGGCTTACTTCGTTTGACAACAGAATGGTGAAAATAATGAGCATAATTTCATGACCCTCTTGTCGACAAGAGCCGTTCATACTTTGCAAAAAATTACGATGGCATCAACAGCTATTAAGTACGACTTTTTGGTAGAATGTGTGCTATATAGCATGGAGCTCTTCATAACTTAGCCTTCCTGTCCTATTATTTCTTTCCAAGGCTCATCATAACCAAATTTAATCTAAGTAGAATGCATCGCATCTATTCTGTCTTGTCGTCTATCCCCGGCATACCAGACGACTGTTGCATCTTTGTTATGTTTCCTTTTTGAACATTGATTTGGTCGTTGCGAAGAAATTAAAGCGCCAATGGCGGGTATAAAGCAACATTGGAAGACCGTACACTGGTCATCAGCTCAAAGATTTTTTCCCTCATCATCAGCATGGCTGAGACCTATTTAAATAATTCCTGACTCCGTGAATATCTCGTGCCGCCTAATGGCCAGACTAAAAACCATAAGTCGATCTTACGGCCTCTTAGTAATAGATTGGGCGCAGAGGAAAAAACATGCGTCTAAATCATCCTTCAATAATGACAGTGAGTGATTACTTAAAAAAATTGCTAGACGTCTCAGCCAGAAAATAATTCAGCTTTTAGACGAAGCTAACAGGATAATTTTCACATTCGCAGGTTGATAGGAAGTATGACCGAACAGCTGAGAGTTGAAAGAATTCAGGTCATCTTAAACTTCTACTCATGAAAGAAGAGTAGTCACAACGAAACTATTGCATTTTTGCATATTTACTTTCATAATTAGGCTACAAGACAGTGCTCTTTGTAAATCATCGTGAAATAGCTTTATAGGCAGCATACGCTGCGCCAGGGTTCGAAGATGTCAAAGGACCCTATGGATTCGATACACTTTCGATTAAAAAATACACTCATATGTGTTCCACTATTTGAAATTTAAATCGAACCGAGAAGTGGGGCATGAGATTGACCTAGGGTCAGGGGCTGTGTAGGCAATAACTGCTGCCACGAGACCAAAATTTATTCATTGGTGGTATTTTGCCGAAATCGAAGGTGCAAGAGCTGAAATTCAACGTCCTCAACACCAACATTCTACTCAAAAACCAAACACAATGTGGTGACTATTTTAAGCTTATGATAAATGCAATGGTGCCTGATGTCAAGAAAAATGTGCCGCTTAGCGGCATTTTTGGGTGCACATTTTAAAAGCCATTGGACTTGATAAACAAGTTTAAGAAAAGAGTCAATTTTTTTCTTATTGCAATTAGTACGTCCAGTGGCATGTTACATCGTTATATTTAGGATCTAAATGTTAAGCAGCCGGCGATAAATACGCTCTATTTGCCCAATAGAATGACTAGATAGAGATGTCTGTTGGAAGCGCATGAACCTTGCTTATAGGCTTGCCGGAAATTCAAAGACGCATGGCAATTGTAGTGCTCGTGTACCGCTTGATACCAGCAGAGCCGGGAAGCGAATAGCAAAGCTTTCTATGGATCAATATTTTAAGTCACATGCCCATAAAACCGTGCACTTTAGGTCCCAATTAAGGCTAGAGCGAATTATCAAGAGTGACTACTCTTAAAGCTATACAGACTCCTCGCAGGGAGACGAGCGCTGGTACTCCAATCGGTATAAGGGGATAATATGGCCAGAACTACCATTTTCTTTAAGGTTCACAAGGATCGAATAGATGTGGTTTACCAAGTCTTAGAGACATCTTGAGGTCTTTCATTAGGTCGCGCCGGATGTTATGCTCTTAATGAAGATAGCGCAAGGTCGGGATGGCAGCGACCTTTTCAAATGCCCTTTGACCGCTAATGCTATCGGCATTTTCATGTGGTGTGCTTAGTGAAGTCAAATCCTTTCTCACATGCAAAGTGCTACATATAAAATGACAAGATCATTCCGCTCTAAAAAAACTCGCGAAACGATCAATGTTAACTCCGGCAAGAATGTCAAATTATGTTGCGATTTGAAATCAAGACAGCGAGCGCTTTAAATCGTGGTAATCTAAACGCTTACTCAAGTATAGTGGCGCTGCTCATACCCATGCTCGGACATTGAGCTCATTACGCCAAAGCAGAGACATCTTAACGGTGACTTTCGCCGACGAAATAGACGAGGCAATGGGGCTACAAGCTTGCGAACAAAATGCGCTCCGCCCCGTATGTTTGGTGTTTAGTTGTTATGGCGTGAAATTGTACGTCATTCCGAACTAGATCTTTTCAATTTAGACGCGGATGCACCAGTGCTGAGAAGTACCCACGAGTAAAGTCGGATCGGTATATACCGCCCTTTGTCTTGTGGCCTCTAACGATTCCGAGTGAATTTCGAAAACGGGTATGATGCGATGATAAAAGCACGCGCAAAGCCGCCATATAGTCTCACAAGAACAAGACTTGTGATAAATTTTAGGATTGCAAAGGGCCTTAAAGAGCATTTCCGAGCGCTACTTGACGCCATGGTTGGCACCAGTCAAGCAAGCTGAAGTAATACGTATTCGGAAACGTTTTCTCTTTCTTGTGAAACCTGTTGACCAGAAAGTTGGTGTATAACTCACTGAATGGCGAGTTGGCGTCGGTCGCGGCGGCGGAACACTTTTATCCTCGTGCTGCCCCCCCCCCTGTAAAATTTACCGTTTTAGACTTCAACCTGTTCTTCTTCATTTTGGTGACATCATTAGTGGAGTGTATTTGAAGTCTGGTCTTTGCTCCTGGAAGTCGACATGGATATTTGTACGAGCGCGATCTTTCGCTTGACAATTAGTCTGGCAGCAAATTTAACACCCCTCGAGCCTCACTCCCGGGTGATAAAGCCGTTTTGACACCATTGTCATTAACGTAAGGCTTATCTGCAGCCTTAGCGGACAAAGAAACCAGTAGGTGTTTGTCGAACATCCGCGGCGCTTCTTATTTTTGTTGGAGAATCGACGCCTCGACCAGCAACTACATATCGGTAAGTACCGGTATCTGCAATCAGTTGATGACTGCCTAAAATTAGCACTTATAAATATATTCACTTTTGCAATTTGCCAACTAGTGCCCAAGTAACATTTTCAATTGGTTATGAGCCCAAGCCTCGCCGACTCTGCCTTCCCACCCCCTGACTCTGCCTTCGCCACCATGGACGCGTCTACGCCAAGCCGGATTAACAAGTTCGACGGCACCAACTTCCACAACTGGAATTTCAGGATGCAGATGGTGTTGGAGGAGAAAGATCTGTGGGACGTGGCAAGTGGCGAGATTAAGTTGGAGCAATGCGTCACTTCGCTGGACCAAGGAACCTATAAGAGGAAGTCACTCAAGGCGCTTGCGATCATCTGGCTCGCGATGGAAGATTCGCAGCTGCCACTGGTTCGTTCTGCGACTGGCGCGCATGATGCATGGTCAAGACTCGAAGGACAATTCGAGAAGAAGAGCCTCGCCAATCGACTCTTCCTTCGTCGACGTTTCCTGACAGCAACAATGAATGAAGGTGATGATGTGCTTCAGCACATTAACAAGTTGAAGACACTAGCGGAGCAGTTTGATGCGATCGGGGCTCCGATTAGCGAGGACGACTTGGTTATCACGCTTCTGAGCAGTTTGAGTGAATCGTACCAATTTCTCATCACGGCACTAGAGTCACGTGCCGATTCATTGACTTGGGATCTCGTGACGTCTCGGGTACTACATGAAGACATGAAGCGCAAGGAACAGGGTGGCGGCATCGATGGAGCCGCGCACAACCAAGGGCAAGCGTTCATGGCTAATGATAACAACAAGCGCAAAGGACGTCTTGTGCAGGCGAAGACAAGTGGATCTTGCCATTACTGTGGGGAACAAGGTCATTGGATTGCCAAGTGTCCCGCGCAAATTCGTGATAATGCGGAGCGGCAAAGGCCACAGCGTGCGAATGTCGCACAAGTTGAAGATGTTTTTAGCGACTTTCTATTTTCGGTGGGTGCTGACACAAGTGCTACCAAGTCAAGCAGTGTTTGGCTGGTAGACTCGGGTGCAACTCAGCATATGACGTACTCGAAAGAGTATATGATCAACTACAAGGTCATGTCTCCGGTGGACGTACACCTCGCTGATGACGGTATTGTTCAAGCGGTTGGAACGGGTGACATAGTTATGTCAATGCAAACACCACGTGGAATCAAGAAAGGTGTACTTACACGTGTGTGGCACATTCCGAAACTACTGCGAAATTTGTTTTCAGTGGGCCGTCTTACGAAGGATGTCGGACCAGTTACCTTTGAGCGAGACGGTTGCTTTGCAAATGCAAAAGGTTTGCGATGGCAGCTTGGAGCTCGCGAAGGAAAGGGTTTGTTCAAGCTCTGCATGACACCAATTCCAGCTGAGACGGCAAATGTGACAACTTCGATGGGACGCCATGGGGACACCAATTCCTACCTCTGGCACCTTCGACTTGGTCACATTGGCTTTAGTGGATTGGATGCCATTGTTAAGAAAAACTATGGAACTGGTATTGACATTGCGTCTGTTAAGCAGTGGGAGGTGTGTGACGGATGTTCGCTTGGCAAACAAACGCGTACAAGCTACATCAAGTCATCACCAAACCGTGCGAAACAAGTGCTGGAGGTCATCCACAGTGATGTTTGTGGCCCTATGCGGACACCTACTTTTAGTGGTAAGCGATATTTCGTCACATTTATTGATGACAAATCACACTTTTGCACGGTATGCTTGCTGCGCAACAAATCCGAAGTTTTTACCAAGTTTGCTGAATATGTCGCGCTTGCTGAAACGCAAACCGGATATCGAGTAAAGTCGCTTCGCAGTGACAATGGTGGAGAATATACATCGCACAGAATGGCCAAGTTTTGCAGTGACCGGGGAATCGCTCAAAAGTTCACCCCGCCGTACACACCACAGCTGAATGGAGTGGCTGAGCGCATGAACCGAACGTTGGTTGAGTGCGCGAGGTGCATGATGGAACACGCTGGATTACCAAAAATTTACTTGGGCGAAGCAGTTATGACCGCTGCATTCCTACGAAATCGTTGTCCTACACGCGCTGTTTCTCACGACAAGTCACCTCACCAAATTTGGACCGGTAAAAAGCCATTGCTGGCAAACCTTAAGGTGTTTGGTTGCCACGCATTTGTCACGGTTCCCAAAGAACAGCGCACCAAACTTGATGCAAGGTCGGTACGCTGCCGCTTTATCGGTTATTCCGAGCATGAAAAGGCGTATCGTTTTGAGGAACTACAAACTCGTCGTGTGCTAGTCAGTCGCGATGCCAGGTTTATGGAAATGGTCTTTGATACTGGGAAGCGTGATCACTGCAATGAAGAGGTTGTCATCGAAGATGTCGAAGAAACTGATGAAGAATCACAAGAAGAAGAGGCAACTTCTTCCGATGTTGACATTGAGGTGGGCAGGAAACGTCACCAACGAAATGAATCGCTCGAGAAAGCAACAGAAATTCCAAGAATTAAGCGGCATACAATCTTCAGCAAAGGTCGTGGACTTAAAGAGATGTCGGCAGCAGCATAAGACTGCTTCAATGTTGAGGCGGCCTACGTCATGGATTCAGTGGTAGAAATGCTGACTTCATTCAAGTCGGCTATGGAATCCAGTGACGCTGTAAAGTGGAAGGAAGCCTGTGACTCAGAGGTTAAGTCCCTGCATAAAAATCAAATTTGGGAGATTGTGCCATTGCCAAAAGGACGCAAGGCGATTGGATGCAGATGATTTTTTCGCGTGAAAGAGAATCAAGACGGGGAAGTTGAAAGGTTTAAGGCTCGTCTTGCTGCTAAAGGCTTCTCACAAAAGTACGGCATTGACTATGATGAAACGTTTGCACCGGTGGCGAAGCTCACATCAATTCGGATTCTGTTTAGTCTTGCTGCCAAATACAGCCTTACACTGCATCAAATGGACGTCAAGACAGCGTTCCTAAACGGACCGTTGGATGAAGACATATACATGAAGCAACCGGACGGCTTTGTGAATCAAGAGCACCCGGATTTTGTTTGCAAGCTCAAGCGGTCACTATACGGCCTGAAACAGTCACCTCGCATGTGGAACAAGACCATCGACGAGTTTATGCTTAAGCTTGGGTTCAAGAAGTGTGAGTCAGACCACTGCATTTACTTGATGCGAAACGACCAAGCCATGATCTTTGTGGCTCTTTACGTTGATGATTTAGTGCTCGCAAGCAGCAGTGTCAAGATTCTACAAGATACCAAGCAAGCATTAAGTAATCGATTCGAGATGACTGATATGGGCCAGCTCAAGTTTTGCTCGGAATTGAAATTGAGCAAGACAAGACAAGTGGGGTTATTTCGATGCGACAGAATAAGTTTGCAAGTGACATTTTGCACAATTTTAAGATGGATGCCAGTAACCCGGTCAAAACACCTCAAGATCCGGGCCTCAAACTGACAAAGAATATGTGTGAAGACGGTTGTAAGCACGACGTGACCATGGCTGGAGTCCCCTAACGAAATGCAGTAGGGTGCGTCATGTATCTCATGGTATGTACTCGACCAGACCTCGAGGCAGCAGTGGGAGTACTTAGCCAATTTGCGGCAGATCCATGTCCTACTCATTGGCAAGCACTCAAGCGGGTCTTCAGGTACATTTAAGGGACAAGGACACATGATATTGAATTCCAACCGGGCTGCGATGATGGACTTCGAGGTTTCACGGATGCAGATTGGGCTGGAGATATTGCAACAAGAAGAAGCACGAGCGGCTATGCGTTTATGATGAACGGCGGATGCATCAGCTGGAGAAGCAAGAAGCAACGTACGGTGGCGCTGTCATCTACTGAAGCTGAATACATGGCGTTGTCGGAGGCAACACAAGAGGCTATATGGCTAAAGGCTTTCTTGTGCGAATTGGGTGAGTTGACAACTGATGAAGCGGTTACAGTTTACGAGGACAATCAGGGCTCCATTGCATTGGCCAAGAACCCAGAATTTCACAAGCGCACCAAGCACATCGACAATCGTTATCATTTTGTTCGTGAAAAGGTAGAAGATGGCCAAGTGGTGTTGCAGTATTGCTCAACAAACGACATGATGGCCGACATGATGACCAAGCCAATCAGCGCTGTGCAGTTTCAAAATCTCCGGAACAACTTGGGCATCAAGTCGCCAAGTGCTGACGAGTCGAGTGGGAGTGTTGGAGAATCGACGCCTCGATCAGCAACTACATATCGGTAAGTACCGGTATCTGCAATTTAGTTGATGACTGCTTAAAATTAGCACTTATAAATATATTCACTTTTGCAATTTGCCAACTAGTGCCCAAGTAACATTTTCAATTATTTTTAGCTGCATTGAAGCGAAGATATTCTCGAATCACCAGGCGAATAAGAACGGCAGGTGCAAGTTCTTTGCCGTGTTGGCGGAGAAAGACATTTAGAGCCTATATGCCGAGTGGCTCTTTGACAAGCGAGCGACACTATGCTATCCGTTCACGGCGCAGACGCAGTCGTTGTGGTAGGCGTAGCGTTTGCTACTGGTGCAGCCTTCAGCACAGGGGCCGGTATTAGTGTAGAGACAAAGCCATCTCTCTGCCTATTTGGTCGTCGAGAAACAGGCTGTTACATGAAGCCGAGTTTCTCGTTAAAAGTAGCCTTCTGTTTTCAAGCTGCCTTGCAAAATTGGCGGCCAGACGCAATTGGTGTATATACCAATTTGCAAGTCCTTTTCTTAATTACGGCTAAAATTTTGTCGCATATTGAAAAATTTAGTGCATCTAATAAATTAGGAATTAAATCGCACAATTCGATGTGCTGTGCAGATATTACATTTTGAATGAAAAAAATACCTGGAAATCACAAAACATTGTATGACTGGTCAGCCGGTCCATATGTCTCAGAGCAGTGAGTATTGTCGATCGTCAAAATCAACGATAGTATCGCTACTGTACTGTCGAAACGGCTCTAAGCATTCTTGCAACAGTTTTTTTGCATGAATGTAAAGCGTTCAATTTATTTCTGCAATGTGCTAATAATTCTACAATTAACGCCCACACCTCCAACACGTGACAATATATTCCTAATGGGAGGCAATCTGCTGTTCCCACTCGGCAATGTTATTTTCAATGCCATTAACGAGCTCGTTCACGTCCAACCAGGGTATATTATTGAGCGCCAACACAGCCGGAAGCGCCATCTTTCGAAGAAAACACATTTGGTCGCACAAAAAGCTCTCGTACGTCCACTGGTCGCGAAAGCAAAATGACGGACTAACACCTCGTTGCTCGCGCGTGTCCAATTCGCCCTGGTAGTAGTGCTCGTCGTTCAGCCGAAAAACCCACTTTTGGTGATTCGCGAACGGCTTCATAGTCTGGCTAATGTCACTCACGTGCATAGTTATTCGAAGCGCGCGTACCTGGAGGCTCTGCGGTAGTACTGATTCCTCCTTTTGAATTATCTTCCACTCCTCTGCCGTCGTATCATACATCTCAGTAAGTAGCTCCGGTTGATAAATAAGAGCAGTTGCCGAGATCGCTTCGCGATAACCTCAAGCACTTGCTTCTGATGAACTGATGACATTTTAGACAAGATGTGAAATTTGGGGTCCAAGACCGCCTGCAAGGCTAAGTCTATGTGCTTGGACTCCATTGGCGCCCTTGATGAGTACTTTTGAGCTATAGGATGATTGGTCTTGATGAGGTAATCATTTGTCAAGCCGACATGCTCAACATCATGCATCACTGCCGCCAAGAGTGCACCGACCTGATTGTGCAGTGAGACCTTATTACCGAGACTCGTACTCCGTAGCAGCATAAACAGCGTGTGCATCACGTCAGCGGCATGAGTTGCATTGTGAAACGGCATATTGCTGTCGTACCGCTCCTGTATATGCCTTAAAAATTCTGGTACGACAGTCAGATCCAAAAACTCCTCCACGCCATCGATACTTTCAAAGATCAATGTACCCACGAAAACAACGACGTTTCCCGGTATAAATTCTTCTAACGCGATAACATCTAGCTCCGGTGTGCCGAAAAACGATTCAATTATTTGAATCACCGGTAAAATAAAGTGCTCCGATACATCACACTGCACACAAATTTGACAGAGTTTGGCCTTGGAGAAAATGTTGCTTGTACGCCCGCGCTTTCTACCCGGGGTCGCCATAGCCACTTCGTTCAAATCACCAAAGTTTATACAGTCTTCCTCGTCAATGTCTTCCCACGAGAGTGTGGTTTGGTGCTCTTTGGTGCTATGCCTCGATACAATAACATTAAGCTTGGTACGCATGGCTGCTGGAGTCGGTACGGATCTACGATAGTACGCCTGGGTAAGGCGTGAGCGATCAAAGGCCATGCTACGACGGCGAATGCCAGCCGAGATCGACTTTAAATAGGTAGCCAGAGTTTTAATCTTGGTTTCAATCGAGCCTCTTGTTGGGAACCTGCTACTGCTCATCGTGGGCTTGTCGTAGGCGAAGTCATTTCCAAGTACGGGACTCGCGCGCACGTCCGCTGTCGTTTTGTTCACTGAGTGCTGCATTTCACCGCTAATTTTAAACTCAAGCTTGGTGTCCATATTCGTCTGTATAGAGGGGGGGTCCTCAGGGCGCGCCTCGAATAAATAGCACGGACTCCTGCTGCTCGAGGCAGTCGACGCCGCCGAAGAGGTAGGAGCGTCGGGTGTCGATGCGGAGGAAGGGACGGTGGGAGGTTTGCAAGTCAAGAAATGCTCTATGCGTCGAGTCATGGCTTTACGTACTACTGCTGGACTTGTATAAGAGGCTCCACGTGACAAAAGCAAATCGAACCTGCACCTGTTGTGAGCTTATCAGCCGCTGCACTACAACTACCGCCGCTGACGCCACTGACTCTCAACAATTAACCTTTAGATCGTTTTACTTGTCTTCGCAAGACTAAAAATGGCCATTGTTCCAAAGCGCCCTCGCGGCTAGAAAGCTCGCACGGCTCTCCGCCGCTTTCTGGGCAGCATGGCAAGTGTCTCACCAGCGGAAGCGAGGGGGCGCTGGTTTTCGTAGTTCTTACCAACAATAGTCCATATTTTAGCCCGTAAAAGTGCTATAAATTCGCGTCTTTTACCTTACTATAAGAACTTAGTGATTGCGGCGAGTAACGTTTTGGGACAATTGTGGCGTGGCGTTTTGACAAGAGTTGACTATACCGAGAGGATTGCTTCAACCAGCTTGCTCACAGCTGGCAATCGCTGGTGTCAACGCGCGAAACCTTTTTAAAAAAGTTTGCACCGCGCGCGTGTAAGTAATTCAAGCACTGCAAGAGTACATCAGCCTGGCACAACCTGATCGACTGCACACACTACTATACACGTCGAACATGGCTGTTTGTTCTTTTTGCCGGGAATCTGGTGGCTCTTCCACCGGATGCAGATACAGGAATTGCACTTAATTATTGGGCTGGATATTATAGGTGCAGGTTGCAAAGAGGCAGGGTCGGGATGAGGACTTCGCCGCAACGGCCTAAGAACACTTGTTATAAATAATGCGTGGTAAAGAAGGCTCGTCAAACGAGTGAGGATCCGTTACTGAGGATTCTCTTGATCAAAAGCCACGTCTGCCTGGACCGCGTAATTAGGTGATATTATCGAGCCAAAGCAAAACCAGTCCGGCGAGGACGAAAACGTGACGGGAGGCCGCGGTACGTACCTGCCGTCACGGCAACATTCGTCGCGCACCGAGCCAATATAAGGTACTGTAACGAACAGTAGGCTGCAGTAACTGGTGTTTACTGAACACATGGTCTTGAAGTACACCACCGAGCTTTTTATTGTACGTTTTTGTAAGAGTTCTATAAAGCGATTATAATTCAATAGCAAAAATTTCATCGCGTTACTATTTCGCGAGCGTCAGGAAAGATGGGCTGCAGACATATACGATAGGGCTGCCTTGACCAACAGACGTAGTAGACGAGCATATCTGCATCAAACGAAATACGGCAATTGCATATACGAAGCGACGTCCAAGCGCCATCAACAAAACAATTTCTTCTTTAGTTACTAATTGAACTTTGTAGCTCAAGCACTAATCGTAACTCCCGTACCAATCGGTAAATCTACCTTACATTTTAAAATGGCAACAACTGCACAAAGACAGGCTCAGCCAGTGCGCAATAATGATGTAAAAATTGACTCTTGCAACCTTTTCAGGGCCACAATTAGACACTGCGGCCCATACTGCCGCCTCGCACAATAATCGCGAAAATAGTGAGGGCCTTACTTTGTGCACTCGTTAGTGAAGCTAAGCACTCTTCTAGCACGAGAAGCGAAAAGTGTGTGCATTTTTGCTTGCTGGAGCATTGCGAAGATTTGTATCTGACTAATTGGATCGATCTGCGACCTTACGGTAGCTGCAATTGTTCACTTCGGTTCTTAACTGTAGCTTGTGCAGTAAAAAGACTGATTTAAGTGAAGCAACAAGAATGTATTTTGGTTATACCTCTAATTCTCGATAAAAGTTTGGGAAAGAACTTTTATTCCTTCTCGAAACAACACGGTGTAATGAGGCCTACCGTGCACCAGAGCAATCATTATTTAATGGCTCAGTAATGTAATGTAATGTTTTACGTTATCGCGTTGCCAAGTTATGCACGTGCTAGGCTCAGTCTGGCTAGTCTCGGCATAGAGTGGTGTCCGCATACGTCGGGTCTCGTTCGGCGGGCAGTGCAGCCAGCACCGAGGTCGTGAGGGTCTTCCATTATTTTGTTTATCTCTGACTTGGCAAGAGCCCAGGTGGCGCCCTGGCACTGGAGACCGTCGCGTCGAGGGTGAGACTCGTTAGAGACCTGCAGATGCCCGAGAGCACCTGCCCGAAGCGCGCGAGCATTTAGCCCCACATAGATTCGCAACTTCAGCTTAATACACCGTCCCTTTATTTAAAATTTTGGATTACAGTCAACTAATAGAAGATGAGTGCTATTCATCCCTTACATCACTTTGTGTAAAAACCCGATAAGTCATGACGACGACCAAACAGGCAGCGAAGAAGGCTTCTAGACGACTGGGTTGCCTAAATCAACACTTAAGAAGATTACTTTGGCACGCAAACGTGCCTATATATTAGCACCGGTTGCTGTGGCTAAGATTAAACTATTACAAAGACTGCGTATGCGCCATGGACGAAGAGCTTGAATTCGTTCGCTTGCCATAGTTCCTCGCTTAAATACACTTTAAAAAACTCTCTCACATCACCGTGAAAGAGATTATGTGTCTACCGCTCTCCTTCGCCCGGTGATCCGCAAAAGTCTTCACTTTCAGGCGATGTAATTTATACGAATTTTTGCGTGACCACTCGCCTAGTTTTTTGCCGACAAAGATTGCGAAGAAATCTCAAGTTAAGAACAACGTTGTCAAAACGTCTTCATCACCCAGAAATACGCCTCAAAAGATTTTAGACTGGTTGACTTACTGCCATGCTAAATGTATTTCCCAAGCGAAAAACATGTCCATTTTCTTTTAAGCAAAGCCCAACTTGGATTGCCGTCACTGATACTGTCCTTAACTACGGAGTAGTCAAGCTATATGGGTCTAAGCATACGTATTAACGTGAGAAGGCGGCCATGTTGGAAACAGTAGAACTTTCCTGCACGTATAATTTGACAAAATGAATTTCCGGCTTCAACTGTCCAGGCCCAAGGCTCCTGATTTAAGGGCTCTTTCTGAAAAAGTGTTGTAAAATTGAGGCTAGATATGCTTACAGCAATCCATTGGTAATTTGACGATCGAACAGAGTATATTAATAGTGACAAAAGCGTTTTTGCGCAGTGTGAGCACGATTACGCTAAGTGGTCGAGCACATCTGAATTAAATGGCGTTTTAGCCTCATCAGAACACACGACGTGAGTGGGTTTGATTGAGAAAAATAGCCGAACGCCATGATAAAATCAGTCGTCCAAAAAATGCGTAAGCAACTTAAAGACGTGTCGAACACAAAACAAACGAGTCTAGCTTTTCGATCGGAATATTTGACGAAAAGTGAAGGAATAAGAAGACGAAATTCAAAACCAGAGATTCGTATCATGACATGCGAGAGTATTTCCGAAAAAAAACAGTTACTGTTGTCATTGACACTCACCTACGCCCGCTAATGCGACCATTTGAGTCATAGCCGAATTTAGTATAACATATACACTTGACGTTTCCTAAAGAATGCAAACAAACCCAGTGCTCTATATTGGATACATTTGCTCTAATTAATTACTCTGCCCGAGTGAGCGCAAAGGAGTTGGCACTGGATTTACGCAGACGTAGCCACGGAAGGCTAAACAGATGTTGGGCTAAAATCTGGTCATGTGCACAAAATGTCACAACCTGTGCTTGGAGGGTGTAAGCCGAGCGACTTGTTGTGGAACGATGCAACTACGCGCTCGAGGCTAAAATTTCCACATACTTCACAAATCTTGAATCTAAGCTATCAAGAAGCTGTCAAGTGACGCTATAGCAAAGCGCATGGAAAGCGCCGCATGATGATAAGGCATCGTCCCACAACCTTATGCAGGTAAAGACAATGTCACGTGAGGCGCATTTTCGCGCGAGTGTCAATTACTATGTGAAATAGATATGCTTGCTTCGATTATCTTGAGATTCTGAGGTCCCGCTTCAGCAAGACCAGACTGGCGTAGTGGACGCTTTTGGTTATGGTGATTATTGTCTTCAGCAAGACTACTTTTCACGTCTGTCTCAACCACTGGCAAGCAAGGCTTACAAACACGACCTGTGTTTCAAATTACAGATATATTGGGTTGTAGAGGCCTTGTCGACCAATATCTCTTGCCTATGGCCCATCAAACTCAGTTGGTTTTGGGGAAGTCACACCGCTTATTTAGGTACTTCCATTCCCGTGTCGTATACCGATCGACAGGGATTTCTACTCATTGTTCCCTGGTGCAGAATGCTCATACTTTGTTCAGGAGCTCAGGGTTCTCATCAGCTCATCTGGAATCTATGTTGTCTGGATTGTCTAAGCTTTTGAGCCCCTACTCGTGCCACTTAAAGGTGCAAAACGGCATCCAAATCCAATTTCTCCTTTTTTTTGCAGTTAAGATGTGCACAAAACAGCTTCATTCGGGCCGCGCTTGTTCCATAAAATAGTGGTTGTAATCTTACCCAAGTAGGGATTGCTGGTCATCCCCACCAGCAGAGCTCATAACTTTCGAAACCTTTCCCAAAATATTTTACTGACAAATTGCCAAGCGTTGCTGCTCACGGTACGCAGAGTTGAGTGCTAAAAACTGCGTCTTATCTGACGCTTTAGCCCAACTGACGCGGAGGAAGCTGCCTAAACTGAGATGTTGCGCGTAGGTGCCCTTCGCGTGTTTGCATGTCAAGCTTTGAAAGGGCTAATACCCTTTTCTATTGTTCCATACGAAACAAGGTGGGTATCATGGCTTTTTTACTTCTTTGACCTACTTAAAGACCATTAACAAACGCAGTCGTTTAACCTGCTTGAAGTGTATAGTTCCAGTAGTGAAGGCCGTCAGCTCATCTAGTTTATAAAGTGACCAAGTGCCGCCCGCCTGCGGTAAATGAGTGCTAGATCCCAAAACGACAAATTGCTATTTTAACTCGCTCCACACCCCTCTCGCCTTAGTTTGTTGACCGTCAACTTTATACATAAAGTTTATATAATATAATAAAAGAAGCTCTTTGAGCATTTAAGTTTACAACGCCATTTGTTGTGGCATAATCAATTGTCGTTTTTACAGCGATGTAGGCTGTTTATTTGCACTTCATCGTTAATGATGAGTTACGTATGTTCAAGCCTTGTCACGCTGGGCACTGCAACAAAAAGCTTGTAAAAAGCGTAAAATTTAAAGAGATCGTATGCTATACACAGTGCCCGTTTTGATTTGATATATTATTTATAGAAATATAACATTGGAAGTACAACGGCAAGAAGGAAAGTCAAATGTGTATTATCCAGCACATTCTGATTTAATAGTAGTGTGACGATTTCGCATGACGCATTTATTGCGTTAACCAAATTTTTGAGTCGTTGTTTAATTTTTTATTAATGTTAGCATTCAAACTCGCTTCAAACTCGATGCTGCCGTAATGACAAGTTTGGGGGCTTAAAGCTATGCCTTTTTTATGTCAGCCGATCGACACTTCTTTTGAGTTTGATAATGTTAAAAGGTTCGATGTATAGGCGTTATTTTTCTCAACAATTAATTCGGTGATCGCTGCGAATATCTAGGGAACTAGAAATCATTTTCGGAGGATATGCTATAAATGCGCAGAGCGTGCGATGTCGCACATAAAACGTCTTTTAGTTTGATGACGTCACCCACACCGACAATCCGACATATTCTCTTTCGATAGACTCATACTTGTTGTATTTATCCTTTTACCAAATCGAGTGGCCACGGCTTCGCTTCGTATCATGGTGAAATGGATGTAGATCAGCGGGGCATATAAATGCGTCACTACGCTTGGTATACCAATTACCCTAATTACAATTAATCATGATTATAAATTTGTCTTTCAATTGTTTAGTATCTTTTTTCAATAGTGTAAAAAGATTAAGCACATTCGCACGAAAGTCTTTCCAACTTCGTCCCTATCGCAAAGAAGATGAGCGTGAGCACATTAACTTGCTTTCTTTCTCACTCGCACCAAGCTCAATGTTTTTGTGATCCTGCTGCTCGCCTTAACATGACAAACATTCCGCACTATTATAAATTAAATGTAATACAAGAACGCTTTTGTCATTGACCCGTACGCATGGCGTATTTGCGCTTAGCCTCTTTTGCAAGCCAAAATATGACATCTTTCATGCAGCTTTATATATGAATGCTGCCGCGGTGATTAAAGATGCTATTGTGGTCGGAGCTGTATTGGCAGCTTACAAAGTACTAGGAAATTAACTTACAGAGCATTATCAATGATTTTTACGGTGTAATAATCTAGTCTTGCTCAAAGAAACCAGTTTATCCCTTTTTACAAAAATTAAATCAAGCAGCATATATAGGAAGGTTAAAGAGCTTTTTGGTGTTATAAGCTCACATCAAAGGTGACATTTTGAGTCATACAATTTTGCCTGCCCCTTCATGGATTAAGTTACACCTATTTTCTTACTAAAGCTAAATAGGGAGCCGCTAATCAGCCCCTTATTACTAACCAGACCCCTTCTCCTTAATGCAGTACCTCTAAGCTGGATTATTGATCTATGATTGGCTGGAGCGAACACCTTTTGGATTTAAATGTTCTGCAGGGTATAGAACATTCGCAATGCGAAAATCTTGCACGTATGGAAGCTGATAATTTGATAACGATCGCGATAGATCTACGAAGCAGCTTTCCAATATTGATTTGGCACGAATGAGCATCAATTAAGTATAAGAAGGCCAAGCAGAGTGTCCTCATTCATCGACAATACCCAATGCTGATCTTTGTAATTTGAAATGCAACGAAAACGTGAATGAGCTCATATTACTATGCGGCTCGCACAGCCAATGCAGAATTTAACCTTGATGCTCTCGGTAATGTCGATGATTGAGGACACTCTGTTCGATCTCCTAGTACTCAGAATTAGAGACTAAGCAGAGTGTCCTCAAACCATAGAATGGAAGGATAACGATCGCGGTACAACATCATTGTTCTAAGAAGCAGGTTTATAATATGCGCAAACAAACTTGCACTAGGCTTTAGGATTTATAAGGAGCCGATTAACAAAATGGGGGGCTGGTTGGCGGTTCCCAATTCAATATCGAGCTTATGTAGTCCTAAGACTACTTTATGTAAATTAAAGCATTAGTCCTATAGCACTTCTAATAGGTTTAATTACAAAACGGTGAGCTACTGTCATGCAACTATATTTATAATGCTAATTGTCTTACCGTGCAGTACTCTGTTAATACTCAAGGATCAGATAACCCTTGCGGCGAGCGCAATGATTCTCTTATAAAAAACGATAAGCTTTGCAGAGGCTGGTGGAGTAAGTTTTTAAGCTGCCAAAGCTCGATACATCAATGTGAGAGCCAAAAATAAAAATATTGATGATCTGGAAGGGTCTTTAGTAAAGTGACAAGCTGCAAATTATGTCGCACTATCGACTCACCCAAGCAGGTGTAGTGCATCCGAAACCGCGCTTGAACATTACAAGCAGTGCCAGTATCAAAAGATATAATGCTTACGCTTAGTGGAGGAACTTTGTTGTCCAGGTACAGATAGTTTAGCTAGTTTACAAAAAAAAACTACTACGAAGCTCATACAATTCCATCAAAATGCACATAAGCTGTTCCTACTCATGCATTCTCGGCCTATGATTGGCTATGGAAAAAACCAGTTGCGATGTCATAGATGTTGCACAAAATAGAAAAAGATTATTAATCTTTTTCTGTTTTGTGCCGCATCCATAACATTTCGTACGGAAAGTAGTATGATCGTACGTGCTATGCTTGATACTATACTCGAAACATTGCTTGGTACTACTATTAGACACTTGAATTACCATGGACGCAAACACTATCTTTTATACTTCAAAGCACGCTTGCAGCGCTATAGAGCTTCAAGAAGGAAGCTTTGTGGGTGGCTTTTCTACTTGATTCAGCTACTCACCTGATTTTTTTAACCTCTTTTTCAGAACTTTGCCAAGCGTCATTTGGCTCGGCATTTTCTATTCTCTTCGGGGGAACCTTATAATCGGATTGTGTCGTGTTTCCATTCGTCGTTTTTCTTGCAACTCCAACCTATCTTTAGATGCTTGCCCGGAACTTTGCGCCTTCTAGACGCCCCGTCGAGAAGAGGCGACTTGTGCTCATAATCTCGTGTCAATTTCCGTTCAGGAGAGAAGATTGGGGGTGATCGACCTAATTAATGAGTAAATAATGGTTGACCGAATGCGTGGAGCATAGCTGTGTAGCTTATCAGACGATTGCATCGTGCTATGCGATCATGCCCTCGCAATCGATGTAATCGCTTTAAAAAATAAAGTCAAGTTCCCGACCATTTTGCTTTGCTAAGTGATACTTTCCAAAGTAATGTGTAGATAAATAAACTATATTGCGAACAGATTATACCCATGGACCAAATATATCAAAATCTGTTTTAAATAATTAATTAGAGTTATTTACTATTGTGGTACCAATCTCGCCTTCCATGCATCTTCGATAGTACATCTTGTCGATTAAGTTGAATGTCGATCCCGCGAGCAGCTTACCGACACTAGTGCTGGCGATTTTAAGTTCTTGTACATCAGCTCTTAATGTAGAGAAATTAAAAGTGATCAGTACCATCTAAATAAAACAACAAGCACCACATTGCTCGACAGTCGGCGCTGTCCTGGTGGATCTAAAACACACGCAGCCTTCAATTTCAATGCATGTCTCTCCTCAAAATGTTTCTGTGCCTTGAATGTGTCACTTATTTGGCAGTAAGCCTTTCCCACAAAATAGATGCATTTGCAGGTACAGCAGGCTTAAAATAAGCCTGTCAATTCCTGTAGGTCTACTCAGAGCTAATGCAGTTCTCTTTGCTCCCGTTGACATTACTTGAGCTTCTTCTCCAGTCAAACCAAGCGATATTGCTAGTAGGCTGTAGCACGTCGTTGACGAGATCACGTGCAGAATCGGCATTAGTATTTAGATCTACATTGCTCGATTCTATTGTACACCAACAAAAAAGTGCACCAAAACCTCGATGCGGTTACTGTCTTCCTAACGTATGGTAGACCCAATCCCTAGCATTGTGTTTGGCTTGTTGCCTTTTTGCATGCCCGTTATGTAGTCCATTCGCTCGCGAACATCTGCTCTGACATCGCCGTCTTTGATGTATATCACGACCTTACGCAACACATAGCCTTAGCTCATAGCGTTTCAAACCTACGTAAATGCAGCGTCATACGGCTCGTTTGTCGCTCTGCACTTCTGTCAAATCTTTTAGATGTAGCGCTCTTTTTCACGTTTCCACTTGATAATTGTCTCCTGGCCGCAATGAGTCAGCTCGGGGGCACTCATGAATTCTAAGACCGATCGAAGGATCGACTCCATACGGTAAATTAGCATTTTGATGTATCAGATAAATTGTCCACAGGAAAGGCATTTGTTTGCAAAGCCAAAAGACTATTGACGAACGTTCAACCGGTGACCAGCTTTATAATCAAGCCACTTTCTCAAATAAAGCAATATGTAATTTGTTGGTCATTTGGCCTCTTTTTTCTAGCCACACACGGACAAACTTTTATAAGCTCAATATATTAAACAAGACCTGTTGCACTCTAGAACTGCCACCATTACTCTTTTTGCATAGAAAAGCATAATTAAGCAATTTTCCTGCTTGACTTTGTGAGATTACTAGTTAAGATTGGAAAATTCAGAAGCTCTACTCAAATTCAGTAACTCATCTGGTCCATTCGCTGTGTATGTAACAAGCTATTACTTAAAGCTAAGCTTATGAGGTGAAAGCTGATTTGCTATAATCAAGATTGGAATGACTAGAGATTGACAAACGGTTAGACTAGGTCAGATCAATATACATACCGGCCTGGTGTCTTTACTGATAGTTCTTACAATGCCGGAACAACCTTATTCCCTGCCTACATTGTAGAACTCATTTATCAAGTTCTCGATATATTAACGTAAGATAATTAGCCTTTAGACAGCAATCTGAGAGGTCGTTCACCGTTAGTTCTTACGTTTTTGTGCACATTTTTTCTGTGCAAGATGCTCTCTATTTTTGTCGCTCCCAGTAGCACTTGTAGGTAATTTTATGCCCACACTAACATATTGACTATATGGACTCTTGCAAAGTTTTAAGGATGAGTAAAACCACTAAAGTAATCTTCGCACTGCTCGAACAACTTGTTGAATACTACGGATGAAGGCAGGAGTCAACATCTTCTGCCAGAAAGCTAGAACGCGTCGAGGCGCTTTAGTTCTACGAGCACACACTATGCTCTTGAGCTCAGCTGGGGAATGTGCCTAACAAAAGTATGCTGATGGAGCTTAGTGTCTATGCCTATAAAATTAGAACCAATTTCTCCAGTAAAAAATGGTCTCCAAGGTGGACTTAGTCACGAACAATTAGCTGCGCGTGGCGTTCGCACTCTCATGCTTAAGCGGCTGAGTCAATATTTCCTGTGAACACATGAAAAGGACTTGAAGAGCAGCGTTCCTTAAGCTTTATATTATACTAGCTATAACGCTTTCTTGTCTGCATGGAAGGGAAGTGTAAAAACAGATGATTATGTTTACTAATAATCTGTGCTATTCACGGATGGTTAGTCTCGAACTGAGAGCCTTAAAGCGCAAGCCGTGACAATGAAAGATGCGATCTTAAGAGCTACTTAAACGGTTCGTAGAGAGGTAGTACCCTGTCTTGAGTAGTGGCGTCAGTAGACCCTCGAATTCAGCTTTCGCTTAAAAAAATCTTGGTCTTTATGATTCACACCATCTTAATCCTCCACAGTGGTCGCCTCACTTTACGGGTGTCCGGCATTTCCTTGACCCTTAAGAAGCTGCTTCTACTGGTGACACCTTGAAAATTTAGGCAAGAAAGCATTTCAATTCGTCGGCTTCTACACGAAGTCATTTTTCTTCGAGGCACCTGCATCTATGTTTGCCCTCGAGAGCTTGATAACTCTTAGAAATAAAACTATCCGCGGAGCCTGCTGCTTGTACCCGCAAATGATCGAGAGTATACGAAATTAGCTGTGGTGTTTGTAGACTTCGGTGGGGTGCGTCGCAAATTTGCACGCCAGCAAATAATTGCCGCTAATTAGAATCAATCCATGTTTGGTTTTGCTGGCTAACGAAACGGCTCAAGACGCTTTTAGAAATGAGAAAAACCTGGCTAAGCAAATTGGGAGCAAATTCATTTGTTGTCACAAACGTGGACAAGTACGACATGATATTGAGCATACGGTGGTTGAAATAGCATGAACCTCAAAGCGATTAACAAGGCAAAGCCGTAGATGTCCATACTTACTTCCTTTTAAAAGGCTTTGATGAGGTATGTATCCACCACTCTTGAGCGTAAGGCTTCGAAAGAAAGCGAAGCGGTATTCACTCGAGAATACTTTGAAAGAAATTTAAGGCGCTGGCTTCTTTGTAAAGGTAAGTGTGACGACGTCGCAACAAGCTATCTTAGCTGGCTTACAAAAATTGCTAGCAGCAGTGGCTGCCGAAGATACTACAAATAGCATTATATTTGTGAGTAATATAGCTCCACAGGCGGGCAACACAGGGCCGGTTATAATGTCTCGGAAGCAGGTAACTTTTGTGGGCCAATATTCGCTAAGTTGCGCTTGCAACGCGTGTCTGCTTGTCCAGAAAGCTTGGTTTTACGTATCTGAGGCCGTAGGACGAATCGGTGCTTCAAACGGAGCAGAATTCGCTAAATTGCGCTTGGAACTCGTGTCTGCTTGTCCAGGAAGCTAGATTTGACGTATCTGAGGCCGCACGACGAATCGGCGAATACACAGTGGACAACATAAAGTTACAGGTGAGTGACATAGAGCCACTAAGTGCAGCAAAATTTCTCATGTGAATAATCTAGGCTTGCAAAACACAGTATGTAACACGTTGATTAACAAAGTATAACCAAAAGCAGGTTAGATAGCTCTGCTAAGCCAAAATAGGAATCAATACAAGATCGTTTAGGATTTTAAATGATGATTTAATCGGTCGTAGTGACACGGCAGGTGCAATCAAATTTTATTTCTGCCAAAGATATCACGTTTACTAGGCCTTGAAAAGCTCAAAGTTAGCAAGCTTTTCGTCGTTTTAAGAGTCAAAATATGGCAGATTTGGTGCCTCAAAGGAGATGACTCTTAAGGAAACGCGATTAAATTGTCCGTAATGTCTCAGACCAACATCATAGGTTCTGCCTCTAAAAACCTTGATTTCCGCCCTCGCATCGCCGGTGAGTCTGGCAAGCGTTCAACGCCTCTAAAGACGTGTAATTACAATTATAGTCATTTCGCGAAACACCCGCAACAAGCAACACGGGTAGTGCAAAAAGGGGACAGACTCGCTCTACATTATTTGCTCAAAGGTAAAGGATACAGACGATGCCGTAGTGATAAATGGCTTCATAACTGCCCTAACGACAAAGTTAAGCCATAGCCGATGGTATCTACTGTATGACCAAAAAATTGTATAGGAGATATACTAAAGAAAGCCTACAAGCCAGCAATGGCTTTTTACGATCCTTTTTTGGAATGGCGCAATTATTTTGCTTCACAGGGGTCGTGGAAGCTGCTGTGCTATAAGATTGATTCGGCAGTGTCGGCTTTGATCTCAGATTTCCTCTCGGCCCTATAGTACGAAAAAAAACAGATCGTTATTTGCCAGATTTTCTCCGAACGGTTAGGTATCTGTGGACCACCGAGTGAGTAAAAACGATAGCTGCACGCGAGTTTATATCTAAGATCCTATTGCTAAACAGCTTCTGAAAGCTTGCCGCTTATAATATAGTCGCAGTTTTCGCCGCAGAGGCCGATTTTGTGCAACGGCACTTTTGGCGTCGGCTTGTTAATCGTACAGGACCTGGCCGATTGAGTTCTCACATAGAGCCAAGCTTTTTTGAAAAGAATATAAAGAGTGACCCAATAATAATGTATCGGTTTGCATCCTGAGGTATTTCGAGGTTTTTCAATATTCGGTTTATATACTTTAGAAAGGTGGATAGTGATAAAATCATTCGTTGGTCGCATAAGACCGAGAACAATGTCACCTGAAGATCTTGGCTCTTCCAATACGTCTCCTCTGTGCGTGACCCCGTCGCATATACGATCAACAGATATTTTACGTGTGAAGCAGTTTTTTGGTATGATCATGCTGCGATTAACGCTGCTTACTATCAACGTGTCTGTTTAGAGTTGTTCCTTGACGACAAATGGCACCAGTGGGTACCACGATTTCTTATAGACTAATTACCATTCGTACGAAAAAAGCGTATAGTAATGTTAGAAAATCGCTCGTATACCAGCAACTCAACCATGTGGCTGTAATGTAATGTATTACGTTATCGCGTTGCCAAGTTATGCACGTGCTAGGCTCAGTCTGGCTAGTTCACGGCATAGAGTGGTGTCCGCATACGTCGGGTCTCGTTCAGCGGGCAGTGCAGCCAGCAACGAGGTCGTGAGGGTCTTCCATTATTTAGCTTAGCTCTGACTTGGTAAGAGCCCAGGTGGCGCCCGGTGCTGGAGACCGTCGCGTCGAGGGTGAGACTCGTTAGAGACCTGCAGATGCCCGAGAGCACCTGCCCGAAGCGCGCGAGTATTTAGCCCCCGCGCTTGGAAGGAGGGCGTCACCCCAACCTTTTCCAAGATGTGGCTGTGTTTTTCGAAAATAGCGCAAATAGGAAAAGCAAATAAAATAGTGAACATAAAAGTTTCCAATGTGCAGCCAGCTTTTGCTCTTCGCTATCATTGTGACAGCCTTTCCTTCCTCGCAAGCTATGGCCGTCTCACCTTCATTAGCTAAAATTTAAATGGATACGCATTAAAAATGCTAAACAACGTTCTTCGGCCGTGACAAGAATAGCACCAATTTACATGCCTTCCTCTTCATCTTCGTCTAAAAAGCCGCGAGAAGGCATATAGCCACGAGGGCTCTTGGCAGCAGCACGCTCGGCCGGGTGAAGCATATGAGACCTCTCATCTTCCAAATCGTATTCGTCCGCAGTCTGATCCTCAAGTGGCATGTACTCTGCCAATATACTGCGCACCTGGTCACGCATATGGCGCTGGGTACGACGCCAGTAGACAAAGCCACCTGCTGCCACAATGCCCACAAATGCAAGCAGCACAGCCACGAGCGACATGAAAGAATAGCCGCCGTTACCCGTAATGGCAGCCGCATTCGCAAGACTGCCCACCTTTACACAATCCAATAGCCCCGCTGGAGATTGCGAAGCGCATGTGCAGACTTCAGGAGGGTCATGCACACCGTAGCCTGCGCACACCATGCCCAAAATGCTAGTGGGGTCTACACGACCACGGGCGTGGACTCCGTCCACGTATAGCGCTGGTAGTCGCAAAAGCTGGAGTGCTGTCTGCTCCTTGAGCTCCTCTTCAAGAAGACTATTTACCATGTCAACGTCAACACCGTAAGGCTGCATACACTCTTCGACCGCTTTCGTGTCAATGTCCAACTTATTCATGACCTTCTCAGCGCACGATTGCTCACGAAACATGTTCTCGTCCTGCCCACAAGCTTCTGCAGAGGCTTTTACGTACTTCCACCATTTTCGTCCAACGCCGGGATCTGCCTTGCTTTCCAGATTCCAAATACACTTACGGCGCAGATTCTCCAGCACTACATCAGCTCCCGACGCACCAGTCGAGCGGTCGTGAAAAGGTGAAGGGTCTAACAGACAGTAGCGGCCGTTGTTTAGACACATATTGCCACAGGCCGATGTCTTTGGATCATCACTATCGCGGCACCCCACTTTTGTCCCATTGTACGATACGAAATGCGGCGTAAAAAAAGCACGATCACCCAGCGCTGTGACCATATCGTCGAGGTTGGACAAAGTTGACGAAGTTTGCTCGTCCCATGCGCTCTGCCACAGCGTCCACTCCACCCGCCCATCAGGCGAGGGAATGCCCCAATCAAACTTGACCATAACATTGCTGACACCCTTGCTCTGCGCAATCTCGCGCTTAATAGCGTCCCCATCACTCTTGCGAATCAGCATACTGGGAATGGATATGTCACCGCCCGACTCGTCGTCCGCCATAAACGGCAAGACTGTCTCACAAAAAGTATCGCCCGTCTCGCGCAGACACTCGGCGTCGGTACACAAACACTTGTTGTCTGCAATGATCACGGCACGCGCGCCAGCATGCTGAGCACGACGCACCTTCTCCACAAAGTGACAGCCACCGCGGTCCAGCATGAGAGCAAAAGGCGGTTCCCAATTGCTATTCTTAATCTCTTCGCACCCAGAATCACTCGTGTAAACCAGTTGAGTCTGGAGAGAGCCCATTGAGTACGCTGGATACCCAAACAGCGCATCCTTGTGCGAATAACCATCTTTTTTCATAAGCTTTTCGGGTAACACCACCTGCAGCTTCGTGTGGTCACTCTAAGCACGGAAGAAACGATGAAGAACGTTATAAATCAGCGTGGACGGTGAACGTTGGTAGCTACACGTACCTCTGTAGACGGCCACTCATCCACGTCCATGGCACGTGCGCGCACGGCAGAGGGAGCGATAAGCAGAAAAAGCGCTGCGGCATACAGTAAGGGTCTCAACTCGGCCATCTCGCTCAGCGTCTCTTTCAACAGTAGAATAGAATAGAGGAGGGCGGACAAAAATTCTTCAGGTTGCAAAATGTCGCCCAGCCTGGAAAGAAAAGGATAACCTACCCACTGTATGGTAGTAATCTTGCTTACCCGAAGAGATAACCTACCCACTGTATGGTAATGATCTTGCTTTACTCAGCCAATTAGAGACCTTTTGACATCGTTTTGTCTGCACTAAAATCCGAGCAACTTTACGTGATGCGAAAATTCGTTGCCCGTGCTTTGGGTGGAACTTTGGTATGAGTTTGCTGGGCTCAAGACTCGACGTCGAGTTTAAGTAAACTGACTTATCGTCCATAACAATATGATCCCGATATCTCGGCTTTCACAGCGGTCACCAAGGATGAACACGGCCCAGCGATAGGAAATGTAGTATGCTGATCACGGTAGTCAAGAGCATCCACGAGCCTATTATGACCGTTAGCTTTTATATGAGGGTATCATTATAAATTAAATTTGACTTTGGCGACAGCGTCGCACAAGAATGTACCTCATACAAAAGTGATGCCTCTCCTCTTCATTAAAAGGTGAGAAGAGGACGGTGATTTAGCTTCATGCAGTCGACTACGTGCTTTTCGGTAATATGTTGCTTGCGACTAACGTCTGACGGGCAATGCTAGTAGCTGGTGTAGCGTTACGTCGCCGGACTCGATTTCGCCAAAACATGCATTAAGTGCCGCAGCTCCGAGATAAGTTGAGCCTGTTTGGCCAGATATCTAGCCTTGAGCTCGAAGATTTATCGCTCCACGAACAAGTCGCTCGACTTCTGCCTATCAAGATGACATAAATAAGTAAAATTCTAGCCTAAGTATTGATTCGACCTCGCGTGGCCTCTGTATGACCCGGGGCATCACTTCCGCGTTCACCAGAATAAATTAACATTACGCCTACGATAAACTCACGAAGATGACAGGTTTGTTCGCATCCTCAAAAAGCCACCAAGCGTGAGCACGTAGCTTTCTTAACTTAGATTTAAAAGAACCAAATGCGGGTGAAGTAAGTCGTACTTTCATTTGGCCAAGATAGTCAGCTTAATCAGTGCTGTAGTACAACAGCCTTATTTTTGTTTAGACACAATGCGTTTTCGGGCTCAATTAAGCCACAATAAGACAATTTATTGGGTCAATCTTCGGATTCTTTGCTCTTCAAAGCCTTCAGCAGAGTTACATACATCTTGTGCATACGCCATATATCATAGACGAGGTCACAAAAGTGGCTTGAAGCTTAGACAACGGGAAAAAAAATCAGCTAAAGCATTTCCCTTTATTGGCTTGTGCACCTAGAAGCTATACCTAGCAAAAGAAGAAAGCTCGGTGGTCATTCTGTACGGGAGGTAGGACAACTGTGCAGCAGTGCGTAGAGATGCGTGATTAGTGAAGTGTCTCTCATAAAGTATTGAGTTTCTCACATTTATTCTGTGTCTATTTGGAAAGTGTTCTGTGTAATTTGCGATCCTGCCTTCGAGCGCTACAATATCTGAGTTTATACCCGATCCCTATCTTCATATACCGAAAATCTACTCAAGACCGTCTTCCATATAACAAGACTTCATGTTCTAATCGATGATCATCATGCTTTGTCATCATTTTCTTGATGAGATGGACGGTCAGGACGCTAATTTTTTGTCATCTTCGTGCTGACATTTATGCGCATTGACGCACAGAGGTCTATACAGGAAGTAAGCTCCATAGATACTTCGACCGCTGGTCGACTATGTCAAGTCGTACAAACAATGAGCGCTTCTCAGTGAGTTACGTACCACTTCACATGCATGATCAGGGTCGCGTTTTTTATGCTTAACTTTACAGCCAGCAATAGCTTGTATAATATGTAGCAAGCAATGCTCAAGGCGAGTAGGATACGTATTACTACACGTGCATCGGACGAACATTGCCCTTGGTTCCTTTAAGAAAATGACAACCGCACCGTACGAGCATCGCTCAGTAAACGTACAGTAACAGAGCCTACCTTGTCTCAAAGCCAATAATATCACTCATGACGTGCTGTGTCTTACGAGCACCGCTCAGTGGCCCAAATGCCACTTGGCACGCAAAGATAGCGCCCTTTGCAATGTGCTCTATAATTAAGCCAAGTATACCACCCATGGAATTTCGCAAGTGATTTGTCTTTCGAGCACCGCTTAGCTAGTTTTGCGCTACTCCGCACACGGTGCGAGGGTCTTACCCATACGCCGTGCTTTACTGCCTACCATGCCGTCACTAGCTTGAAGCAAATGCTTCTTTGACGGGCATCGCTTAATGGTATACGTACCACCCCATGTTTAAGACCTTAGCCTCAGCATTCATTTTCAGATAGCATTAGTTTTGATCTCTGACTTTTGTTCCCTTTTCAAAAGTATTACGAGTCGAAAGTCGTCATCTGCCTTAATGATCAAAACATTATTCAAATAAATACGTACAACTGATACCTAGTATTGCATCCGCGCGTACTATTAGTTGCCATCAACTGGATAGTGCCTTTTTAATTTCTTCTTCAAACCTTCCTCCAGTCTTCTCAAGAGATGACGACTTACTTGAGTGCCCCACTGTGGGCAAGCCACGTAGCCCCTTCCGCTGCATTAGCAGCTTAAGCCACTGACCTTTACAACAATTTATTTAGGGTTGTCGTCTAGCCTTACCCTCTCTCTTCTGACAAAGTATTTTACCTCACCGGCAACAGATCCCAAATCAGGTTTTCGCCTTCGATAACCATTTCACAAGAGGAATTTTTCTCTTGGCTAATGAGTATGACAAAGAGCGCAGCACGAGCCTCCGAGCAATGAGATATTTTTGACAGCGTTTGACTGACCTAAGGCCTCTAAACGACTTTAGTGGACGAAGAACCAGGCGAGTGTTCATAATCTTCGCTGTTGGAGAGGTTTCCTACGGGTGAACTTCTTGACACTTTTCACCCTCGGTGTAGCGCCTTAGTTTAGGCTTGGCCTTATTGGCACCTGTGGAAGTTAGAGCATTATTCGTTGGCGCTGATGTAGTCTACGTAAAAAGACTTGGCCGACCGATATCTCTCTTTGCTGCATTTTTTGTCATTATGATTAATCTAGCTCTTACATTGAAGTCAAGAGATGTATATTTCTAATTCAATTGTCACATACGTCTAAGTGGTGCAGAATGTAACGATCCCTTTCATAAAGCCGAGCAGTCGTTATAAAAGCTGGCTTCCACTCTGATGATCCTTTTTGAAAGTCGGCTCGACAGACCCCTTCGGGATATCAAACAGATTCGCAAACTGAGGCATTTCGAAAGATATGCAGGATGAAAATAGGGTAATTTTTTTTTGTTAATCAGCTTTTGAAATGCAATGGTCGATTCTCTCAAGACTTCTTTCTGCGCATCTCAAGCAAGGGGCTGTGTGACCCTGTCACATTATAAGTAAAATTATGCAGAACCGGTGATCAACCCTGTTGTAAATCAAATTTTATTTCGGTAGCATTCTGTGATTTCACAATTTTTTTTATTAATATATTAAAATGAATGCATTTGCAAATAAAATACTGCCAAGGCGGTATATTGAGTAGGTAGCTTTTAATGAAAATTCTACCTGCGTAAACTGATAAGTCATTTTGCTCAATCGGTCAACAAATGCCACTGTATCATCGTTTCCTGCCGGTTTCTTCGGCAGAGTTAGAACAACGTTATGCTTTTTAATTGGCAGATGTACTATTGCACCGGTAAGCTTGCCAATAGCGCGACAGTCTTCGCACGTGCGCACAAATGCGCCCCAATTTTACAGATTGAGCCACCTTCAGTGGGTCACACAAGTCTCTAGACCGTGATGATTGTCAAGCAGTGTATTGTGAGCCTCATCGAGGATATGATACTTTGAATCATCACCATGAGGATCCGCTTCAAGTTGTGGTTTAATTTGATTAGTGCTGTCCTGACTTCCATTGGAACCGATTGAGCCTACCGCGCTGATACTACATTTACAAATCTTTAAACTTAATGCTTTTTAGCGCCTTAAGCAAAGCTCCGCATATGTTACCTCGGGCATATGTGCCATGAATAAAATCTGGCACAGACGAGGTCACAATTGTGACGTGAGCTAGCTCATAATCTGGGTGACGGGTCAAGGCATACTACTTTCCTGCCTTATACTGCTTTAAGTAGCAAATAAGAAGAGCCACCTCATACTTGTCTGCAATATTTGAGGCGACTGTGACTCAGCGTGTAGTGACGCATGATCTGTATAGATTACGAATGGCTCAGAATCTAATCAAAATTGACGAAAGCATGTTCCCTCGCAAGCCGCTCTTCAACATGAATAGGATATCGCACTTCAGCGGCTTTGATCTATCTATGTACCGAATGCGTTCACTCGAATTTAGCTCCTAGCATCTACTTGATGTCAATGACAGAATTTAACGCGTCACAGACGACACTTGACGGGCTCTTTAGATCAGATCGGTGTCTGGAATCGCCCGAAAACTTGTCATCCTTCAGCCCAGTATTTCAAAGTCAAGCTCATATACGACTTGATGCCGGTTCACGGCACCTTATAATTTCTTGCTGTGCTCGGCATTCTCTCAAACGAGATCACACAACCTAATCAATATTCGTCTCTACTACAGTAGTGCTTGGAAAAGGTTAAGGTGACGCCCTCCTTCGAAGCGCGGGGCAAAATGCTCGCGCGCTTCGGGCAGGTGCTCTCGGGCATCTGCAGGTCTCTAACGAGTCTCACCCTCGACGCGACGGTCTCCAACACCGGGCGCCACCTGGGCTCTTACCAAGTCAGAGCTAATCAAAATAATGGAAGACCCTCACGACCTCGGTGCTGGCTGCATTGCCCGCCGAACGAGACTCGACGTATGCGGACACCACTCTATGCCGTGGACTAGCCAGACTGAGCCTAGCACGTGCATAACTTGGCAACGCGATAACGTAATACATTACATTACATTACTACAGTAGGGACAAGGGCAAAAAAGGGCAAATTGTGAAAAGTTGCTTAATTGTATGTTGTAAGGTGGCATATACTAATCACTCATGAGATCAAATTAAGTTCATCAGGAGCAATGTCGTTTTTAACTCACAAGCGAGGCTCCGACGCAATGGCAAACGCGTAACATTAGGCATGCCAGGCGGGTTTTTTACAACAAAAAAACGGCGTCTGCTGTACAAAAATTGTTCTCTTATTTGTCGTCAAATCAAAGTTCAAAGTTTAGCGATGTAGTGACTGTCATAATTACTACAATATCTCTACTTACTGACTATTCACCATGCATGCTTTCAGGCAATGTCGAAAGAAGGCTTTTCTATTTTGTTTATTGGAGACAATCTACTCTTCGCAGTACGACTGTTTAACCTTGCGTTTGGTCGGCGTATCATTCGGATTCGCGGCAAGTTCGCTTACGGCCTCCTGACCCAGCAGCTCGATCATTCGGTTGCGAAGCACAAGCGCCTGTTTCCATAGGCCGTCTCTTTCGCACATCTTCAAGGCTACCGTGTACATTGTTTTTACCTTCCGAAGCGCGTAAACATCACCGCGCGCATGCCGAGCATATACCGCTTCCAAGATTCCATTGCCATCGTCGGACGGAGTTACCTCCTTAAAATTGCCTTTTTCAAAGAGAGAGATGATTTCCAACACTTTTTGGGAGAGTTTCATCTCCTGAGCTAGGTGTACCAGCTCGTACGAATCCGATAGCTTGACAATGAACTTTTGCTCTTCTATCAGCGCTATCATGCCGTCGATGATATCACAGTTTCGGGCTCTAAAAGCACCACGCAGCACGGATGCTATAGCTCCGTACGTGTATCCACCGCACTTTTCAGGCATTTGAATCGTGAGCTGCTCGGCTTCTTCAATGTTTCCATCCTTTACAAGCTTTGAGATTAAAACAGTCACCCAACTACGTGGGACGCCGCGATTTTCGTTGCCGCTCAGAGAGACAAGAGCTTCCTCATAAAGGTCCTTTAAATCCGTAATGTTGCCCTCTTGTGCCATAAATCTCAGCAGCGTTTCATAGCAAAAAGGTGGCAAGACATAGGTATCGTCTACATTGGTCTTAGCTTCAGCAAAAGCCTCCAGTAATTCCAGACGTTGCTGTTTGTTTGCTTCAACATAAGCAGGACACAGGAAGCCCACAACAGTTTTGTTTATCTTTAAATCACGGCGTTTGAGGTCTTTAAGTACCACCTGGACACTGCTGATGTCGTACATCGCCCTTTGGTTCTTGCCGCCGCTAATAGAGTTCTGCAAGTGCTTGTGCATGAAGCGAAGAATCGTGACGTAGTTCGCTTCCGTTGCCTCCAGGCCACAACTTTCAATTTTATTTAAAGTCTCCAAAGCGTCCGTCACTCTGCCGTTCTCTGCCAGCGTTCGCAAAACCGAATTGATTACCTTACCGATGTTGAAATGTAAAAAGAATGGTTTTGCCTGATCACGATCAATCCCCTTCTTAATTTTGTAAGACGCTAGCACCTGGTCGAACAACTTTAGTGCGGCATCTGGATCGTGGTAGCAATGGAAAAGCTTCAGCGTATCATCAACACGGTAAATTGGAATGTCATGAAAAAGCATTGCTTTGCTGGCAGCGTAGCTAATATCATCACCCATCTGGTCTTTCTGCTTCATATAATGAGTAATTACTTCAGCAAGGGCATGACCGTACTTTCCAGGCACAACGGAAAAACCCTTAACCAGAGCTGCCACCTTTTCATGCTGGTTCGTCTGAATGTATGCTCGCACAGCATCTCTTGACACTGATGGACGCACAATCATTGCACCCTCGGGTACTTCAACGTCAAACTCATTTGACTTGATCACAGGCTCGACAATGGAGTCAACTAATGCCGCCGCGTCCATCTTGTTCTCTTGCGCGAGCAATTCGCGAATACGCGGACTCAAAGTGAAGCCTCCGGCCTTGCTCTTGTTCGGATCAGCTATGAAATTCGTATTCTTTAAAAATTCAGCGTTGCGCTCAATGATGTGCTTGGTCATAGTATCGAACCGCACGTTTTTTTCCACCATCTCTTCCAAGACATCCTTTATCTCGTCGTTGCGTTCTAAGAATTCCAGAGTCCCCATGATGCGGTTGTAGCCACGAGCATCAAGATGCAAGTCAAATTTTTTGCGATTCGCCAGGATATCCATAGCTTGTTGCTTGCAGTTGTTGCTTTTGCACACGCTTAGCAGAGCAATAAGCGTGCCACCGCTCAGCTTCATACTCGAATTACTGTAAAACTCAAAGGCCTTCTCGGGTCTCTCAATGATGCCCATGCTGAGAATGACACGGTCAATGCACGACTCGTGCCAGTGGCCAATCTGTGGGTCCACACTGTTGTACAGCTCTTGCACTTTCCCCACGTCGCCCTTTCTAGCGTATGCCAGCATAAAGCGCGACGCAATCTCATTCGTCGTCTCATGGCCAGCATTTGTCATCTCCTGCCACGTTTCGACGGCTGAGTCCAAGTCGTCGGCCTGCAAATAACCGACAATGCCAAAGCGGTAAATCATTTCGGGCACCGCCTCAAAGCGCGGCTTGGCCGTTTTGTAGATCTCAATGAGGCGCTCAGGGAGATTCTTGCGCTGAAAAATGCGAAAAATCTCTCCATACACAGCAAACCCAATTTGCGACGGGTAGTTAGCTTCCAAAAAGTCAAATGCATTCAACATGACCGAGGTAGCTCGAGTCTTTTGTGCCACCATAAACAAGTCAGTAATCTCTTTGCTTGTCACATCCTCGCGTGCCATTGCATCGTTGAGCTCGCTTTTGAGAGCCTTTACCACCATGCCGATCTTGGATTCGCCAATCTTTGCGCGAAGGTCGCGCGCCGAGCTCTTGAGCAGCACATCGCGGCCCACGCCAGCGATGCTATCATAATAAAACCTGACATTGACCGATGGTTGCGGTGCCAGCGGCATGCGATCGACAGGCAACCGAAGCTGGCGTAGCGCAGCCACACGACACGCACGCCACATGATTCGACTCGTTAGTTAAAGGCAGTCAAATCGATTGGTGTGCGGCACACGCTTTGCTATATCTTGCCAATCGATAAGACGCCAACAACATGAAGGCGGTTAAAGAGGTGCAAGTGCTCACCCCGCAGCAAATATCGGCGCTTAATGAGGCCAAGGTTGCGGCTATAACGGTGGCGTGTATTATTAAGCTTAGGATGATGTTTTTCGTGTCAGCAGGTAATGATCCGCATGGACAACGAGCAGTACCTGCGAGACCAACCGGACGTGGCTAAGCTCATGCGTGCATTGATGCGCGGCATCCTACGAGACCGGCCGGCTAACCCTAGCACGTATGCGTACGTATTCTTTTCGAGAAATCACGCAGCCATACGCCAAGATCTCGACGCGACGGAGTAAGAGTGATGGAATAGTACTATGTATAAAAGGTTAAAGGTTCGTATGCACGTTACACCGCAGCACTCCCTCTCTCGCCATCAAAATTCAAAAAGAATTACCTATGCAGCCCCACCAGTTGTCTTTGTCCGCAAAAAATTTCGTACCTTGTTCTTAATTCAGAGCGTGGCATCTTCTTGTATCATGTTCTCACTCTTAGTTAGGCCCCGCTCACTCTCTTTCCGTCAAGCTACTCTGTCAGCAACGACATGATGCGCTTTTTTTTCACGGCACTAATTTTTGTGCTTTTTCCTATTTTTCAAACGAAGCCTTCACCAAGTACTTTATGCACTCGAGTCGGATACGCTGGTGATCTCGTCGGTGTGATGCGCGCCACCACGCAGCTTCTGCTCGGCCGCATCACGCACGGGCTGGAAGTATGCGTGCTGCATTGCTTCCTTCGCGGTAAGCCGTTCCTGGTGATCATATCGTAACAGACCATCTAGAAAGTTAATGGCCTCAGGCGACACCAAATGTTTGTTATCTTGTGTAACAAATTTTTCCCACGGCTTTTTTGTGTGTGTGCCTAAAATTCCGTCGTACTGCGGGTCCAGCTCCAAATCGTATGTCGTCAAGTAGTCAAATAGCTCGTCTGTGCCCTTAACTTTAGCAATCTTAACCAACTGGTCGCAATTGTCATGGCCATGAAAAAAAGGTTCCTTTCGGAAAATCATAGCCGCAAACATACAGCCCAAGCTCCACATATCAAGCGAATAGTCATACTCCTGCATGTCCACCAGCAACTCAGGTCCCTTGAAGTAACGACTCGCCACGCGCACGTTGTACTCTCGGCCCGGGTGATAGAACTCTGCGAGTCCCCAATCAATAAGACGGAGTTGGCGCTTCTCATGATCAATCATTACATTGTGTGGCTTAACGTCACGATGCATGATGCCATTCGAGTGACAGTAATCCAGAGCCTTTAGCAACTCAAACAGGTAGTAGCGAATGTCGAAGTCGCTAAGCGTTGGATATAACGTCTTAAAGTCCGTATTGTTGACATACTCGGTCACAAGACTAGGAGTCTTGGATTGCGGATCTCGCACGACATCCAGCAGCTGAACAATATTGACGCCACCGGACAAATTCTGCAGAATTTTAATCTCACTGTCAGACAATAATCAAAAGAGAGAAGTGAGCCTTGATAACGTTTTGATTAACGCAAATGTTGCAAAGGTTCTGCAACCATACGCACCGCTTTATTTTCTTCTTTTTAACAGGCTTGAGAATTTTTATGACACAGCGCGAGTTGTTAGCCACGTTGTAGCCTTCGAATACCTCGCTGTACTTGCCGCGGCCAATTTTGCGAATCACCTCATAGTTGTCCTGATCCCTGCAAATTACCACAACAAAAACTGTAAATATTTCCCGCAATCTAATTTACTGGTAGAGACTTATGTTTTGTAAGGATGGCATCGCACTCCGAAACAAAAGATTTTAGATAGAAGGCACGAAAGAGAAGAGAGAACAATCACGTACCCCCAGGCTACATTAAGCGTTTCGTAGTCCCAATACTCGCGAGGGCGCGTCTCATTAACGTCGCAGTACACACGCGCGCGACTCATAGCCAGCTACGGCCTTTGTATGAGCTTTCTTTTTTGGAAGGCTCCCGGCGAGCTTAAAAGTAATACAAATGTCAAGTAGTTCGAATGACCAAGATATTCCAAAACTTACTCCTTTCTGGAAACAACACGACTCTCATCAGACAACTAACTAATTACCGACCATCACATTTTTTAATCATGACCCACTTTGTGTGATCTGTAAATCACGGAGCGTCATTAGGGGCAGAGAAATGGTGGCTATTACGGAAAGGACTTTTAAAGAACATAAATGGATATTCACTGAGTTTATCAGAACGACCAGAGTAAAAATGTTGTAGCAAATAAAATTGCAACCTATTGCGCACGTCGATGAGGAAACGTGAAATTATCTAGCGGAAGATCGTGAATCTTGTGCACGCTACTCTGTGCAAGATGCTGCTTGACTTCGTCAGACCAGGAAACACTTGGTAGTCAATCATACGCCCACGCGGGTAGATTATCTACTTTAACCCTCGCAAAAGGTCCTTGACACTTTCCCGCAACTGTCGAACGCGCAGTTCGCATTGTTCGAAAATTTTGCTGGTTCCTATAAGTTAAAGAGATGACTGCTCCTTAAAGTGCGGTGCTGTACTCTGCAAGTAAAGTATGTGCTTATGGACTACAGTTCCGGCGGTAAAGACTATTGTGGGCTTCAAACCTGTGACACTCCATGCTTTCAATTTTGAAGGAAACAAAGTTGGCACCTTATCTTACTAAATCAAACAGGTAAGATAGCCACTTAAGTGATGTTGATCACAGATATTGAGCGCGCGTAGCGTTTGAATCTCTCACCTGTAAGGCCAAACCAAAATCTAAGTGTAACCATGTCACGTGAATTTGTAAGACCTAGGATCACATAAAAAAAAAGCAGTTGATTCTTTAAGTTTTGAACTTCTCAAGCATTCGCACTTTTTTATTCTACAATCGAGTACAGAACTCTTTGTAAGGCGAATGCTTGGCGGTCATCTCGTCCGATAGAAAACGCACGACTTGGTAAGCATTAAGTTGAGCTGTATAAGTTACGTGATCATGTGCGAGTGCGCCATCGAGTGTAATTTTTGTCAAATGCGAGTAATCTTGCCGGTTTGCCATTGCAGTGCTGGCATGAAGTTTGGTGCTCGACCGATTAAATGACTCGGCAGGCAACATCTGCATTGTACTCTTTGTTATTCAAATTGGGCGTAGTAGCTCATTAAGCGACTGTGTCGCACAGGTTGCGGTGTTGGTACTAGTAAGACACGGTCGAAGACCGTGTCTTACTACAACATGAGCTCTTAAAGTCAATTGTTACTCCCACTTTACAGGCTCTCTTCAAATGACTATTTTCAAGGTGTTTAGGACCAGAATAAGCATGGCTGATAATTGGACAAAGCGGGTGAATCGCGTTGCTAAAGACATAATACGAAGACGATGCACAAAAGCACCGGAATGTTGACGCACCATGATCCCGCTCGCAGGAATTGCAGAAACAGTGTCTTTCATTTCCTACCAGGCCCCACATCACTTAATGCGAATGGGCTAGCTTACCCTCGCATTCCACCAATGCCATAATATAGTAGTTTTTTTGTATGATATGAGGAGCATAGAGGGGCAGACACAACTCGCTGTATGACAAAAACGTTGTGGTTCGGTTGAGTCAAAGGCAGAAAAGTGAGACCTTATTACTGCTGTAACCGACTAATGATTTAGACGGGCTTTCTTACAATACCACGTCACACGCAGGCACAATTGCGGAAGAGTAAAGCCTACATTTGATGAGTGCTATGACATATGTCTTGATGGGTATGATTTGAGTGACTTGATCGCGGGGCCATGCAACTACGTCAAGATGCGATCAAAGACCTTTGATTCTCCCGGTGCACGTCGGTGTTTCAATTTGCCGATTTTCGTATTGTGTCTGACAGGTGTTGAGCGAAAGCAACATCAAGGCCAAGAGCATCTTGTGAGCCGCATTATGCTGTGAATTTCTCCGGAACAGAAAAAGATTTATCACGTGATAAGATTTTTGGTGCGACACAGCAGCCAGGGTCAAATACAGATCTAAACTTATCTCCATTTTGATAGCGCACATGGGTTTGGGGCTCCACTTTCAGAGCATTCTTTATTTACTCGAGATGATTGGCATCTTTTACTTGGCTACGCTTTCCGCCGTTCGGACGGAAGAAGCTGGGGTCATGAGCAAATTTCATTTGAAATTTGTTTTGACCACCGCAGAAGCAGTGTATATAATGTGGATCATATGTCACAGGATGACAATCCGTTGGCAGCCTCGTAATGAAGCTACCACATAATTGTACATCGATCTCGCTCAAGCTGTTGCAAACTGTAGTAGAAGGTACAACTCTTATGCTTATGTGCAAAAATTGTAAGAAGCATTTCGTCCTGACGGACAGCATTGCGATGATCAGATCGAATCCTGATTAGATTTTTTTTAAAGGAACTAGACATCAAACGTTACCTCGGCTCTCGAAAATGGTCACCTACAAACTTAACTTCAAGCGAGATTGATTTTGCTGCCTTGAGCTCATGTGCCTCATTGAGCTTATTGGTTTGATCAAAAAACGGATGAAGTGTGTGGGTTACGCATTACAATTGCTGATCGCTCGAGAGAACGTGGTGTGCGACGCGCAGTCTTGCGGATTTGTTGGCTAGGCCGTGCAAAGGATTATTTATAGGTCTTTTTGGGCAGGGAGGAGCTGGTAAATCTACCATATTATGTTATATAATGTGATAAACATAAGAAAGGAGGCACGCATCATATGACAAGGTAAATGTTTCTTGTATCCCTTTCTATCACCCGATATATTAAATAATTTTCTTTATTCATATCCAATGACCTCCTTGACTTAGCGAACGTCAAGACCATCTTCCGTGAATTCTGGTGAAGTGCTTTCTCCGATCGAATTTCTTCGCCTTTTAACTTTAACTTGATCGAGAATCCCTATGCGAGTCATGACCTCGTCAAACGAGCGACACCACCAAGTCTCTGTTCGATACTTGATCGAGCCAACGCAGCCAAAGCTACCATCGCGCGTGCGGAAGGCATGCATGTGCACGTGGTCGATGCTATTGAAGGGAGGCGAGTGAAATGCAAATTTATAGTCTGACTCTTCATCAATCGTGTCAACGCAGATCTCTGCGCTTGGGGCAGCCTTTGCCACAGCAGAAAATGGCAACTCGCGAAGAACGTAGGTTGCAACCTCGCGCATTCGATGCAGAAGTACCGTGTCATCGGGCGTGAGTGCGTTCACATTGCGAATGTGACGACGTGGCACCACCAAGATGTGGCTGCGGACCACAGGGGCCAGGGGGCGAAACACTGACATATCTTCGTCCTCGTAAAGGAAGGGTTCGTCGCTGGACTTCAAGATTTTACAGAAGCGGCAGTGGACCAGCGCACCGTCCTGATTGTATGTGACGCCCTTATGAGAGGACAATGAATAGGTCGATGACGTCGACGTCGATGTTGAGAAGGCCGATGACGGAACGAAGCAGGCAGACGAACTGTGCTGGCAGCATTTCAGCAGAGATAAGTTGACCATGGAAGACACAGGCGACATTTCGTTCTTGACGGTCCACGAGGAGTACGTGACGGCGGGATGTGCTCAGTTGCACGCGGGAGTATCTCGATTGTGGCGAACTTGCTGCCTTGTAGCTCCTCCGTTGCATCTATTACAGATTCTGATGTGTGAAAGTGCGGAAGACACGTACGAAGGTGCTTACTAATCCGCTGTTTCGTCTTTTTTTATGGTTCCACTTGCACTTACGTCTGCGACGTGGAAAGTGAGCCGAAACCATAAAGCGCCTGCCTCAGCTTCTTGGCCCGTGGGACTTTACGGAGGGGAAGGGGTTTTATCTTAATAATTATCATTTTACCACAGTACAACGCCCAGTGGTGAGAAATTTCTTCTCTTCGTTATTTGACTAAAGATTAAGCTCCTGCTACCATTTCTAGCCTGTCACTTCTACTGAGTCCTCAGCGCTTGTGAGTAATGGGAATGCATGGCAATGCAATGTCATTAGATTTGCTACATACGTCAAACTATCCTTTCGATTCCAGAATTTTTGCTTGAATATTTAGCCTACAAATTAAATCGCTGTGTTGTATTTTGTTAAGACGAAACTATGTTGAAAATGTCAGAATAGATGCAGCCCCCCATATAATTGTTAGTCTTTATGAAATGTAAAACTTGAACTTAAGCGCAGGTATGGCTAGTATCGGCAATATGACAGCTAATACTGTGCATAGGCGGACTTTTTAGCATTTAATAGTATAAACCATCGCAGGGAATAGACTATATGGGCACTATACGAAGTTTTGATGAGTAATTGCCAGAAAATTGTTCACCACTCATGCTTATCAGCTCAATCAAGCTTTGGAATCTTGTTACCATCTGACGTGGCACGTCAGGCTCCACACTTCTTTTACAGAATGAACTATGTAGGCGCATCTGCTATCGCACCATCGCACGCACCATCTGAGCAGGGGGCTTTCCTTCGAACACATGGAGACATTTCACATTATCAAGCTTATTGAACGAGAGCTCAAACTTTATTCATTCATAGAGGCAACAATGAGCCTGCAACAATGCGACTATTTAGGGTTTGATAGGCAACACACAATAGCGATTGAAACTTCAAGAAAAGAATGTGCTTTTGATGGCGATTCAAATGACTGCATGCCGATCGAAATGTTAAGGGTACGCTGAAAATTATACTGATGCTGTGCAGATGTCCACCTACCTACCCAACGTATAAAACGCTGTCTTACCATACAAAATTTGCACAATGACATTTGTTCATATGCTTCGCTTAAACTCAGCAGCTGGTTATGCTGTCGTATCTCTTGGCTCTATTTAATGTCCATGTTGGTATTATAAACGAAGCAAGTGTGTGAGCTACGACTGACTATATAAATTAAATTGTAAATAGCCAAATCAATAAATTTTATCCTTTTCCTATTCCCTGCGATGTACCACCACCCACCCCTCTATGAGAAAGTGCACAACCCTTTTTGGTAACTTCGTGTCTAGGACAAATACGAGATGGAATGTATTGAGCCTACTCGCCATCTAATGAATGCAAAAGATGAGCGATCTTTGATTAAACATTGTTAAACCGCGAGTAGTTTCTCATTTTGAGACATTAGATTCGCACCATGTCTACACCAATGCACCTATTCCTACTGTATATCTATGAAATTTATTGATCGCTACTGCGCGAGCTAGCAGCGCCTACGCTCCCGGCGACGCCATGGTCCACACAGTTTGCATGACACGTGCTTATCAAGTGAGACAGGCTTGTCGCCACATTGATGACCAGTGTTTGTCTCAGTACATGCATACCTTTGAAAAGAATTTTTTCTTGATACGATCTACGTTTTTCATGCAATTAAATGAAAAAGCCTTACTGGACGCTGTAGCAGACTTTAACAGCACGCCCTGGCCGAATTTTCTACCGAGAGCATTTAAGAGGTGGCAAGCTCCCCAAGTCAGCAACTGTAAAGTGACCTCGCATTATGGCCGTTTAAAGGCCTTGTGTTTCGTCTGACGAGATCTTTGAGCTCGCTTTAGTCCCCCAAAAACAAGGTCTGAGTGTCTGATGTTTGATAATATGAAGCTCGATTTTTTCTCATATTTGCTCAGTCTGGCGTTAAAGGACATGGAACTCAAAGTTCAGAGCATGTTTTTGATTTGACCAAGGTGAGGTCTTGAGAAATACAAATGCAGTGTGACTTCTTAACAAAAAGAAAGGCTTCACAATGACCATCTTGGGTGCCACCGAAATAAAAATACTGCTATCAAACCTGGGGCAAACTTGCAGACGAATGCTCCATGCTACATTTGTCATAAATCTATAAAGCTAGCGCGGGTGGCGATAGAGTGGCAATGTCTAGGGGTGGGCCGGCAAAGCTTCAGTAGCATTTTAACTGGCCGATAAATTTAACCCTACAGCACAACTTCCAATTCTCTGGCTCGCTCAAGAATCGGTGTTGCAACATAGAAAAGGTATCCTCGGTAGCACAACGTGCTTGTAACACTGTATCAAAACCACTAGATTAATGGCTGGCCTTCTCTTTGTGCTGCATAAGCAGAATCAATGGAACATGTTTTCGCCTGGTTGGAATCAAAACAAAGCCATGATTATTTATGGGTACCACTCCCAGGCACTCAGTTTTCGGGTTTGCCCTTTTATCCCTCTTGGTAGGCGGTTTTTCTTATAATTGGAACAGTATTTAATAAATAGTCACTGCTGCCAATCAGACGCCAAGAGAGACGGAGTGAGCGCTCAAACCAAAGGCTGAGCGTCTGGCAGTGCATAAAATACATCGTCGTTTGTATTATCATTTGGATTAAAAATTAAAGCACGGGGTGATACATATGCACATTTGATGTTACTGAGTTTCAACAAAGTAACGTCAAAATTTTCGGTGTCTTATGTAGCGTGATAAGCTGAAAATATTAGATATGGTTGCGTCGCGCACCGTCAAAAATCGATGAGCATCCAAACGCGATGTAGACTTTACCTTCATACTTGCACAAATGTGGCTACCAGAGCTCCGTCACGATAAGCCGCCCCGCTAACTTTTGCGTCACAAATTGCTCGGCGTCATCTATTGTAACAATTGCTCCGTGCGATAGCTCAGGGTGCTTAAGTATAGCCGCGACAATTGCCTTCTTCACGGCGCGGCCCATAACAAGACTGCCGCACACATAGATGTACCCTTCGTCTATCAGAAGATGTCGCGCCACGAGCTCACTATGGTCAATCAATGCATCTTGGACGTACTGGGGAATAAACATCGATCAATGCGTATCAGTCTTAGCGCTAAATCGTACTCACACAACGCCACACAAACCCGCTTCGGACAAAAACTATCGTCAGAAAATTCCACGTGCAATTGATCCAGCACACCAGAGTCTAATGAACGCTGCAACTCTTCACCATACAAAAAATCGACACTTGCGTCACGGCATCCGTAGAATAGATAAGCTGGCCGATGCTGTTGCAAAGACGTGTCATTTTCATGCTTCAAATCCTGAAGAAAGGCGCGGAAAGGTGCGATTCCCGTGCCTGCGCTAATGAGCATGATAGGACGATGGTCGTGAAACGGGAAAACAAATGACGACTGGTAGAAACAAGCGCGAATTGTGTCACCGGGCTTTAGCATCGCAAGGTACGTAGAGCATCGCGGTGGCGGCAGCACATTCGTCTTGCGAAGTCCTAACGTGATAGAAACGGTGTCGGGATCAAACTGCCTTGACGAGGAGACTGTGTAGTACCGTGGGGCGTTAAGCGGCACGATTTGAAAAAACTCGGCAAAGCTTAGGCGTGTCGAAGGAAAGCGGTCGAAAATGTCTGCCATTGTCACGTGTTGATGCGGTCTGTAGAAAGAGAAATTAGCAAGCTCGAGCATCCATATGAGAACGTAGTGTTTTTCATACTTTTCGGTTTGCATGGCCTCTGCCGTCTGAGGTGACATTAACGCCGCAACGTCATTCTCGTCTAATGCGTACGCGGCGAGATTGCGCAGAAAGCTGGAGCGAGGAGTCGATTCTAGATCAAAATTCCATGTAAGCGCGTCGAGCACAGATCCGGTGTAAGCGAATGGCCGATATTGAGACGAATGCTGTTGTAGAGAAGACTGCTGCTGACTTTCCCCTGGTGTTTGAGAAATAGGCTCGGCTACATACATTACGTTGGGGTCCATCACGCGCAAATGATTCAGCATACGCTTCACCACAAGTGGATGGTTGGGCTTATAAACACCAATATTGGATGCTTGAGGGCTAACCAGCTCTTGCTGATCGTCCCGAATTCTAATGTCTATGTGGCGCACTGACCGCCACGCTCCATCCGTTGTTTGGTGCGGCGCACTGATAACGTTGTTCGCTGTGACTTCAAATACAGCGCGTTCGTCATCTCTAGAGAATTTCTGCCGTTTATCTAACAGTACCTTGTCATCTTCACTTGAGTAAAGCGACAGGTCGTACTTGGGCGTTGGAATTTCGGGCTTCTTTCGCTGCTTCTGGCTTTGAAGACTAAGCTCGTACTCAAAGAGCTTCTCCTATTCAATATAACTGCACGGTTAAATTGCCTATGTTTCAAGTATCATTGCAGTACCAACCTGATAGACAAGGAGCACGCAATTTGGGCACTCCAAGTGGCAACACTCATCATCCTTTGGCTTTATTGGAGGTGTCAATGGAAGCGCAGGCACCTCCTTACGCTAAAAAGAAAAATTAGCGTATTGTCACGAAGATGTAGCTAAGCGCTTGTACGCATTTGTACAAGTAGTAGGCATGAATGCACGTACAAGATCTCTTCTTCGCTTGTGTGCCATTTCTCGCTCGAACTCCATGAATTCGTCCATGCCATCGCTTAGGTACCGCCTCTGCTGCAGTAAGCCAAATCTACTAGTAGACCATGCAGACTCTTGTACGATGCACTGCATTGTCGCATGATATGCGCAAACACGCGCGCGCCGGAGCACTTGTAGAAATAACATGTTGCATTACGATTAATTGCGCAAAGGAGGCCGAATTTTTTTTTATATAATTTGGCAATCAATGGATACCCAAGAATCGGCATTTACGCTTACGATTACTTTTTGCATAATTAAGTACATGGCTACATGTAATACACATCCTGTAATACACATCCTGTAATACCATACGCTTTTTTTTAATATAACAGGATGTGTATTGCATTTCTCGAGTACTTTAAAATGGTCTACCCTCAAGATCACGATCCATACGATTAGCTGCTGTATAAAAGAGTATCTAATTAGTGATGAGCAAAACTCACCGTGAGCAATACATTTATAAACGAAAATTTTAATAGTTATAAGGTTGGTGTTATTCCCTACTTCAGTGTCTATCATGTAAAATCATTAATTATAAAGAAAGAGGGGCAACTCAAGAAGAAAGAAACTTAGTCGATAAAAAAAGTTGCATGATGAATAAGTTCCCAAGGGGTAAGGAGGCTCTTCGTGCGAATTCGGGACTTATAAAATTTAAACTTAATGACCTTTAAGTTTTTATACTATAAGTCTCGAATTTGGCTCAAATTAGCACCAGCACTCAGCAGCTCATAGTTTATATGCCGCTTATGCTTAATACTTTAAAGTCAACACTAAATCAATTTAAATTCGGAAACGTTTAGCAATTACTTGATGCTCTTTTGAGATTCAATACTATAACTTTCGAGTTTGGCTTGCGCTCACATGCTGTGCGCTCACAGATACGTCCTGTCTATCTTTTTAGACAACCACAGACGCAATCGAGCCACAACTAATTGTATATATACTCTTTCAAGACGATTAGATGCTACCACATCCAAGGAAGGCAGCAGGCGCGTAAATTACCCAATCCTGACACAGGGGGGTAGTGACAACAAATAACAATGTAATCACTTAATCAGCTTCCATATTGTAACGCAAAGTTTACACGCTCGAATTGTATTTCCAATTAGTACATACTTAGTCAGCAACTCCACATTGCGTTGAGACAATTAAGGTCGCTTGTCTTTTTCTCGAGTTAGAAAGACAAACGACCTAATTTTGTTGACAAGATAGCCCGAACTGTTCCCATTTAAAATTTATGATTGTTTGCTTTAAGCATGGTGTAGAGAATTTGGCCCTGTATCTGTGTGATTGCGCGAGCTCACACTTCTTACGCGGGAGGTAGGGAAGTATGTGACTGCTAAGATCACCAATAGAGTTAAAGTGTGCACGGCGGCTAGGGCCTTATTAAATTAAAGAATTCTTAAGCCGAATTTGGGCACGCTCTCGGTGCGACACCGGATTTCTACTTTACAAAGCAACATAGCACTCGTGTTTTAAGCATTAACAGCAATCGTAAGCATTGCTAAACATTTATATGAGCTTAAGTATCGAAACGAGGACGTGTTAAAGTGTGAAGTGGGCATACTCAAGACATGTAAGTCTTGAATTTGCTATTCAATTAAAGCTTCTTCTCGGAGTGATTTTGTGGGTTGAGAAATGAATGTTTTATTTTGAAAGGCCATCAGACGACACAAAGCTAAAATGCCGCAGACAAAGTATCATGGTATGCTTCATGATAATTTTGGCGACGTGCACAATTTATTACCTTGCCGCCATAACACAATTTTCCGATCCATGACATAATTAAATCAAAAACGAGCACAATGGTTAAGCATTGGTCTCCAGATCATGCAATTTTATTTTCATCAGCTTCTCAGTACTGAAAACTGCCTTCTTGTCAGTGTAAAAAAACACAAGACTATTTATTTTAGCAACGTGACACACACTGGGCTCGCATAACCCCCTTATCTCCCTCAGTCAAAACGTTAAGTTATTTTACTTCATACAAAAGAAAATTGTCGAATAAACTTTGTCTTATGAGCATGACTTGTGTTGCTTTAGAAAGGCCGCAAGTATACTCACAGCTCTTTTTGAAATACAAACTTCATGTCAATCACCTATTTTGTCGAACGCACCAAGTGCATTGTCGAGGGTCAGAAGCATACAACACGATCTAATCTTATAGTGTTCAAATACTACGTGGAATTCTAGCGCAATTATGCTACGCCACCGGACGACAAATCGCTCGCTTGAAACGCCTTCGCGTTACGATCGACAGTCATCCTCTTTTCATGGTGAAACGACTTAAACCTCATGACTTGGAAATTTCGGTGCCAGAGGCTGGAGCAAGTATTTCCTCGACGAAGCCCAATTCAAGCTCATGACCCGCGGCTCGTACCCTTGGGAGATATTTTGCATTCGACGCTCTCTCTTAGGCCATACTTATGCGTCGCGCACCGCGTGTTCACGAGCGATTAGTGCTCTCACTTACTACGTGCCCGAAAAGAGTCAATGATTTTCGCGCCTCACAAAGCATCTAGCGAGGACGAATTCTCTTTAGCGCTATGTAAAATAATAAAAAAAAACTGTTCTTACTACTTGCACTTCGCAGAAATTTCGGCGTAGTCGATGTGCAATTCTAGGTGTACCTTCAGTACATATTAGCTCGGCTGAAGCCTCGTGGCCCAATCTCTGCGATGCCACCTACACAACAACATACTTCCGTAAGCATATGAGATGGCTCTACTTGAATTGCAGCATCGCTAAATCCAGTCGCGGAAAGCTTACTCTTGTCGATGACTCTGAATACCACAACCGATTATGTCGACGACGTCAGGGAAATATTGCTAAAGCGGGACATTAAATTTTTGGAATTCCCCAATAAGCTATAAGATACTAGAATGAACGGTGGTGACGGCGTCGCGACCCACGTAGCAGCGGCCGTCACCCTCTTTATCATAGAAAGAGGAAAGAGAGCGCTATCCTAGTATTTTGAGCGCATTGATTGTATCGCGTTATGATTTCGTTTCAGACCGACGCCTTGTGAACGCAACCGCGGAGTTGGCGAGCTGTAATGCGAGCAACCTTGATTACCTTGCCATAATATGCTCCGTATATCGCGCTTGGAAGATGTCCGAGTATTGTCCATTCGAATCTCGAGGTTTGAGCGCATAATCGCGTCGATTTGCGCACAAATCGGTCGACTTACGTGTTTAAATCAGGTTCTGGTTTAACTGATGAGTCGGTTTCTTCGGCTGTGACTGGATAGGAGCTGGTGCTTACGTCTCCGCTTTTTCATGGCCGGGTCATAATACAGCATGAGCGAGCTGACATGTAGAATCCTTTAGCACCACTCAAATGTTGACAAGTCACTCCACACACTTAAAGTTCCCAGCACATTTAGTCTTTGCTTATGGCTTACCATGTCTGCCATGCCATGCAGCGATTGCTGTGTCTTTTGATTGCCGCAAAGTCGTTTACGTGTCTTCTCAGACACAGTGATAAAGCCTCGCCACTCTGCCTCGCTTTAAGGCCATTCGTTTATACATAACATGCAGCGATTGCTATGTCTTGCAATTATTGCCTCATTTAAATGTATATGCATTTTCTTAGGAATGTTTCTTTTTGGCTATGACCATAAATGATGGAGTGAAGCGCGGGTGTGGTATAGTCTTCGAGCAGCAGTAATCAAATCCGCAAAATCTTTAGCATTTGGTGAAATCAGCCCTTTCCATTTGTATGTCGACTTGCTGTTTTATCTTTTTCGATAAGTGATATCGGTTGAAATTCCTAGCTCTGGTCTCGTACATGCCTTATGATACTAAGAATAAATTGTTGGCTTGCGTACGCATAATAGAAGGACTGATGACATGGAGACGATTGGCTTTTTCTTCCAATCAAGCCTAGCTAAAGCCACAAGGTGGTTATGGAAGTAGACCATGAGTGTAAGCTGCTTGAGACAAGCTTTATGAGCGGTAGCATACTGCTTTGGCGCCTCAAAGTAACCTACGCACACACTCCGTAACACGTCTTTGGCGACACGAATCACATGCTCTGCCTTACCATCAGTGTGCGGATGCTCCATTGTGGCCATTATCGGCCTAATGCCAAGCACTGTATTTGTGCTCTGGCTCTTTTCGAACCTGGGTCTCGGTAGTATGTTGTTTAATTCACAATCATTGGACAGTACTGCCATCAACACCTAGCGATACGGATGTTGCCTACCGAAGCCATCGGCAGGATGAGCATGAAGTCCATATTCATTAACTGCCTTACAGCTCAATGGCATCAGCAAGCTCGCCAATGGTACGGCCGCATTTGGCAGGCTTCTTATACTTTTCACGTGCAAGCAACCAACTTCAGCTCTAAAAAGTCGGTGCTTGTCAAATCGTACCGCCAAGCGATCTATTTTGGGTCTAAAAAAGGGCGCTTTTACTTCCCATTTTGAGCTAACACTCCGTGTGATAGGTCACATCGCTCAGAGCTGTAATACAAAAGCCCGTTTCCTCTTGGTATGGGTGTAACCGCTCTTAAAATTTATTGTCCAAACCTTAAAGCTCGTCGCTCCTTATAGAATTTAGTAGAGCTGTGCTAATGTCTTCACACGAGTGAGCGCACCCAGAAGAAAGAGCTCGCAAGCAACATATGTTAGCTTATCGTTGGGCCGATGCAATAACGCTACAGCCAAGCCATTTTTTACCTCGAGATATAGCTATTGTTGGGTTTCTCAAGTTCTTTTTAAAAAATCAAATAGTTGGCTTATCTTCTGCGCACTTTGCACTTACATGTGATTTTTTTTCACCGGACAAAAACTAAACGTTACAGTCTTTTGGCTCAGTGAAATTGGCCAATTTGCAATAGCTTTGACTGTAGCAGATCTACCCGGATGCCATGCTTTTAAGTAAATGACCCTTGCAAGAAATTTTTTCGCGCAAAAAATGCACGGATCTACTCAAGCATAAACACATTTGTGCGTTTGCCCTCCACTCCTGCACTTAAATGGCATTGTCTTTTTGACGACTGTTTTCTTGTACTCTGCACGAGGGTTGTCAAAATCTTACCAAAGTATGTCGGTGCATACGACCCGTCGGGCCTGAACAATTGCGTCACCAGACAACTTAACACTCAGGCGCATTTTTGAGCCTTTGCGGCATGACAAACCAAGCTTTGAAATTGGAGTGCTGATTGCAGTATATGGCAGGTCACTATCTCGTTGGAATGCCTGTCGACTAAGCTGAAGGTGCTCTGTACTGTAGGGAATCTCGAAATGTCTTGCAAGAGACTTTGCCGTCAATGCTAGGTTGATAGCTTATTGTTCAAGAACATATGCCTGTCTAACACAAATTCTTTTCATGAACAGGAGGGCTTGTTTTCCTAAACCACCTTTCTTCGGTCATAACAAGAATAAACCTTATTTGCGTCAGACTTCTCCTGTGGAAAAGTCCATTGCTCTGTCACACACTATTTAGTGTCTGTATTCAAGTCAATTTAATGAAGCTCACTTCTATCTGGTAGTAGCTCAGAAGGCGGGTCTCGTAAAATTACATCCTGATATCCCTTTGACAAAAGGCAATATAGATCGGGTCGATCTTTGGTGACCGAAAAAAGTACGTGCACTATGGCTTTTCAGTGTTCTCAAGACCGCTTTGTCTTTAGCTTTCCCACTTAAGTGCCGGTCCACGCCTGACAGAAGATAAGCTATCCATATTCTCGATCTCTGATAGACTGTGCTAATCTCTATTTATAGCGATTGCTGTATCCAACGAACTATCCCCAATAATTTACGCAACACTCCACACGTAGCGTCAAAGCGGCTCTCGGTCGATAACATCCATAGCACGCAGCAAACATTGGTCTCTACAAGCATTCCGTAGTCACTTTATGTGCATCAAGAATCAAAAATGGCCTGTGCTAGCCGTTCACAGCATTCAGCAAGTGTTGTCTTTTGTTAGCAGTGATACGTAGATTGCGTGCCATTTCACATGTAGTGATAGGATCTCGATAATACTGCTTCATCTTTAAGCCAAATATATCACTCTTGACGTAAAGCCATTGATATGTGTCACAAGCACTGCTGAGAAGTACACGCGTCACTTCACGCGCAGCGATAGGGCTTCGTCCATGTTGCCTTTGACAATGCTGCTGATGACATAGAATGAGTGGTATGTCTCACGGAGACTCGGTAGTGCACTACTACAAGCAGATGCCGAGAGGCAAGATCTCGGCAGTCTTGACTTGACGAGAACAACTATCCTATCTATTTGTAAGGACCACATGTGATGGAGTATGCTCCCGTCTAGTTCAAAGTTCATCTGCGAGAATATAAGCTATACATATTTTAAGTCTCCCATCCTCTCACAAAGAATGGTCAGGTAACTTTTCTTTCTTTTTGCCACGCTGCTGCACAAACGACAGAATATAATCAAATAATGGGCATCTAGATAGTCTTGCATTAGTAGACAGATGATGACAACGACATTGGCGACGAAGACAAAATTGCCAACATGAACTAGGAATAATAAATTGAGGCAGAGCGATGCCAGCTATTTCGCCATGCAAAGATGTACTTATTTATTTAATAGCTATATGCGTTTTTTCTGGATTGCAAAAATTGTAGATTAAGTGTTAAAGGATAATCAGTCCTTAGGTAAAATTTGACTTTGCAGGATAAGGCACATCACGTATTGATGTGACTGCAAGGCTGCTTGTAGTAACTGATTCAAGATCGATCGTACTATGTGGATCAAATATTGTAAGACAATGATCTCCTTGTACCAAAAGATCAAGAATTGACTGCTTTATGAGCGGCATTTGCCGTTGCCGATAAGCGCAACCCCCAATTGAACGATTATGCCCACAAACAAATTTCATTACGCATTTTGCGTTACGTATTACTCTAAATCGAACCTTCTGTCTACATAAAGATATAAAAGAGATGTCTGGGCATTGAACGAAAAACGACAGACTCGCACAGAAATTTGACAACTGCTGGACAGAGGCGGTGATGCAAGCGATCTCATTCTTTCTCAATGAAAGAGTGTGAGAATGCGCTGCGCTAACGGTCTTTCACGTAAGGTGCGCGCCAGACTTATTGACGATGCATCCAGATTTTGTACAACATTTTTTTCTAATACGGGCCAATGCGGAACGATGTGCAGGAATGATTGTCATTGATAACTGAAACGCCAAGTCAATTGAAGACGACAACAACAAAGAATGGAAGTTAATAGGAGCTCCTCCTCGCGCGACGATGTAAAGGCTCTCTTATATGAGTGATTTTAGGACTCGTCGTGCTTTACTTACCGGTACTTCTTGACAGATTTTACATCGTATTGAAACGCTAGCTGCAGAGTTTTTGGAGTCTCTTGGAGTAAGAAAGAGTTTGATGTCAATTGGTGCGTTTACAGCTGACGCTTCTGTAATACAGACCGGGCATGTCCTAAAGCTGGAAGCAGTGAGTAGACAAATTAGCCAGACGTGACATTGTTGTGACGTTTTATAAAGCTGAAGCGCACCTCATCATCGATGATCTACGATCACAAACATCAGCGACAACTTCACGGAAAGGACACGCGCTTGATATCGCTGGTACGATATGTGAACAACAATTGCCGCTCGGCTACTTTTATTCAGTCGCTTATTTTAGAATCGACAAGGAGGCAGGAAGTACACCGGAATTTGGCTTATATTGCAGACAGCACATGCTCTGCTGGCAGAAAATAAGACCGCCACTCAGGTTCCTACTTACCTTTGCCAGCACGTGTAACCTCACTGTGCTAATTCCACTCTTTTTGATGAAGAGAGATATTTATTACCTGCACCCATTTTTTAAAGGACAGAGCGAGGCCGACGAAGCAATTTTGGGTTGGTAACTAGATATTGTACTACCGTAATATGTGATCACGAAACCTTTTTGGTAGACGCTGGAAGTATTTTGGGCATTCCAAGAGGATCGCTGAATATCGTAGCAGCTACCAAAGGCTGTTTCACTGGGAATATGAGCATTCTGGTGCGTGCTCGTGATGATACTTGGAGCTGCAACGTTTGTTTAATAAAAAGAGTTGAAGCGAGACGGGGAGTGGGAAAATTTTGGCAATGGAGAAGAGGTCTCGATAACCAATGAGCTTTTGCAGCTGAAGCAATGCGACGTGTATGTCGAGTGCATTGCGGTTGGTTAAATAGTGCGAACTGATTTTATAGTTTTGATGACTAGGAGAAGCAATGCAGAATTTATTGTTGTTATCGAAAAAGACGGTATGGCAAGGCAATATCGCAATAAAAATATTTTTTTAAATTTGAATATTGTAGGGATTTTTAATCGTTTGAGGTATCGAATTGGAGCACTGATTTTCAATGTGTTTAAATTTGATTGCGTACACTTTTGGTTCAGAGAGGACAAATTTTATGACCTGGTTCCGAGCATCTTGATTACTGGAAAGGGTTTTCCCGATCTTGCTACGAGGTATGTCATCGCAAACAATATGCGTCGGTATAATCTTATACTTTATTATCCTTGTTTGGTCAGAGTGTTTGTGAGCTTACTGAGTAAAGCTTTACGAATTCCTGTTCTCGGTGTCTGCGACTGCAATCCATTTGGCCTTTCCATAATGGTGAGATCAGAGAAAATTTCATAGTGCCATGGTACTTTAACAGAACTTTGTGTAGCTAACATACAAACTAGGGTCTGCGCGGATGCCATTGGAGTCGCTCCAATACGGTAACATTGGGTCTACCTGATTTGTCGTTGCTCGGGTATCATTAACATATTCTTTGACTGTGACGCATAGCCGTCGACATTAAGTGGGTCGGCGTTCGACCTTCTCAAGTCGCGAACTTTGCTTTGCCAACTTCATCCCTTAAAGCTTTGACCCGAAAAGACATCGCCGTGGCAGAATCCTTAATGCGAGCAAGCTTTATACAGGTGCGATTAATTCATTGATTTATGTTCGTCTCGTTGCCAACGTTCTTGCGGTAATCTAGGCGAATATGCCTTTCAAAAATGAAGTGCAAATGTGGCTTAGCGACGCGCTACCATGGAAAATCGAAATGGAAGCACTTCATTTCTTAGGTTTTTCATTTCTAACCTCCTTTTTACAAAGCTGTATCGAGAAGGGCAACTATTTATGAGCCCGCGAGGGACCCTTATTTTCGCGAATGCCCCTTATGTACTAGAGGGGTACGCCAATACTCAACGCACAACTCGCAAAGTCCACAAACACCATCCGAAGCCAAAAATACACTAGAACAGCTAGGAGAATGGAAATCGGAAGCGCTGGGAGCACTCTCTGATAAATACCAAGAAGAAGTAGCGTACCTCCTAAGCCCTAAAAAAATGTGAGCCTACCAACATTTATGGTTTTTCACATCAATTATTGCGTACCATCAAAACAGACACCAAGCACCCGATCATTGCTGAAAAATCGTACTTTGCCGCTCGAGAGACCAAAACGCTATAAAAAACAAAATCTCCCAATCCTAGCTTGATTGTCTCGTCCGTGTCTGCAATTGACAAGATGCATAAGTTTGCAAATAAGGTTTTACAAAATTGCCAGCGCCATACCTCTGTTATTAGTGACGTACTTCGTGTCTAAATCATGCCACAACTGAGTTTCGCGACCCTGATATCGCTCTATGATCTTGTCTACACGAGATACGGCCGATGGATTGTGTTTGGTATAAAACTTGACTAGACGAACGCGCAACTGAGTCTGACGAGATGTAAGCAAAGTTTGAGCAGAAGTTGCTGATGATGGCGAACTGACACGAAGGGGAATTTCCGATTCGCACTGGTAGTACGTATTTTCGTGTACTGGTTGAGTAGTATGATCCACGGAATTGTAGACAATCTCTGCTTCGTACAGTAAACCTAAAGACACCGACATCCAAAGCTCAAACAAAATTGCGAGTAAGTGCTCATTGCTTAAGAACATACCGGGTAGTGGGCGTCCTTCCTGTTGCACGAGCGTAACAAGCCACTTTAGTGGCCCACACGGCGTCAACACCGCGCACAAGTCGTATACCGCGAGCACAATCACCAGTGCCCAAGTGCTCCACTCTGGAAATTGCCCCAATTGCCACGCCATTATGACGGACGTGAGCACTAAATAAGTTTGTGTCAGCCACATCGGCAGACCTTTCTGGTAAAAAATAGACAGCACGCCGACAACAGACAGATTGTACATCGCGAACACCAGCGAAACTACATCGATAGGAGTATGCAATTTGGCGACAGCAATAACCATCATATTGCCCCCTAACATGCCAAGAAGCATCGCCGACGAAAATATCATGTACCCAATCAGAATCTGCAGGAAAAGTGAAGAAACATAAGAGCGATGCTAATTTCACCGAGTACAAGCAGTCGCCTTACTCTGTTAAAGTTGAATTTGTAACAGCAAACAATCACGAAAGTTGCAACAAGAAAAAAAAACACGATAGCCAGAGCATTCACTAGCGCATCTTCCACTTTTGTCCCGGTAGATGCTTCTTTATCTTTCTCCGGTCCGTAGATCAAGTAAGCTCTACAGTACCACACAAGGGTGAAAGTGCACTTCACATTTATTTATAAATATGTGAATTGAATCATACTCAGCGAGTGCTTTGGCCGACGCAGGGTCCACCACGTTGAGCGACATAAAACTGCAAGACAGAAGGGATGCATTATTATTGCGATTGCAATGTCAGCAGGAAACTACATGAACAATGCACCTGGCGATTAACATCGTAATAGCGACTGGCCAAATCACAGCGGACAATGAGCCAATGTAGTGCATTAGCGCGTCATGCGAAAAAGTTACTTGATCATCCACATCTTGCGACAAGCTCCTCGGCCGAGCAAGCAGGCGTTCGTGTGCATCGTCGTTCATGGGAAGATCAGATATTGTCAAAACAAATAAGATAAACTTGGTAAATTTATCGGTAGCATCAGTAGAGAGCCGGTAATTATTAATTAAAATACTTTCTTTGTAAGGACATTTACAGTAAAAGGCTACCAAAGCTTCCGATTAAATTGTATGACTTCGTGGACAATTTTTTTTTGCATTTCTACTGACACTCAAAAATAATTTGTTAGGGGCGTTGTTAAGCGGAGTTATATTACAATAATATAATGTGGTTATGACTTTATGTGATTTCACGAGTAAATATTTTCTTCGGAATTATAGCTCATAGATTGTCGCATACTTCTGTCAATCTTCGTGAAATATGGTGAGCAGAGTACGCTGAGAGCGCTGGTGCATCATTGTCTCGATTTTATATTGGGCTAAATTGGGACCTGTTGGAGCTGTGGTGTGCTCCTATCTATACCGATCAAAGAGTACGCTTTGACCGGGTCCTCTAAATTAATCAATTTTTTTTGACACAACATAGACCCCACCAGGGTAGCGAGCATGACGTCTGGATCAAATCAAGAAAAGTTGTTGTATAAATTTAAGCGATTTCGACTTCTTCTAGCAATAGCAATAGAGCCTAACGATCGATACATTATCCAGAGTAGCTATCCTCTGTGGTAATGGCTTTTTTAAGATTCGCGTATTTGTGACCACAGAATGTTCATCATCGGACTGATAGTCAGCATTATTCTGAGGTCTTCGAGGTGGCATGCGTCTTTCAGCAACTTGTTCGACCATGTCGCGATAGTTCGTTTCGGCCATCTGCGTCCGAGTCTCCTGGGGCTTTCATTTTACACACAATGCATTTGGCTTGATTTGAGGTAACATTGTGCGTCGACGAAGCGATAATTAGTATATCAATATGCGTCGAAGATATACCACTTAAGCTCCTCATCAAGTAAATCACAGTGTGGTCGACGACCCACGCGTTTATCATCAACAAAGGCATAGGGATGAGGGTGAAAAATGCGGAGATCTATTAGAATGTTTTGTCGATGAAGCTCCTTCCAGCTTTATGCTAATCCAAAAGACCTGTTTATTTTAGCAACGTCATCAGCGATGCTTCTTCCGCTGGTGCGCTTACTTGCATCTCGTCATTTTTGTAGTTGTTCTGAGTCGCCTTAAGTGTATTATTGTAGTGAAGTGGCGTTTTCTGGGCTCGCATCCTCACCCCATCCTAGACCGTTGTTATGTGGTGAGCTTCTCCGATAAGTGTGGGATTACTAAGAGAGTCACCTTTAATCTATGTCAGTTAGGCCGATTACACCTCCCTGGTGGGTTTTGAATTGATTGTGATTACTGGGTAGACTGCATTTACTTTAGCGGGATGCACAATGGATGGCCGAGCCGTGCGAAAATCGCCAGATGGCGCACCAGGTGCAAATGTACTTTAATGGGCTTTGGGCTTTGTGCCTTGTATTCTTTTTAACGCCGGACGACTTCGTACAGCAAATGGATTTGGTTAAAGACGATTTCCAGGCTTACCTTCGAGCTGACGTGACTCTCTAGGTACGTGACGTACACTTAAAAATCTGCTGCCACTAGAATACTGGCTATCTGGGTACGACAATTTTTTTGTCTCTATCTACATGCTTAAACTGTTCATTTTTTTATTCTCTGCCAACCACATGATCTTAAATGAGTGGTGATCCAAAAGCCTCTCACAGAGCGAATGTATATCGTGCGATGCTTGTTACCTAATTCTCGTGCTTTGTTTCCCTTACCATTTCCTGTTCTATACCACGGCAATTTGAAAACGAATACGAAAAAGGCTTAATTAGACTATAGTTGATCGGATGTGTAAGTACCGATAAGCGGAGCGTAGCTACCTCGACAATTCGGTACCGCGTGGGTAAGTGCAATGTGCTAATAGTTTAAGATACTGATTGAATGTCTGTCGCTTAATAGTAGCCACATTTTATTCTTGCGGACTCTGTAAGGAGCTGTATTGTGAGACACGGATTTATGCACCACATGTGTAAGGCAGGAACATCTTACCATTTAAACAACTTCATGATAGTTAAGAAGCAGCCTTTAACATGGAAACTCGGCTGTATGCAATGGCCTGTAATATCAGGGGAAAACAATAAGTCAAATTTAAAATGTATACATTGACCTGGCGCCGACCCGTCTTCTTCAGTGGCTTTTTCAGCACCAGGCGCCTGCCGTCGACTTCATCCTTTTGATGCACAAGATTCTTGAGTTCGCCAGCTGTTCAGCGTATTATCTAAAGAGAGAGCTACGTGCGATTGAAACATGATTTCTACGAAAACTCTATAATTCCCTAAAGACAGATATGGTGGATGAATTAACACATCTAAAATCAAAAAGTCTTGATGCGTCTGCGTTCTGTGCAGCGTGTGACCGCATCAGTCGTTACCCAATTCAATGCCCTCAAAACTGTACATGCGCATGCCGTGGCTGAAAATTAGCCTTAAACTCATAATTTTCTGGAGTTTTGGTTGATCGGATGCCTACTTTCTGTCAGCCACCTTGTATCACGTAAACACAGCACTCTTATTTTTGTAATTTACCTTCACAATTATCCTTTACGTTGTAATTTTGTACTTTTGCCATTCCCTCAGCTGCGCGAAGTTTGCGCTCTACCATTTCGCGGCGTTTATCGATACGTGGAAGGAACTTACTAGCGGCTGTCAGATGCTTTACAGCTTCGGTCCAGGCCTCATTTGGTGTCAAAACGCTATCGGCATAGATCAAATGCGTTTCCCAATTCTTCGGACGCAGCTTGAATGAGCGCTGGAAAGCTACTACTGCCTGCTGAAAATCTCCCAGCGCTGCATATATGCGGCCGTAAGTGCACATCAAAATGCTCCAGCTGGTCTTTTCGTAATCAGGAATGAAAGACAGGGCACTTTCAACGATGGTTTTAGCTCGATCCGGGTCCAACGGCAGCTCCAACAAAGCACGCATATTCCACACGGAGGCATTCGAAGGATCAATCTTCAGCGCCTTTTCTAATGCGCTGCGAGCAGCCGGAAACCGACGATTTCGCTGCTCGATTTTAGCCAATTCGATAAGCAGTGGTGCATCATTGGGCACATGCTGACTTGCCAAAGCAACCGCTGACCGTGCCGCCTCATAGTTCTGAAGTCTAGCTTCAACACGGGCCAATGCACGCCAAGTATCGACAATTGTTGGCTGCACCTTTGTAGCCTCTTCGTAAAGCTCTCGTGCGTTTTCAAGCTCTCCATAGTGCTCTTCGAAATTTCCAAAAGCATGTAGTACCGGGCCAATATGCTGCAGATTCTCTAATGCTTTCTCGAAAATTTTGCGAGCATTACGGATCTGGCCGCGTTTTTCGTACAAAATAGCAAGCGACACCATACTCGGAACGTGGTCGGGATGTTGTTCCAAAGCCTCAACGTACAACCCCACTGCTTCATCCTCGTTGCCAATCTCCTCCTCCATTTTGGCATACGAGTTGTATGCTGATGGCTCCACGTAAAGGCCGCCGTCAATAAGTCGGCGGTACGCACGTCGTGCCTCATACACATCACCAAGCTTGAAGTGAGCCATAGCACCGAGAAGGATTAGCCACTTATGAGTTGGAAAACGTTCGAAAGCCGTTGAGATTACCGCCAGAGTATTCTTGTACAACCCAGCATCATATTCAGCTTTAGCCCATGCGTGCCAAACTTGGCCTGTCGCCCGTGGATAAGAGACAGCGCTTTGAAAAATAGTGCGCGCCAGTCCAATATGCTGACACTTTGCCTCAAATACGCCGTAAGCCTGCATGATGAGGACGTCTCTGGGATGCTTCTCAACTAGCTCTTGAAATTTTTCACGGCCTTTGTCTGGATGTCCAGCCTGGACCTCCCAAAGAGCCATTCCCAGTCCTGCCATCGGGTTTTGAGGATCCGTAGCCAGAATAACTTTGAAGATACGTTTCGCTTCTTGCAAATTTTTGATTTCCAACTCCATTGAGCCCCAAGAAGTCCATAGTTCGGCGTGAAACGAGATCTTCGATGCTTTGGCAAAGATCATGCGCGCAAGTCCGTAGTTGCCAGCCTTCCACTCCTACAGTAGTTAAAATCGCTCTGTTTCAATACCACTAAGTAATGATATATGCATATATATGTACATATATATATATATTCATGTATATCGTACCATGACGCCCCACTTGTTCCACATATCCATATTTTTCGGATATCGACGTTGCAACACATTGCGAAAGAGATTGCGAGCTGTTGGTACGTCTTCACGCACCAACTCGTTTAATGTGGGTTCTGGCCCTTTCCATCGACTCTTAAGGTCCTTTAAATATTTGATGTCAGGCTCCCATGGGATCTTGCCCGAGAGCTCGCTAAACTTTTTTTCCACTTGGCGCGCGAAGTCTTGGCCCTCATACAACGCGTCCATGGATCGAAAGCCAGAGAACACGCGTTGCTGTATCCTTCGATCTGCTACAGCAGCGCCACCGTACCGCATTAATGACTCGTGTGGCCGAAACGTCTGCCTTAAAGCGACATGTAGGTACCCCATGCCTTTCATTTTTGCCAGTGCATGTTGTTCCGGATACTATCCGGATGGTTGTGTCATGTACACTACACGATAAGCGACGCGTTTGAACCAGTCAAATGCAGAGGAACTTCGATCACGATGCTCATTTAGTAAAAGCTTCTTTCCGAGGACTCCACAGTTTGCAAGAATCATGTCGGCTGAGGAAGTTGTGGCTGCAGTTGAGGTGCCCAAGGAGCTAGGTGAGATGGATGCTCTCAAGGAAGTGCTTAAGAAAGCGCTAATCCACGATGGCCTAAAGCGCGGGCTGCACGAGGCCGCTAAAGCTCTGGACTCTCGTCGTGCTCGTCTGTGCTGTTTGGCTCAAGACTGCGACGAGCCCAGCTACAGCAAGTTGGTACGTGCCTTATGCGAAGAGCATGGCGTAAATCTCATCCTTGTGCCTTCGGGCAAACAACTTGGCGAGTGGTGCGGTTTGTGCAAAATTGACGCTCTGGGGGAGGCTCGTAAGGTTGTATCCACTTCGTGTGCCGTCATCACGGATTTTGGTGAGGAGACTCATGCTCTTAACGTGCTCTTGGACTACCTGAAGCGCCAAGGCGAGAACTAAGGCTCAGGATCCTCAAGTTGTTAAACTGTTAGGTAATGTGCAAGTACAGAGTAACACGCCAGGTATCATAACATGAATTTCCTTGAAGCCGCTGCGGGTGCTGCTCCAGAGGGTTATGTCGGAAGCTTTGATTTCTTTCATTATTTACTGGACCTTATTTATCTCTCACTCGAGCTAAGGGATTCTAGTTTAGTGTCTATACTTTGAATGGTACTCACACATTCTCCAATTCGATGAGTGGTACATACTCGAAACGCAAACAGTCATTACTTGGTTCCTGCACCATAAGTTACTGCCTTTGATCAGCGCATTTTCTGCGCCGCGAAGTCGCAGCGAGTTTTGCACGTCGTTTCAACGACGTTGCATCATTTCCTTTCAAACAGGAAAACCGCCGATTTAGGACCAAAGCTCTGGGTACATTTGTTTCCGGGGACAACCAAATAGGCAACGGGACCAGTGTGATCTGACTTCGCGATACGTCGCATAGGCAATAACGCCGCAAGCAATCGAAGCTTAAGATGAAGAGCCCCCTGCTGCTTTAGCAGCGCGTTGGGTATCCAAAACCATAGTCCATCATCGCTCATGCGGCGACTTATCTAAAAAACGGCGCTGTTTAGCTCGATTCAATGGTGGCATTTGAGTCTCAGAATTGTGCCCGTGTACATCGCGCATTGTGGATGCCCGCATGTATTTAGACCTGCCCTGTGCGACAGATTCGTCCATCACTTCATCAGGCTGCATTTGACGTGCACTTATTAAAAAAGGATGCCGCATTGCTTCAGTAGGAGTAATACGCGTGTCCGGGCTGCACAATTGGCAAGTACAAATAAGTTTTTTAATCAGTTGGTCGAGCAGAGTAATGTCCATAAAAGCGTACTTGTAATCCAGCATACGCATCACAAGGTCGTGGAACGCAGGATACTGCTCTGGACTGTGATTCAAAGTGCCATACTTGTCAGCACCGGCAAGGATTTCAGCGAGAGTTTTTGTGTTCTCAGGAATCTGCTCAGATAAATTAGCTAAGCACATCAGAAATGAAAGCAAAAAAAATCACACCCACCGCATCAGCTCCTTCGGGGGGAACGACTTTGTGCACCTTCAGACGGTAATCGACCCACTTGTTGCTAACAACTTCATCAAAGTATTCTCGTCGATAGCTAGGATTGGCGCGAGCAATTAATTCCCGTGGCGGCAAGCCCAAGACATTAATGATCCGGTGAAGCTGATCCGCCGAGTCGTAGCCACAAAATAAAGGCTTGCCAGTGTGCATCTCCACTAAGATACAGCCTAGGCTCCACATATCAATAGCAGCAGTATACCGCATGCCGAGCAAAACTTCCGGGGCGCGGTAAAAGCGACTTTGCGTGTAGCGGTGTATCTGTGCAAATCCAAAAAAAACACTGTCACCTCCCATGCATCCTCACAAGCCTGAAGCAATGCTGTACCTGATTGCGCGATAGACAGGAGCTGCCAAAGTCGATAAGCTTTAAAGAGCTGTGGCCATGCGAGACTAACAATATGTTTTCTGGCTTCAAGTCGCAATGGATAACATTGACATTTGGATGCCGCATGTACTCAAGCGCCTTCAGAATTTGTCGAGTAAACTTTCTCAGCAACTTGAGACTGATGCCGTGAAAATTAGTGCCACGAAGGACATCGAAGAGATTTGGTCCAAGTCGCTCAAACACCAAACATTGATGGCCCTTATGCATAAAAGCATCTGTTAATCTAACTATAGATACAAAAGGAAGCGGTTAGCTGACCACGTCTACTTGCGCCTAAAAAGCCGTCTTCCAAAAATAAATTCCAAAACCAAAAGACTACCAAAACACCTACCAATGTGATTAGTGGCGTCGTGTTGTTGCGGTAGATGGAGCATTTGCAGAATGCTAATCTCGGTCTGAGCCTGATCTGTGTACTGCTGTTTCTTTTGCACCACTTTAATGGCCACAAGCCGCTTGGTGACGAGATCTTCGGCCTCGACTACCTGCCCAAACGACCCCTGATAAACAACAGACATTTAATTAGTCGTCCAATTCTTAATATAGTAAAAAATATGGTCGTACCGCGCCAAGTTTCCGTCCGCGCACAAGATAGCGACCATTGTTAAAAGTTTCCTCTCCAGTCTCACAAAAAACATAGTTGGCAGGCACCCTCTTCTTTTTCTTAGCCGGCACGCCTGTCGGTTTGGGATTATGTTTTCGATAGTAGTTCTACAACACGTACAGCGGTCAATCACGCCACACTTCGTCCTGGTATTTCCATATTCTAGAATCAACGCACCACATTGATAACATTCAAAGTGCGCAAAAGGCCTCGCGTGAGCTGATGGCGGGGTGCGTCCTTAAGCGGCCGTCTGGCAGCAACAGCGCCATCCGTGCTCTCCATCGCTCTGGTTGCTGTTCTGTGTCGTTTTGAGCGCCAAGAGAAAAAAAAGGAGAGGCGCATTTCGCGGTTTTCTTGTGAGGTTTTAAGAGATCATGAGGTTTTTCGGTGATAGACCCATCGATCAGCATAGTGTTCTAGGGCAGTCTAGCACAAGTGTCTGTTTTGCCGATGCTTCATACATCGGCAATACAGCAATGCAATCTTGATTGACGCACTCTACTATACAAACACCCTTGTTATGTCAATGAGTTGCGCTTCTTTGATAAGATTGCATTTTTTTTACAGTCTTAGAAGTTCACCAACAACGAAATTGATAAATCCGACGGTTACTGAAATATTTTCTTGCGTTTTTAGATCGAACAAATTAATATAATTGCGGACATTGATCTTTTTTTTATATTGCTCGTTACCAATAATTCCTAATGAACCGATTTGGCCAGCACCACGTACATGTCACGAGTGCTATCGAAATCTTTCGTTTACTGGTGACAAATCTACAAGCTTTGGTAAATGGATGAATGGGCGGGAGTTCGGATACCAGGTCACGACTGGTGTGCGCTAGCGTTGGGTCGACATGGTACCGTTACTATTGTAGAGCCTTTTTAACAGGCAATAACGCGCCGCGCGTGTCTTTTCAGGCCGCTGGTTTTTCCCAGTGCAGTGGCGCGTTGCAATATTTAGCGGCTAAAGTCACAGAAAATAGCATTATGGGCGTGTGTGCCACAGCCCAGGAGCTTAAATTGGTGGAGCAGCTAAATTGAGAGGATTGGATGGAGATTGTGCTGCCCACAAGACTTGGGGCTGTATATATACTTATGGCTTTCAGAAGAAGTCCGCGGACGCGTCTTCGGGTACGAGGATATAGCACAACTGCGTGTGTATAGAAATGTGGAGACGGATTGCACTTGCATTCTTGAGGTCTGATCTTTTGAGTGTTGCTTACGGTAGTAGAGTGGTCGGCTTTAACGACACCTATTGAACGGCTATTCACGCAATTTAATAGCTCCGAGGCGCAGCTAGAGTATAGCGGACAGCTGGGAGACAACACGTAATTTTGAAAATAAATAAATGACCGGGCTGTTGGAAGGATCCGAAAAGGATTGGATTACCTGCAAATTAGAACACAGGCGCTGTCTATTGTGTCGAAAGTAGGCACAAAACAGTTCAAGGGTAACTTTCCAGAGAGCTGTATTATTTATGGATATAATTACGAGAAAAGAAATTCGAAGCATGGTGCTTTTAGTGATAATTTGTGCTGGCTCGATGCTACAATATCATAGACAGCATTTTAATGCGATTGCAGAGGGCACGGTGATTCTTGTTTGTTGCCATTAGGCTAGAGTTTTGATCGATGGCGGAATCAGTCAGTCGTCTGCGATCGTACAATTACAAAAAAGAAAGTTCTTGCAACTACGAAGTTTGCGACTAATGACCACAGAAGTACCTGCAAATTTACAATAGGGGGCAAAAGCATGGGTCAGATTTTGGTCATGTCTTTGCCAAACTTCAATCAGGTATTCTCTTAAAGAATAAGATACATTTCAGGTTGGACAAAACATAAATAATCAAAATATTGTTTAGATTATTGGCCTTGATGAGATGATTCAAGTAATTGGCTACAAACGCAGCACTTGCGCGCACTTGCACAACCTTAAATTACTGCAATAGAATTTTATCGAGCTGCCGGAGCGGGTGAGAATGCGAGAAGCAGCCTTTTAATGCATATTTGAATGTTACAATGTAAGAGGCAGTGCTCAAAGACTTGAATTGGTTCGCGCCTAAAAAAAATGCCAGCAAATCCTTATGAAGTGCCTCCGGTCACCCTCGACGGTGACCCGAGACTAATTGATTTGAATAAATGACTACCTTGGAAACCTTTTAAGAAATTAGCGATGCTTTGACAGCATCACTGCGATTGTAAGGTATATATACAGCCGCCAACCACCTCCACAGTTTTCTCTTGCCCCCCACACCCTACACACCATCTTCTCGGTATTTGATTGGCTGTTGAGACACAAAAATGCAAGTAGCAGAGCGGAAATCGAAGTAAAGACGAAGGAGGAGTTGAAGCCAAGTTTGTGGTCGGCGAGTACGACGCAGATGAGGATGAATTTTTGCCGGTGCTACAGACTACAGAGGAGGCACAAAGAACTAACCGGCAATTGGGTAACCGAATGTTTTCGTGGAGAGCTTTGGCTAGTCAAGAAATTCCTATTAACAAGTCAGATTGCGTACCAGATCAAGAGACTTTAACAAGTATGTTTACAAGAGATACAGAGGACACTTCCAGACAATTGAACAACAACTTGCAAAGACCGATGGGAAGCTCGTCGTCTTTGTGTATAGACCGAGAGTTGATATGCAGTGGCTGGCAACAAGCAGGCAAATGTCATGTACGTTTACGAATAAGAGTCTAGTCTGCGAAAATTTGAATTAACTTAAGATATTTTTTGGAAAACGATGAATTCTGTACATATTAAGAAAACGAACGTAGCAATAGGAGAGTAGTGAGCATCGCTGTAGTACTATAAAGGCAGCGACTTTGACAAGCTACTTGGAGGAATGCAGTGGCAGGATGGCATGCTGTCTGTGCGCTTTTTAGAGCCCGATGTGTTACCAGGCAGCTGGTAAATATTTTTCTTTTGTCTGGTCTGGATCGAACGACGATGATGCGAGCGTCTGGGCCAATATACTGCAGAATTTGTCAGGCGGTCGAAACCGAACTATCTCGCCTTCTGTTGCCCTACTCAGCTCGCTGACCAGTACCAAGCAATTACAATCGGTGGATGGGTCGTACTCGCATTAGCACAATCGATGTACGGAGCATTAACATTGTCGCAGAGCTGCGTCGAGTGCTGCACACAAGTAAGTCACTAGAGGTGCTGGAATAAAAAAACTCTTTTGATTCCCGAAACCCATGTGCTCTTCGCGATTTTAGCGCGATACGAAAGTCTTAATGTTATAATTTTACAAAATGCTCTGATTGCTGTAGCCAATCAACGTTCAAAATTCAGATCTAAGAGGTTCTTAGCGGCTTAACGAAAACTGTGAGGTGGTTGGTTAGCGGCTGCCTTAATATGAAATTTATGTTTTTCTACCTCTTAACGACTGCTTTTGTTACTGCAACTAAAGTACACCCTTATGCATAACAGTACCACGCTAACAGAGAGCCCAAACGCTACCATTCTCTAAGGCTCTTTTAAATAATCAACTTATCATGTAAGGTCTGCACCGTGCAACTAGCGCGTTACAACTGTCCCCGCTAAAACTGTCCGATGAAAGAAGAGCGAGTGTTATTTGTTACTGTACGGCTTGAATGCACAAAGTCGGCTTGGTCAAAATGATAGCTATATAGGCATCGAGGAAGGCTAGGTAATATGGTGAGGACCAAACTAAACCCAAAGAAGGTTGCTTTGTCACCCAAAGGTGCCTCTACACCAAAATCGGCACATGAATGTAGTAAAACAAAGGAGAGCGATGGCCGCAACTATGCTGTGGGCGGCGAGCTATAAGTTGTTCGTCCCTCTAAGAGTCGCTGAGGCAAGGAAGACAACGAAAGAGCCACCAACTTCACCACGACGGGGAGTGCGTACATACCATTCTCCTTCACCCAATAGTCCGCAAACATACTCTTGGTTCTGGCGATAAAGTCGATGAGAAGCGTAGTGGGCGCTTTGTCGAATACTCATCTGTATCCTTGCCCACCAGGACAAACCTTGAGGTGATCCTCAGACCTCTTAAAAGCTTCGTTGCCAGGAGGAACCGTTTTGATAAGGTGGATACGTAGCAGTACGGCGGCTGTTTGTGTCTATAACAATCGTCTTACGAGTTAAAAGCTGATAGAGTGAGTTCTTCAAGATTGAGCATATTAAGCCAGCTGAGCATGAATTTCACTACAAAGGAAAGCGACGACCTCAAAAGTTTAAGTCGCCTTAAGGATTCGCGGTCTGAGCACCAGGACTGACCTCGAGAGCAATCACTAGGTTTGATATCTTACGCAAATTTGTATAGAAACATAAGCTGAAATGGCATCAACACATTGAGGGTTGCTCAAACCCATTCATGCCTACAAAGTAACTGGGGGATCTTATCTCTTCTGCGGGGCAGATGCTGCTAAAATCAAGTTTATCGGCTCTCATGACGCCTCAAAAAGTCTCTGGTCGCCTAAATGGATCGCCAGTGCGAGCTGATTTTCTAAGAGCGCTTGTGGTCAGATATGTCGTTAAAATCTGAGCAATCAAAGAATTGGACGACTAAGCGGGCAAACACCACCAAGGCATTTGTTAGCCCTTGTGGCATACAATATCACTACTAATGCGTATCGCTAAGCATATTAATTGCCATCGATGGTATATCATCTTCCTTGTTTGACACTGATAGCATTTACCAAATTTAGTGCACTATACAATGTAAATCATTACTCAAAAAAGTTGTTGAACAAGGTTAGTCCTTGAGCCGGGTGTTTATGCAGACACCGTTGCACCAAACAGCTTATCCAAAGCATTAAATAGGTGTTTCTTTTCGCTTGAATTTCGAGCACAGAAAGTTGGTGACGAGTGTACAACGTATTCCGTATCACTATTATATATGTCTTTTCGGCGGAGAAAGTTAAGATGCCTTACGCTACCCCTGTGGCAAGGATCATTGCTTAACGGTATTATACCCTGTGCCAAAAATGGGGTCAATTTCGAGCCATACGCAATATCTAAGCGATACTTGAAAAAACAGACCCACAAGACCTCTATCCAAGACGAACCGCATATTGCCTTCATTTGCAAGAGAGACATTTGAATTAAAGGAGATCACCTCTGAGATACTTCTTGCTGTACTTCAGCCAAATAATCGGCCCCTTCAAGATCTTTGAGACTTAGCTATTCTAATATCTCTGGCAGTGCCTTTAAGTGGAACACACCCCAAAATCATTTGAGCTGTCAATTACCTATGTAAATAGTTTCCGCGATTATAACGGGTCAATCGTGACATCCACTGATTGGTTCTGAATTGCAACTCCGTTATCATTTGGCACAGCTATGTAGCTTTCTCTTGGTGCCACTTTGTTTTCCACCTGTGATCCGTTGTATCTTGCGGACTTATGCTTCCCACTTGCGATATTCGTTTCCCGCACTTAATGGCTCAAAACTTCCCACAATGAAAGCTCTGTATCAAGCATCTCCAGCATTCGGTGGTGCTAGCAAAGCTTGGTACGCACCAACAAATATCAAAAGGTGCATAACGTCTACATAAGAAACACCAGTATATTTGACAGTGCCATCTTTATCTGCGCCAAAAAAGCCCAAGCTTTCGATTAAAGATGCAGTACACGCGAAAGAGGTGGGAACGGAAAACAAAGCCCTGTTGCGCGACAAAATATAACTGTAGCTAACATCCTTGCTTTGCGAATCAATCCAAAGCTTCATGGACTCGACATGATTTGGATCAGGTCATATTTGTCCATGTCAAGGGTCAAAAAAGATTTTGTGGTGTTTGAAAATCGAAACTCACAGCCAGGTCTATTTTCGTCTCGAGAACATTTGATTTTTTTGATTGGCCATTCGAGCAAAAATTTAACTGTTCTTGCTTTTTTTCTAGAATGATCATCAACCTCTTTGGCTACCCGAAATTTTTAGCCGACGCACAAAATAGCAAGATTCGAAATCATTTCCGAGTGAATTTGCGTGTGCAACCCTTAATCTTCCGCTGCTAGTTCTCTCATTTAATCTGTAAGACTTTCAGGGTCTAAGTCCCACACTTTGTATCATCCATACGCCAAACATATCTTTTCCGAAGGTCGACTCGCCTAGATTTTTTAGACTCAGAGGTCCGCAAACATTACTTATTTGGGTCTGATAGGAGGAGAGGCTGCTCATCCGCGGTGTTACATAGAAGCAAACCTGCGTGTGGGTGTACTTTACTTGGTAAGGCTTATGTCTTTTAGGACAGTACTCCAAGAAGATAAGCGCAAGGTAGACCTACCCTAACGGCATCCGTAAACTCAAATGCCTTGACTTGTTTGAAGGGTAGCGCCATTTTAGAAAGGCCTCTAATTCCCTCAACTTATATATTCAAGCTTATAACTATCTTGCTTTCAGGCAAAGAGGCGTAAGTGATTGCGAAGCTCAATGCTCGTCGAAAGAAACATCGATTTCAATTGCTCTTAAATGTTCTTCGAGGACAAAATACACTAATTTCACGAAGGAGTACCAAAATTTGATCATGGCTTGTTGCAAAAGCCACGCGCACCTGATTATCCCTGATGTAGGGGGTTTATCACTATAAATTTGTTATAGAAAATTTTATTTACCTTCCTTAAAGGGTAAAAGCCTTAAGCTTCGCTAAAAAAATTCACATTAAACGCTAGCGTTGGGGCTGCCTCAGCCTGTGCTGCCTATGCTCTAGAGCATCGACTTTGTTTGTAAAGCTCAAGCGTCATGCCGCTTTTTTAATCCATGACAGCAGGGAGAGCTATACAACAGTCGCCATCTTAGGCTCATAGAAACTAGTGCGCTGTTCATCCAATAGATGAAGAAAGATGAATGAGTATGAGCGTAGAGTTGACGACGAGTCCTGCCTGGTATGGTAAAACCACACAGCACCGTGCACAGAGAAGGCAAGTAGAAAGGAGTGGAATCTTCCGTTGACGACCACTAACATATATAAATTCTTGAGAGACTTGACGTGTTCAAAAAAATCGAGGCTAAATGATTGAAGTATCAAACACATTATTTTCGTTTTACCTATTATGCTTTACATGCAACGAAACTAATTCGCAACTTAGGTAGCGACTATATCCATTCCTGTAACAATCCAAATACTTCAGTATCCAAACCAGTATTAATGGTTCGTCGCCTGTCGTGCACCAGGAGCCACCATTTGTTTGAAGCACCTTGAATGGAAAGCCGGCTATCACCGTAAAACCCCTACTTTATGTAACAGTTTTTTACAATAGTTGCGTTAGCGAATTAATTATTAACACCTAAATACGTTATTGAGTATTGAAGTCTTTGAAGTTCATTCTATCGCAAACTTCGGTACGACAAGAAAAAGCAGCTTCTAACCGATATTCTGAATATCTTCTACACCTCCACCTTTGTGCAAGGTGATATGTGGACCCTTGGAATTTTTTCCTGTAGGGCGATCGCTCCTAGGGGTGACTAGTTTTTTCCGACTAGTATGAGGGTTTGCCGGTGGCCGCTCAGAGCCGTCAATCGAGACGAAATTCCACTTCATAGCAACAATGTCGGATCGTGTGCACTTGCTTATCACAGTCCACGCAGCAATTGTTGCTTCGCTCGGCGATGCTCAACTCATTGGGACTGGACTCGCGTCAGCGCACTACTACTCTGGGTTCTATGTGTCGAGTAGCTGCTCATTTACGAGAATTGTCGCTGCACTCATTTTAAAAAGCGCAATAAATCACATCTTTCATCGATGCTTTAAATTACGTGCGAGGACGACCAACTTCTACGCCGTCCATGAACACAGTTACCTTGGCCTGTTAGAGTTTTCGAGCGTCAGTAGTGAAACCGTCAACTATCAAAAAATTATCAATGTATTCATAACGCTTACTCACCGAGCTTGCTGACAAAACGCTGGCAAAACTCAAAGGTCATTGGCAAGTATGATCCTATGAATGTGCTTTCTTCAACAGAAAACTCTCAAGCAAAGTGGTTTCGCGAGTAAGCTCTCAATTTTAACTCGGACTTTGAGTTAAAAAGTGCAAACTTTGCGTGCACATGATCATCTCAGGCGTCTCCACCCTCCCAATTTAGAAGAGAAAGGGTCGCTAAATACAAGACATGCTTCTTGGCTGGCAGTTTTGCCCGGCTCCGAGGGAAGGCAACATTTGGTTGCACAGAATCTATGCTGTTAGTGCATGTCTAGAGGCGTTCTCTAGTTATGAGAATGCTCTGTTAGAGCAAAATGAAGAGATAGAGAAAAGTTATTAGTGCCGATGACGACGAGGCCTAAACCAGATCGTGAAGACGACACTGTCGGTGGCACAATACGAACTTGGTAGGTATGAAGGCAATGCGCACGCGTATTTAAGCGTATGTCAGAGAGCATTACAGCGTAAAAGCACAAAATTCGTACGTAGTAGCTTATCAAATCCGAATCCGTAGTTTGTCCAAACGGGAGCTACTTCTTTAATTGGCAGAGCTACCAAAATTTCACGACCGCGAAACTACTCAGTTTTTGGCGAAATCGAAAGTCTTAGAGGTTTTTTGATAGGATTAAAGTCCCTATTTCAAGCGAAGATATCTTGAATCGGACCTGTAGGATACATTGGATATCCTTAGGTGTACGAATCGTACAAAGATTCGGAGTATTTTCACTATCTCTTTAGTTCTAGTCCACTATCGAAATATTCGTCGTAATAGAATCGGGGCACGAGATCAACTAATGCCAAGCGCGGTACACTTTTTTACTGTGCAATGGCCACTGCCACGAGGGAAATCTGAGCTCATAGATACTTTCCATGCTTAAAAGACATTAATGACTTAATGCGGGACTTAAAATCTTCGCACTTGTCACTGGCTATCTGTGGTCGAAAAAAAGAGGAGCGCTATACAAGAGGCGACTAGAGTGTGCTAACAATAATCAAAACAGTGCGACAGCACCTGCTTAAATTTTTATTCTAAGATGCAACGAATTTTTTAACGGGTGCACTTTGTATAACGCATCAACGTCGTTGTCGAACCTGAATGAGAGAGCCAAATTTAGTTTCCTCGGTGAAAATTACGCATAGCGGCATGCTATCGGAGTGGCTGGTGATGCTGCAAGTCTATAAAACAAGCAATTGACGTTTTACTGTCTGGTCACACAATTACAATTGTGTTCGACCATTGCGGGCTTTTGGTCTGACTTGCTTCGACCACACAACCAAATATATGGGAATCCGTCGGCTCCGAAGGCCCATTTAAACTAGAATTCGATACGTTTTATACTTCCTATGCAGACATTGACACATGTTTTTTTTTGTTAAGGGGTTTAAGTCGTTGGCCGCTTCAAAAGCAGCCATGGCGTTTGCGTAGACCTCGGAAAATTAAGAGCCTTGACCAGCGGACTTTTAACGGTAAGCTAGCTTTGCCACAAAAAGCTGGCTTTACTTAACGACGAAGCCCACGACGAAATTGGCAGCATTTACTTATGCTGTCGTGCATACACGGTACAATCGTGCTTGTTCCATATATTATCTAATGATAACTAATGTCGCCGCTCTGTCAGCTTCTGCTTGACCTTATTTAAGTTGTATAAGACAAAAAAAATGGAAAAAATGCTCGCATGCTGTTCTATATCAAATTTTATGTCTATTTCCTTAAATAAAATTGACAGCTAGCTGTCCCTTGTCACTATCAGCAAAGATTACGACAATTTAAAACAAATCATTTGGCAATTAGCGAAACCTGCGATAAGATTAGAGTAGATGCGTATCGCCAGCACATTGCCGCCCCACGCAAGATAAGTTTTTATAAACTGGCGGCAAAGATATCTTTAGGCCCTTCAAATTCCAGCTTTTAATAGACGTATTTTTGCGCATTTCTAGACTTTTAAGTAGTACTTTTAAGCATAATGTTTTTGTTTATAAATCTACAACTAATCAGCAACACTGATCCACCCACGTCTTACCTCTACGAAGCCCGAGCTTACTTGCGAGACTTAGAGCTTCAAAGCGCTTCTACTCTATTTCCAAGCACCAGACTTAGACAAAGTTGTTGCTCGCGTCGATGGTGGCGGCTTTGCTGAGCCCTGCAAACTTTCGCATTTGCTGATTGACACATTTTGATCCGTACAACTGCCGTTGCTGGATGTTTTAGTGAGCTGCAGCCGTGATCCAGACAATCTTTTGGAAACCGTTCGCGTCTTTGTATAACGGCTAACGCCGCTCGCGCTATCACATTCTAGCTGATTCGTGCCAGAGGAGCCTGCAGGCCGAGTACTTTTCGACTTTTTCATTGGAGGGGACGACACCGAGAGTCGCGGAATCAGCGAGCTAGTGCTTCTACGCCTTGCCTCTGTCAGCTGCAGCCGCAGCTTCTTAACCTCTTCTTCACGCTCTTGCAGCAGCTTCTGCACCGCCTCTTGCTGTGACGAAGACACGCGCATCTTCGCATTTTGTTGTCGCAGCAACCGTTGAGCAGTATCGCGCTGTTCCGCCTCTTTTTGCTTGATGTCTCGCTCTGCTTTCAATTGGCCACTTAAATCATCCACTAGCTGTTTTAGCGAACAATTTTGAGCCTTCAAACTTTCATTTTGTGTCTCCCACGACCTAAGCCGGTTCTGCAGCGTTGCCGACTGTTTTTCCGACTGATTCTTCTGATCTCGTTTCTAAAGAAGAGGAGGCATTGACACCGTGTTGTGAGAACAAATGCCTCCCCGAGCTTATAGCAGACCGATAACGACTTACCAAAGCGACTACAGACTGCTGTGACTGCATATACTTTCTCTTGGAAATCTGCATCTGCTGCTTCAACGACTGAAGCTCAGCAAAAGCCTTCTTGGCTGATAATATATCCTTCTTGTTCTTCACAATTTGGTTTCTACCCACCACAATATTGCGCACACGTTCGGCCAGCTGAAGCGATCGGTAAGTTTCGCTCGCGTTCTCGATGGTTGGACCAACGTTTACAATCATTACAGTCTTGCACGACGAGTTAAGCACATCTTGGAGTAAATGCGTGAGTTTCGAGTTACGGTATGGAACGTGCGACATCTTCTTGTCCAAAGCCTCCATTACATCGGCCAAGGCCGAGAGAGATTTGTTGATATGAGCGGCTTCTTTAAGCATGTCCCCGCTCACGTTACTCTTTTTAACCCTCTCCGAGCCAGCCAGATCCACAAGATACAGCTTGCCGCATCCCTCATCTCCAACCTCAAAATCGGCTGGATCCTTATCAGGATCATCAGATTTCTGCCGAAGTTTCGAGATTTGTACAATCACAATGCTGTGTGATCGACTACTGTGCATATTCGAGTTTGTTTTTCCTGTAACGCGGTTGCCTTGCGCATTCCGTAGAACATCGATTGTTTGCTGAGGAGAAGACACAGTCGCCATAGTCAAGTCAGGAACACAAATATCTCCAGTCGTTGAATCGTGCCGAATTTCAAGGCCCTTTGAATTGGTCGTGTTGATCAGATCACGCAATGAGTCGTTATAAATTTCAAGCACGCCGACCTGGATATGGTAAACTGATGATTCAGTGATGCTTTGCATCTCATCGTCCTCGTCACGGTTGTTGACAGGTTCAGGGGTGTAAATAGCTCCGCGCAGCTGAACCGATTGAAAAAGGTGATTGATGATCCTGTAATTTAAACCAGGATCGGTGAAAGTACCTTCCATCGTGTACGTTTTGCCTGAACCAGTCTGTCCATATGCAAAAATACACGCCTTAAATCCGTCCACAACAGATTGCGCAATGGGCTCAACTTCTCGAAACACATCGTTTTGAGTCTCTTCTGGACCCAGGATTCGATCAAACGTGAATACTTTCCATGTGCTGTTGCTTGCCAACGCCTCCATAGTTCCATTACTGACAGTTGTATCATTCGAGTCAGTGGATAGCGATTGATCCGGTCGAAAATCTATAGCCGCTAAATCGGACTGGTTCACCACATTAACTGCCAACTTCGAACCCCACGACTTATCTAATTCTTCATTAATGATGGGTCGCACTCGACAAAACACTTGAATGTTTCCGCACACGGTCTGCAAACGCGATAGCAACGACGCATTACGCGTTCGTTCAGCCAGATATTTGCGTGCAAGCTGTTCAGGCGAAAAGTTCACTTGTAGTACATCAGCGGAAGTTCGCTTAGCCAAGGCAATACTCGATGGCATACCCTCCTGGTTCCTTAGCCGCGCATTCTCAGCTGATAAAGAGCTTAAAGACGTTCGCAACATTTGATTTTCAGCTGTTAGCCGTTTAAAATCGGCAACTTCCTTCTCAGATAGCAATGAAGTGGGACTCGTCGAAACCATTGATGCACGCTCCAGCTTGTGAACATTCTTGGTCACTTCGTCGAGCTGCTTCTGCAGGTCGACATTTAAGCTATTCAGTTCTTCCACCTCCTTACGATTCTCAGTCATCTCACCCTTGTCCGAGTGCATCTTTTGTTTAAGCTCGTCTTGTTCTTGTTTGCTTTCATCTAGTTTTCTCATCAAAGTCTCCACTTGCTCCCTCCACTCCTCGACAGCTTCATTCTCGTGTTCGAGACAGGCTTTCAGTTGGCGTTCACTTTCAACCAAGTCATCACATTGCAACTTAAGACCATCTAACTCATCTTTCAATATTGACATTTCCTTGTCCTTCTCGTCAAGTTGTCGTTGCAAATCATCACGTTCGTTCGTAAACTCAATATCGCCGTCATTAACTGTCACCAACTCGGACTGGAGTCTAAGCAGTACTTCACGAAGCTCTTTGATTTGCTCGTCGCGCGTCCGAATCTCTTGCGATTTATCAATCAGTTCATCAGTCATTTCCGTAATTTCTTCCTCCACCGCCTCCATGTGGGCGAGACTCTCGCGTACTTGCTGTAGCTCGGCTTCTGCAGCTGTGCGGGCCTCCGTCTCGTTCTGCATATTCGTCGAAAGAGTATCGACCTCTTCTCGCAGCGACTCTATCAATATCTCACGCCCTATCTCATCACGTTCGTGCACTGTCAACTGATGTAGCGAACTCGCGTTGTAGCTGGAATCGTAGCCGTCATCGTCGTCTTCCGAATGGCTACGGGTCGTGGCCATACTGTCGTTGCCGGAGAATGTCTCGGACGTCGCTGTAGCGTCCTCAAATTTCTGCTGCAGCGCGTAAAGCTCCGACTTAAGGTCCATTATTTCTGTGCGAAACCGCTCTATGGCCATCTCGTGCTCACGCTGGAGCTCCTCTTGGTCGCTCAACACAAACACCTTTTCCTCCATCTCGCACTCCATCTTGTGTCGCAAGTCAGACTCGGTAGCCTGAAGCACACGCACCTGCGTCTCTAGCTCATCTTGATGCTGTTCGAGCTTGCGAAGCGCCTGCACGGATGTGGCTAGCTCGAGACGCGTGACTTGGAGCTCATTCTCAAACTGGCGCGTCTGGTCCAGCGCCTCTTCTAGCTTTTCACGCGAAAGCTGCAGGTCGCGCTCTAAACACTGATTCTTGCTTGAAAGATGCACGTTTCGCTTTTCAACGCGAGACAGCTCCTGCTCGAGTTCGAGCTCTAATTCGTGACTAGATTGCGTGTACTCGTCAAATTCGTCTTGCATCTGCTTAAGCTCCTGAGTTTTTTTGCACAACTTTTCACGCAGACACATGATGCTTTCTTCATCCTCTGGGCCGCTCTCCATAGCGGTGGCAGTGGTGAAAGGTCCGGCGAATGAATTAAAAAAAATAAAGCCTTCTTCTCGAACACGGCAGAGGGAGGAGAAGAAGGGAATGCTGTGCTGGACTTATATGCGAGTGGATACCGGTTTTTTCTACCGTATCGGAACGGTTATAACACGCAAAAATCTGGCAGACCGTAGCGATCTTCCACAACCCAGCTTTCCCACAATATAACTTTCGTCACCACAGTAAAGCCTCGAGAAGGATGCGCTTCGCTGTGATGATTGCTGCATTTACGAGCGGCTTTACGGTGAGCGCTGGTCCGTATGATGGATGGGCCCCGCACCGCTACTGCAATTCGATGGACGGCATTGAGGACACCCGCATCCCGCCGCTCAGCCCTGAGCAAGCAGAGCGCGTCGAGTCACTGGAGCAAGTGCAAATTATAGCCCGTCACGGAGCTCGCGCACCCTACGCTCGACTTTTCTGTTGGGATTCGAATATACACAATCCCATGGGCGCCGAGTGGAACTGTACTACCGATTCCGTCTCAGTATGCAAGTGTGGCTTTGGGCTCAATAGTTGCTTTTCTAATTGCACGCTCTGTCTCTTTTACTAGTCTCAAGATATTGATCCAGACGAGCACACGAAGGGCTTTGGTCGCCTGTACCGCAAGTCTTACATGAAAGGACACAACATTCTCAAGGGAGACTGCGTCGTTGGGGGATTGCTTCCGCTGGGACGTCAGCAGCACAAGACCAACGGACGGTGCGTCAACTATGTCGTTGCACTAAGCCTTTAATGAGCGACTTCCTACAATAATTAATTGTGCACCATTTAAGGAATTTACAGGACGCGTACGTGGGCAACGGTCCGCTCAAACTCTTCCCCACTGCTAACCTGTCGGTACGTCGTAGGAGCTTCTAGCGTATGCATATACGCGCATAAAACCAAGATTGACAATGCATTGGATATGCAATTTGATAGCACCTGGAGCTGAGCAAGATTTACCTTCGTAGCGATGACCAAGAGCGAACACTGGGGTCGGGGCAAGCGCTGGTTGACGGACTATTTCCAGTTGACAGTACGCAGTCCCACCAGCTTCAGCGCATGCTATCGTGGGACGTTGCTGATCTATCAGTGGACTACATTGACCCCAACGAGAAGATTTGTCCATTTATGGGACGCATCGGCCAAATGGCTAACGAATCACCGGATTTTTGGAATCACCTTCGAGACCCAACAACAGTCGAGATTGAGCATCACTTTAATGATGTCGTCGGTAATTTTTCGTGGGGCTCCGTGCTGGAATGCTTAAGCACGGCCCGGTGTAATGATCTAGAGTTGCCGCAAGGAATTGATGAGAATACATTCACAAAGACATTTCATGAGGTGGAGGTGCGCCAGAAAATGTTCTTATCGTACAACAACTCGTGGTATGCCAAGCTTGCCATGCAGCCGCTGGCCCATGACATGCTTCATCGGCTCGATAAAGTACTTAAAAACGACTCTGACGCTTACAAGCTCTCAGTCACGATGGGTGCGCATGCATATTCAGCGATGTTGCTCTATTATATACGAATTTATCGCTGACCCTTTTTCACTGCTTGCTTACTCACGCCTGCAGCCCATGACTCAACCATTATGCCGTTTCTTGCTGCCTCAGTTAAAGAGAATTGGGACGGCCTCTGGACTCCGTATGCAGGCATGCTGGTGATCGAAGTATACAAGGTCAAGAATGGGTCGCACGCGGTTCGGATGATTTCTCACGGAGAACCGCAACATGTTCCTGAGTGCCACGACAGTACGTTTCTTGCGTGGATTTAATCAAAATTTGCCCTAAACTTATTGAGTGACATGCAAAACATCATTTATTGCTACAGCGTTGTGCAATATCGATGACTTCGTCGATGCTTTTTCGTTCGCGCGTGAGCCGCGCACGGAGCATGACTGCAAACTGCCAAAGATAAAGAAGAGTAGCAGCCGCCAATCGTCGAACCTGATGACTACGATGGTTGGCGTTCATGCGGAATCCTCTGAATTTGTTGGAAGCTTCTTGCTGCTGGGACTGGTTGGCGTCGCTGGACTATTTGCTTTGCGTGTAAAGACTCGACGCAATCGACAGCGCGAAGAATTCGTTGACAACGAAGCTGTTTCTCTTCTCTCTTGATTGTCAACGCACTTGAATAGTCCACAATGGGATTTGTCGTTACCATTTGCTAATAGTTCAGTATCATGTGTAACGTACGTAAAGCGCGCACACGTAGATCTTGTCACTGTTGCTTATAACTTAAACATGGACACGACGCATCTCTGCATCCATAAAGCTATTATTGTCTGGCAATCGATCTCTTCATTATCAACAGCCGAAGTACTTTGTTCGCAGCGTCTCGGCACAAAAAGGAGACGTGGAGAAAGATATAAAATCTAACAAAATGTGCAATTGACCGCTAGATTATGATGCAATATTCATTTGATATCAGATTTCTGCTAAGCGACTTAACTCGCTATTACAAGTTGATCAGTTTTTTCCCTCAAAATAACTTTTGGAATTATTGATAGTGCACCTGTCGTCCACCAGAAGCCATCTAACATGGCGTTGCCGACGGGAAGCCAAGCTTCGGTGTTCAAATATGCCTTTACCCCAAAACCGATCTCTATGCTTAAGACTACGTTTGCAACAAAGACTGCTCCTGCTTTCTTATTGCGTCTACACCGTAGGCAGCAAGCTAAAAATTGTTCATCTGTCAAAGAAGGTCCTGAAAGATCCTCCCATTTCACAGTGGAGATGAGCGCACGCCTACCATTCTATTTTACCCGGCGGTCAAGTGATGAAGGCGAACGACAGCGTTTTAAAATGGTGCCATCACTCGAAGGTAAGTCTTTGAAGATAAAAGATTTGTCGTCAGATTTGTCGGTCATGCAAGAGGCCTCACCCGTAGAGCCAGGGCAAATAATGACTTCCAAGACCAATCCTGACGTGGGATGTCCTAGTAAATTATGTTAATTATGTTGTCAATATTGTGTACCAGAAAGAAGAGGGTGAAGTCAAAGATAGATGCCCGCAAAAATTCCATGGGTGGGCTTTATGATTAATGTCAATAATGCAGTGAGCGATAACTTGTCCAACACCGGACATCGTCGTCTCACACGTTCTTCGTACTTTCTAAACAGCGGGTCTGACAAGGAAGCGGAGATCCCTTCGGATGAGTATTTCCCGGTCGACGCAGGCCGTAGAACGCACATCTGCTCCGCCGACCGCTAGGGCTCTCCGGACGCCTCCCCTCTCGAGGCATATACGAGAAAATCTTGGCCCAGATAAGCCATTTTCATAACGACTTTATGGTAGCTATATTGTCTCTTTAACACTGCATAAGCTTCTACTTTAGGATCCACTTGGCATCGAAAGTTACCAGAAACAAGAACGGCTTGAACCCACTCTGTATACACCTTTGTGTTTCTGCTTTGGTTATCATCAAAGTTTACTGACGGCTTAGCGTAGAATTATATATATACATATACATGTATCGTTGCTTTTTTAACTAAGGACATGGCAGTAAACGTGGGTTCCTTTACGACAACGTCATGTGCGGAAAAATATGGTTTTAAATACCGCAAACTGGTGTTGCCCCGCAGTTAAAGATGTTAAATGCACTAACTTGCTTAAGCGGCACTCGATAACCATTATGACTGAGTTGATATTAGCATCAGGCGACATCGATGCTCATAAACTTACAACATTCCGCCGGTACTAACAGGCTCTGTTTGAAAGCCGACGTGTGATTGTAAGTTTTACTTTCTAGTAGATCTCACGTACCGTTGCATATTTGCCCACTCACTTATACACGTTGGCCAGTCGTATGTTGTGAAGACCGGACTTATTTAATTATCGGCCTATGTAAGCGTCATTAGAAGCATCATACACTCCCATAATTATTGTGTACTTCGGGTCTTCGTTTTGGAGCCGGGCGTGATTCATGGTAATTGACTTACTGACATAATCAGTGTAGCTCCATTTCAGCCGCCTGGACTGGAGCGAGATGATTCGTTCATGTCGATTTTCTTCGAGCTGCAAAACCGCACGTAGCAAAACTCGCTACAAAGCTACACAAACGAGGTTGTTTCAAATGGCAAAGCCAGAAACAGAGCCTGCTGAAGGCATTTAGTATTGCTATCAAACGCAAGTTAGTGCTAGTTATTCAACACCACTGAAGGTTCTTTTTCATTTGATTAAGCATAAGCTTTGCGAGACCCACAAATTTAGCATTGTACTTTTGCAAACATCTTGCTAGGTCTAGCCACTATCGTAAAAATATTTGGCGTAGGCGAAGCCAAGATGTCCCTCACTTTTTTGGGGACTTTTTACTTAAGGAAATGAATTTTCTACTTCGCGAAAAGTCGGCTAAACATAATAAGCAACTATCGCATCCGGCTAAAATATAAAGCTTTAATCTATATATATAGTGAGATGCTATAATCAATAATAGATTTAAACATTTATCACAGGCAAGTTGGGGTCAGTAGTTACAAGAGAAGTTAAACGTCGTATTATCAAACAATTTTCGGCGTACACCATTGCCCTCTCCGAGACAATGACAATACATCCAACATTTTCTGTGAGGCTTATTGACAGGCATTACAATTTCCAAGATTACGAGTCTTATATGTATCCTGAGGTGCCCCACCACCTCTTTAAAGCGCTGTCCTCAAGACATACCTTGTTGACAAGGCGAGTATGGGTGGTCTGATAGCGCTCATAGCTGTTACCGTATGTTCTATAAGGTTGAGGGGCCGAGAACTACCGGAACGGTATGCCGTGAATATCAAACAAAGCCAAGAGGTCAACACGAATGAAGGCCATTCTCTATGTAGCTCATTTAGCTCGTGCTAAAATGAGCGGCTGTCGTTTGACTGTGAAGCTCATAAGTCATATGGTAAAAGTAACATAATCTTGTCCTTGAAGGGCTTTAGTGCACATAATTGATCATTGGGACCAACCCGAGAGTAATCTCAAGCGCATACCCTATATCGCGTTGGAGCTGGTACTTCTCGCGATAAAAGCGCAAGCTCAAGACAGGAGTTGCTTACTTCAGTGCTCGTGGACAGCTGAGAGCGGCATCAAGTTCGTGTAACTTGCGCTTTCATATGTAGGGGCGGTCTCTTGGGCAAAAAAGGCTTCTTGTGAAGTGGCGTGTATTCAGCTATGTAGACTTAATGGAAGCCGTTATACTGACTGTTGCAAGGCTGGCCGAAGCACGATGGGGTAAAGATCCAAAAGAAACGGGTAATGGCTTTGGAAGGTATCCGCGGACTTTAGCCGCACATTGGAGTATGACAGAAGTTCGTGCTAGACGTCACGTACCTAGTGCCAAGTTTGGCATTTTGCTGAGGTTTAGACATCTAGGTATGTGTCATAACGTAACAATATAGACATAAGTTCATGGGCATACGCTACCTTGAACGATGGAGTCAAACTTTGCTATGAAACGTTCTGAAGCTCACTCGATCCCAGGACAAAAATTTCCATTAAACCGTATTGTGTATAGAGTTGTAACCAAGAATAGACGTAATCCAATCTTGTCTCCAGGCCTCTTATAACGCTAATTTGATTCTAGAAGTAAGAGTTGATGTGGCAAAAAAACATGTTTCTGAAACAGAGGCTTTCTGTGAAACAAGTTCAGCTTGTAAAGATTACGCAAAGAGTGGCCTTGAAAGAGGACTCGCGGTGCGCGTAGCAATTAAACATATCGCTCGACTAATCAATCTGCATCGGACGGATAGTACTCATGTATATAATCCCCCCCCTCATTTACAACAAGTCCTTGTCAAGAGAGCGGTAAGCGTTATCTATTTAGTAAGCGAGCTGCGATACGACAAAAACCGACACATAATGTATGCTTTGACCACGATCGAAGATTGCAATTTCAATAAGCTGGGTAAACGCCTTTGATAGCAGTCAATTCATACGACAGGCCTTCCAATTGAGACAATCAATCACGATCAATTCAGTCTAACGTATGTGGAAAAACTTTCAAAAGCAACTTTGTAGTAAGACCGAATTGCTCGGGCTTTCGTCGTTTTAAATCTTAACATATGCAAACCCTTGCTCTTTTTCTTGGACTCGGTAATTCGGTTTTTTTTCACCAGGAGAAATATTCGCTGTACTATAGCAACTCATTTTGCTTTTTTAACGACGGAAAGCACGTAAAAACGTTTGCTTTCCGTGTTGGTCCGCATATGCCAATGCTTCGGTCAAGAGGTCTTCAGCGAGTACTTGCCTGACTCTTTGCCCAATAAAGTGGGCGCTCAAAATCAGTGACAAATATATTATAAAAAAATTGAGGTTGGAAGATGTAAAGGTTGACAACCCACGGCTAACCCAAATGATGAAGGTCACCATTGCAGTCGGCAATGAGCTGTGTAATTCACCAATCGCCCAGTAGAAAATCAAACAGTCGCACTGTTGCCTCGGATTCTTAATAGCTCTGTAGACCCTTTAGCTTGGTGCAAACGCATATAAAGTAGATATTCTGAACTTTTGGTAAAATAATGGTAAACGGCCGGCAACCTGCGCAGATTGAAATCAAGAAAGAAATTCTATAATACTTATAATTCCCTAATATAACTGCGATACCAATCATAGCTGCTTACTTGATTTAAAGGGATGACAAAGCGCTTGAAAGCTTTCGATTAATGCACAACCAAATTGCTGTACCAGACCGTTAGCAAATTTGTGACTCCTGTTGCACGACAAGTACTCGACAAATATTTAAATTGGTTGGTGCTTTGAGGTATGCTAGAAAGAAATGGCAGTCTATGCCCAAATTCAGTTTAATATGAAATGCTTGTGCAAACATATTATAGGATTTAAAACATCAATTTTGTTCTAATCATATTCGTCTTTTACTGCAGTCAGCTGCACCTTTCATCTCGCAAGACTAGCGATCTCAGAAAAGTCACCGGACGTGCTCATACTTTACGGAACGCTTGCTCTGTGCAAGCTTTTGAGTGATCGAGTTACAAGTGACAGCACTTTATAGACAGTCCTTCGTCTTCGTGTATGATTGTCGACCTGTGGCATTACAAATCTTTCAAGATAAATATTTATTACTTTTCGCATCTGGTGACAAGTTGTGAGCTCTGCTTATACAGCTTTATGACTTCATTTAGGAATGAAGAGTCCGCTGCAATGTCGATTGGTTGTGTTGGGAACGCGTCGTGAAACTTGGCCTTTACAAATAATCTCATGCTGCAGAGCTCAGGCAGCTCAGGCTTCCAAATCCATGACGGTCGCATCTATTATAAGGTCGGGGTCGGTAAAAATGAGATTCTTTGAAGTAAAAATCTTGATAAAAAAAAGTAGAGCTAGCCACAGCTATATGATCACGCACTCTTTTTTCTGGGAGGCCAAACTTCACCAGAATCTTTCGTGTCCTCAGACCTTGTTAAGGAGCAGCTAAGAGCACGAGTTTCCTCAGGCAAACTTTGGTATCCGCCAACACTCACACTTCTTTACCGGCAGGGGGTTTGAACTTGCATTAATTTATGATCTTGAAAAGTTGACGGCCTCCATTTCCACGACATTTTTAAGCAAGTCAAGATTATTTTTCAATTTTAAGTCCGCCTTGAATCAAACTCGTTAAAGTGCAGGCAACAATTAAGATATGAACTATATTGCCTACAAGAAAAGTACATCCACAGATTGGCTCGCCTTTGAACTATCATGGATTATAGCTCCTAGACCAATCAGACTTTGATTGGTAGTGTCAGTGGGCCAACTGACACGGGCTCAGTCTCAATGATCATCATTCGCCGCTATGGATGCAATTTCTATGCATGTCCCTATTGGCGTCTGAAGTGAACTTTCGCCTCGATCGAGGACTTATGAGGGTCGCTAGTAGAAGCTGCACTCTCAGATCCAAGGAAACGCTAGTAGTCAGATTCTGTCGTGGAAAAGTGCGGGTTAGCCTATGCACGAAAATATTTTTTTTCGAGTCTTGGTAGATTTTGGTGCATCGAAAAAATCTGCGCGCCGATAAAGATTAAAGTCAGCTATAGTAGGTTGACTAATGCAATTGAAGAGAGCAGTAAAGACAAGTCAATTCGATTTGAAGGTCGATAAAGACAATCATGGACATCCTAAGGGTAAAAAACTGGTGGCATAGCTGGAAAACTGAATTCTCTTCTAAGTTTTGACATCCGCAAGTACGATGTGATCCCGGGCATGTTGTGGCGAGTAGCGCACGGCCACTGAATTCATTGGCGAGACAAATTTATAGGTGATAGCCACTCAATCTTGACAAGAGAACCTAGATTAAATTTGTTTTTACCTCTGTAATGCGTACGGCTCGTTAAATTATGGATAAATACTCGCTTAAATTCATATATAAAATATCGAAGGTGCTGACATTTCCACAAACTTTAAGGAACTGACGTCATTGACTTTTAAGCAGATAACCGAGTACCACCGTTTGAAGAAGACGTTAGCAAGAGAACTTTTTTCACAAGCACACCACCGGCTGTAAATAACAAAACTTCGCAAGCGCGTAGCTTAGATCATAAGACACAGTAGGTAACAATGGACCACAATTGGGTAGCGAAAGATCCTCAAAAGCGGGTTACATAGCTCCGCTAGGGGAAAATGAAAAAATGACCCCCCCCCGATGAAACTAACGACCACGTCTTTGACACAAAGACCTTGTACACAATATTTATCAACATTTTGGCTAATCCCTGTGGCACGTCACATGAAGACACTGCCATCAGTTTAAGGACTTTTCAAAATCGAACAATCAAAGCTGCTGAGCTTTTTTGGCTGGACAGTACATGTGGCGGTAATTCTAAAAATCAAAGTCCTTTGAGGGCACGAAACATTTTTTGTGTTTGACCTAGAATTTTTGGATGCGCTTAAAAGCAGCGTACGCTCTGCCTTAGCTCAAAGATCATGAAGGCTCAAAGATCCTATATACTCTTGCTGGAAGATTTTTTTTGGCAGTAATGCACCTTTAAGTTTCCTTTTGTATAGATGAAGTTGATCTTGCACCAAACATGTCACCACGCAAAAGCTCCTAGCGCAAGAATAGAGTGAGGACATTAATGCCAGACGGCAAAAAGTAGTAGGGTACGGGTGTCGAAATTCTTGCACTCTTTACCAAGTCTGTGTGCTCGGCGGTAGAATGAAAAGTGGTGATAAGCCAATGATAAAGATAGGCTGAATAGTGCTATTATAACTACAAGGACACACATTTGAGGATGAATGTGCTACTAAACAAGATGTCTGGGTGGACGTTGGGTAGTGCACTAGATTTGTGGATGGCTACTTCTAAATTTGCATGCAAGAGTTGCATATTGCTCAAACGAAAGTAACTCAACCAAGCGTCGTGCTCTAGATGTGGTAGCGGTGCCATGAAGGCTTTCAAATGCCTTGGCGACGATCACCTCTCTGTAGCTCATTTGATTTGACCAGTACGGGCTTAGCAATATATGCGTCCGCAGCCACTTCAAAGTCAGCAAATCAACCCCGAAGCTCAAATAAGCCATTGTCTTCCTTGAGGCACACACAAGATTGCGACAAAGTGACATTAATGCACAGCCAAGAGAGGGCGCAACATTACGCTACAAAAAAGTCTGATGAGACCAAAGCGCGCTCTTGAGCAAAAAAAAACTATTTGAGCGCTTAAATGACAAGGCAATGTGCGCATGAGACGTCGGCTACTATAGCGGAAGCCACGCCTGCACAAAAAAACTCTCACTGTGGGCGTCGAAAAGCTAAATGTAACAATTGAAAAGTTTTATGTTTCGTATCAGAGAAACATAGCGCCTGCTTGCTTGAAAAAAGATCAAGTAGAGTGACGCCATGTGAGCTAAGAAAAGTCCCTTCCTAGTCAACTTGAATTTAGCTCATCCGAGTCGCTTTAAATCTAATCGCGTCTAGTGTGTGAGATCACGCATTTTGAAAATACCCTGTTGGTCGTATGGCGGGTAAATATCTCTCAGATCTGGCCACGGCCACCGTTTATTCTAAGCAAACAAAGGCAATCCCCATGTGCTTGCGTCCTCGTCTAACGCAGCCGTTAACACCATCAAATTAAATTTCTTGTTCTTAAATGGCACGGGTAGTAATTACACGTAGGTCGACATGGTCTCACTTGAGCAAATGCTAAGGATGTAGACCTTGAGAAGCCAGACAGTGTATAGGAGTCTGCCGATGACTCATCTTCGGTGATTCTCACTTTAACGTGTAATGTGCCAACGAACGCCTTTAGGGTTATGCTCCTGATATCAATGGCCCGCCGTACCGTAGAAAAATGACAACACTTGGGGAACGCGGTGGTGTACAGAGAATTAAGCTAGGTCTGGTGTGTCTTAATCATATAAAAGAGGTATTTATAGCTTAGTCTCGAAGAGCGTTGTGCTATAAAACATCGCTCTTGCTCGCTAGGGCAGCTTGGTGATTGCTGCGGCAGCAGTGAAAATGATGTCCCGTGACACTTGATCATGGTGGACAAATATGCTTGATTTTCTCCGTCATAGGTGGTCAAACATATGCTACAGCTGTTTAATCACGCAATAGCAAATTCGTTGTTATTGTTACTTTTACGGCAAAAGCGAGCGCCACATTTTTTAGGATATCGATGAATCAAGTTTGCAGCTTCGGACTTTAGTATTAGAAAAGTTTGTTTGATGCTGAACATAATGTACAGGTACACACTTGAAATGCATTTTGTGACTGTAGGGCCACAAGTCTAATTTTCTTTTAAATACTACAAAATCTGCTTCGAATAAGGCTTTGATCGTCATAATCTGACTTTTTTAGGGGATTAAAGTGGTGTTATGGAGTCATACAGCAGCTCGCACAAGAGAGGCGTGCATAATGATTGGCGAATATTGCATTCGACATTCTCGGTCTTAATGGCTCAAAGTGAGCGAAAGACTGCAGATTATGGACGACTTAGAAAAACTATAATACTGATGGCTTTTTGTCTTACCATTGACTCTCTGCTAAGTGACTAAATTTGCTACCACAATCTAGGCAAGGCCTTCATTCATTTTCTTGAAAATCACCCCTGAGTGCAAATACCGATTGTGTGCTTGTCCTGCCCCAGAAGCCGCATTGTTCTACAGCTTTATTTGACGGAAAGTTTTTTAGCATCTCGCATGGCTTTGTGGGAAAATTGCCCCGGAAAGAGTTTGGTAGTAGAGAAACAATAAGTACTATTTGAAGTTCGTGCGAAAGTTTGGTTTGATCATATACTTGTTCATGAAAACCTCGAAAATGGCTGCCAGTAAGCCGGATCATTTAGCGATGACCACACCAGCTTATAAGAAGGTTATTTATAAAGCCTCTGTACCAAACGTTATCTGTGTCTAAGTTCCTATAACGAGAATCTAGGTGACGCCTGCCACGAAGGCTTACTCAGTGAGCTAGAAGTGACATGCTCACCATATAGCCACTCAATCAAAGGGAGGTTTTTGTAGAGCTTTCACCCTAGTAAGGAACGCGCGCGTACTGGTGTAAACTCCGCCTTAGGGCAACAAGAATGGTTTTGAGCACCGCGAGTGCCTCGACAAGCACTAGCGTTTTTATTCGCCCGCTACGTATTTCAAGGTTCTGAGTTTGCGTTTAACTTCCAAAGCGACCTCACCGTCCAGAGTTAAGCTCCTTTAGGTTAAAAGTTTGTTCTAAGGCTCATCAGCCGCCTTGTACAAGGTTTAACTTGAAGAAACATAAAGATCCATGACGATCCTCCGTAACAGAGATCTGACTTGAAAAACCCTTGTCGATGAGTTTACTAATATATGCAGAGGGTGAAGAAAAGTCACCAAGTCCTTTTTGTGGGACTTTATGCAAAGAGCGATGGAGGTCCGGTTTTCCTACTTTTTGATACACAAATCGCCGTCCCGTGAGTTGTCTACTCGCTTTCTGAATACAAATTAAAGAGGGGGAAGCGACCGCTAAGGGCTATGGTGGCTAGCAGTACGCTTATTCGCATTGCGCGCTGTAAGCCTATTGTAACGGAAAGGAAAAAGGATTTGATTTCAAAATGCTTCTCTAGCGCAACTTGATGGCGGCTATGCGCGTAGTCCCGCTTAGTATTACTATCCGGCGACATCAATAATTTAATGACTTGGATGGTTTGCACCTAGCCTAGAGATTCTCTTGTGTATAGCTCAGTAGCTGTTACAACCATAGTTTAGCTGCAATTTTTTCTCAAATCCAATACGCCCCCACGATGTCTAAGACTTAACACATTGGACATTTAAAATAGGTCCGTAACTTTGAGACCAATCTTTCCAATTAGTCGTATTGAGCTGCAGGCTCGGTCGGCCACCCAAGACACACAACGAATTAGTACTCGTATCCTTGGCCTTCAAAGACCATTTTACTGAAAAGAAAGTATTGTTATGTAAACAAAAAAGGCACGAGTATAACCAAGTTGGTAATCGCGATCTTGTTTCATCGGTTCTTTTACGGCTTTATATAAAAATGCTCGTCGCAGTTACCGATTTGGTAAAACTAGTACGGACGCATTCAACATTTTGTGTTAGGCATTTAAAAGGCATTACAATCCGCAGGACTTTGAGTCTTATGTGTGTCCTGAGTCGCCCAAGCACCATTTTGATGCGCTGAATTGGCGATCTACCTTGTTGGTAAGGCGAGTACGGGTGGCCATACGGCTTCAAATAACAATACCATATTTTCAAAGCATAAGTCTAAGGGGTCGAGTAGTTATAAATCGTTGTGCCCTGAGTCATCAGCCAAACTGAAAGCCTAATTTGGATCGACGCGGCTTTCCGACAAAGTTCGTTAAACTCGCGATGAGACGAGCGGCGCTGCAAAGGTCCTTGATCACATGATAAAGTTATTCTATCTGAAGTTCGAAGATCTTAAGAGTCAAAATCACTTCAAAAGAGCTGCGGCCTGATTGCTAATCCGACATAAGGCGTAAAACTCAAAGGCGTACACCCGATCACACATGAGTTGTTGCATTTCACGATGAAGGCGTAAAGTCGATGTGAAAACCATCTCCTTTGAAGGCTCTCGACCAACGAGGATAGCACCACTTCTATCTAAGGGTACTCCATCCCAAGCTTTCTTTGTCACACTAACGGAATTAGCAAGTAGGTAGGTAAAGTAAGCTATCACGAAATAGCGGTCTAGTTCTGGGTACCATACAATTCGTCGCGTCGTAAAGGATCTATATTACGCTCGACAATAGCTTAAATAAGAAAAGAGGAGCTTTTTGGCACATCATAATCCCGAGCAGTATGCTAATCTGCTCAAGTCTATTTTTAAGTGCGTACCGTTGTCATTAATCTGAGGATTCATTGCAGCCCTAGCGGGCAAAGAGCGTGACGAGTGTTGCCGGTGCGGTACATGCGCTAAGGTGAAAGTAACTTTAGACCGCCGATTGAGGTGGAGCAATAGGCGCGCACTCTCGGCTTTTTTTACAAAAGCTTAAATTTTTGTAAGGGCCCCATCAAGACTTTGAATAAATTCGAAAGAAAATGAATAAGTGCTATCGACCACTCTTTGACCTCGAATACAAAGAGTCGAATTGGTCACGACGATAGCCGAACAAGTATATAGAGGGCTGTTGGTCAAACAAATATTTGGCGATCACTGAGCTAAAGACTAAGAAGGCTGCTTTGACTAGAAAAAACCCTTGCAAAAAAATCAGTCTGGGTGCATAGGCCAACGCCTACAAAAAAGACTGCGCCTACTAGTAAGGCTGCGCCAGTGACGTGAGCGCTAAATCTTAGAGAAAGTGGCTGGCTGGTTGTAGAGCCTCGGCAAGGCAAGCTCTAGATAAGTCTTTTGTTTCATTTCGATAGCACCCTATCGATATTTGAACCGGTTTGAACATCAAGTGATTATAAGTGCTAAGCACATAGAGTGAAATTCAAAGCGTATCCTGCGTTTTTAGATTAGTAACTTACTGTAGCCAATCAGAGGCCAAATGAGATAACAGGCTCGTTTTTAAAGGACTAGGAAATATTCTCTTCTGATCTAATACGCAGACCGGTACAATTGCCAGTGGGGTCCATCTTGAGCGTAACGTTGGCTACAGATACATCACAAACTAAGTGTATAAGACACAGCACCAATTAAGGATTAAAAATCACATTATAAAGCGTTTGTAACTTTTGATGCTAACTTGGACCATTTACATTTGATTTTGTTGGAGGAATTACAGCATTCGTATAGTCGGCCAGACTCCGCAATACTAATTGAAGCAAACCTTTTTGTTGACTGACGTTGTCAAACACGTGCAGTAGTTCGAAGAGAAGATCCTCTTGCGCCTCAATGGCGGCTTCTGTAACGTCTCCATCTCCTGACATATAGGATCCACCCTTTATTGGATTAAAAACGCGCTCCAAAACATCACTAATGGCAGGTTTCACAATTGTACTAAATGCTTCATGTTCTTTGTCGCCCTCAATCTCTTGCTCATTTTGACCTAGTGGCGTCTCCAATGTTAAAGTCGAACCGACCATCGCAGTCTTTGCTTTGCTAATGTTGGAGTGACAAGTGAACGCATTAGCGTCGGCATTACATCCACTTTCGGTAAACAGCGTCCCAAGAGCTTCGCAATCGCCATATCCACTTTTTCCGGAAGCATTAAGATCGCTGTGACAGCTTTGGTCATCGGACGTGACTGCTTCAGCAGCTTCTGCTTGTCCCTTCATCGACTGCTGAAGACTCGTAGATGACAAACGAATTGTGTTAAAATCCCATCCACTGCCCACTGAGACACCTCGAGCATTACACATGCCACTTTTCCTTTGACTATGCGAAAGTGGAGTGTCATTTGGACCAACAATAACATTTTGACTGTCCGGAAGCAAAGCGTCGTCTCGATTGTCATTAACGGGTGTTCGATACCTGTTGTCTAAACATTCAAATCCGTTTTCAATACGGTCATTGTCGTGAATTGCTTGGCTCCGAGAGCTTTCTTCCGCTTGTCGATCGACAGACTGATCTTCCAACTGATTACGATCCAGAAGCTCTATGAGATGAGAAATGTGCGTGGCAGAGCGAATGAACGGGTGCTGAAGTAGCTCTGCTGCTGTTGGTCTGTTTTGTGGAGCTTTCTGGAGGCAGCACGAGACAAAATTAACAAATTTAGACGTGAATTTGCCATCTAAAGTGGGTGGATCGATTGTCGGAATCATAAATAAAACCTTCATGGGATGAAAGCTATGTGTTCGGAAAACGATGTGCAAATTCGTCAGTAAATACGTGAGGCCTTCAATTACGCAAAAGCACACTTACTCAGCAAGCGGTGGAGCCCCCTTTGCCATCTCGATCGCTGTGATTCCTAACGACCAAATGTCGGCCTTGAAATCATACTCGGACTCTTGTATGACTTCAGGTGCCATCCAAAATGGGGTTCCTACTGCTGTATTGCGCTTTGTCATCGTCTCTGTAATTTGTCCAGTGACTCCGAAATCAGCGAGCTTCACGCGACCATCACCGCTCAGTAGTATGTTTGCAGCTTTAACGTCACGATGAATCTTATTCTCAAAGTGTAGATACTCCAGTCCTTTTAAAAGCTCACGCAGAATAATAGCAATAAACGCCTCATCCAACGGCCCATTGCGCATTATATCGAGCACGGACCCGCCCGACAGAAACTCCATAATGATCCTATAAGAAATCAAACCCACTTAATGCATTAAAAAAAATGCACCAAGCAAACCTTTACAGACCAGAGCTTTGTCCCCGCAATGAACGATCCCGAGTATTTCGTTAGCTGGTCACACGAACACTGAGACAGCACACGTATCTCCTACTCATCGCCAGTAACAATTAAGCTCTACGCACATCATAAAGACAAGCAGAAGACCACACCTGCCGCACGTCCTCGATCTCATCAGCCGCGGATTCAAGGTCGATAATCTTGACAGCGACTACCTCGTCTGTCTTGGTATCAACCCCCTTAAATACCTCTCCGAATGCACCACCCCCGACACGCTCTACCAGCTCGTACTGCAACGTCGGATCAAGATTGCCACTCATGTTTTTTCACAATAACGGCCACATACCTAGGTAATACCGGTATATGTTCTGCACCGTTTATTTTAGCGCTACACTACTGTTTTAGTTAGACTTAAAATGAGCAATTTTCGACGCCATCCGCCGATAATGCTCTTCTAGTTGTCGATACGCGGCATCAAGAAATTCTTTGCGGCGGGTAGCGCTGTCCATAACATCCAAATCCTCCCTATGCAGGCGAAACAGCCGCTTTTTGACCTCGAGCCGAAATTTTTTGTTCTGAATTTCGTCCTCTGGGTTTAGAAACGAAAATTTGCGTATCTCGTAGCAAGTCTGTACCTGCTTGTGTGTTACTTTCAGATTTTCCTGTACAGCACTAATATCAGCAGTTGTAAGAGCTTCTGTGCCACGGCCAGTGCCGCCAGCATTTGCACTTTCTTCTGGAGACAGCGCGAAGAATCCTTTTACAACGCAATTCTTCAGATCGACTAGGTCGCGCACCTAAATTTAGTAAAAAATCGTAGTGAGTACTATCAAGACAGCAAGCATTGCTAGGAAGCATCGTACGCTAGCAAAGGCTGGAACAGGGTCCTCAACAGTAAGTTCGTACACGTGTTTATTTGCCAAGGCTCGCGCATGGATACAGTGAACCAGACGCTCAGCGTGGCCTGTGTAGGCATAGTAATCAGAATCCCATCCGTGGACAGGCATAATCCTTCAAAAAGCTCACCTTGGCGCTGGTACGTTGGAAAGATTAGAGCTTGACATATGCGATGAGTTTCATTCTGTTCCGGCTTGTAAAATGCAGCCTTCCGTCCCAACGGATTGAAAAACTTAAAAACAGTGACAAAACCAACGGGACGGAAAGTGCAGCAATTTTCGACCCGCTCGTAGGCCAAATACATTATCCATCGCGGATCGGTGACATCTACAGCATCGGCTCCTGGTTGTCGTTGCGTGTCAAAAAATCCAAGATTGTGATAATTTCAGGCATAACCGACCTTCAATAAACCACAGCGACAACGTCTGCAGGTTGGCAAGAAGTTTCTGAGCGTCCTTGTTATCTTCTAATTTGCACTCGTAGATCTGAAAGTGCCGTTCAATTATTGTTGTGGTATCGTCAGCAGGTTCTCTTAGCCTGTACGACTCCACGCGCTTCCCCGGAGGGCTCGTGAAGCTAGCCTTTGCTTTACGCAGCGCATCGACAAATTTTTCCTTGTCTTGATGGAATTCCTTTGGAAGCGATGGTGTCAGTTTTGCTACAACATCAATGGCACTATAGCTACATATTGTCAACTCATAGTCTCATATCTTGTCAGAAAGAAACTCACGTGTACTCTTTCTCGTCAAACTTGACATTCATTAGCGCGTCGAAAGTAATACCATTGTAAATTATAGTTATCGTGAGTCCTTTGTAGCCATCAATAGTCTCGTCGGTGCCATACGCGTGGTAGGTATATTGAGGAGAGAACCAATCTAGTGTTCGCGCTTCAACTTTATCGACCTCAGTTGCTTCTCTTTAAGCGGTTAGAGATGCAAATCAGACGACAAGATGGCAGCTATTACATACCTATAGCCAAAAGGATGGCTTTGTTGGAAGAAATTGAGTTCGTGAAGCGAACACGCTTCATAGCGAGTGCCTGGCTTCTCGCTGAGCGCTTTACATCCGTTGATGCCATTTTTTGAAGCTGTTGCAACTATCAGAATTGTAATAATGATGTACTGGTAAATGTTTTTACCACGTCGTAAAATGTAAAATTATCAAGAAGCATTCGAGACTGTGAAACAGCATGGATAGATTTGTGGCGTGTAGCATTCGTCATTCGTCACAACCTCATTTGCAGTGGAGCTCTAGTATCGATATATATATATATATATATTTTGACGTATTCGTCGGAATGAAAGTATGCTGCCAACCTTACTTTGGGCAAGCAGGAGTCGTACGACGAGAAAGCAATTGACATGATCATAGCGACTTTAAACCAAGCATGGACTTGCTCGTGTCTGCTGCTTGACCTGTCTCCACGCTACAACCTGTATGGTATAAATATAGTATAAGTATACTATATGCAGTTTTAAGTGTGATACCTTAGTTTTTTACCCCCATAATATTACAGATTGGAACCACATTTCCAGCTTTTTCCTACCGTCCCTATCGGTTTTTGCGCTGTACTTCCACTGCGTTAATCTCGTTGTCTCACACTTTAATACTAAATCATTGCTCGTGTTAGTGGCACAATGCTCTGCTTTCACCACAACCCAAACTCGCTTTTTTAATGCTTTTGTCACGCCAATATTTTAGAATGATTTGTGCCAAAGAAGACGACGAGGTCGATACTTCCTTCAGTTCACCGCGCTGTGTGGCCAACTGGGCTCACACTGAGGAGCAGGTGATGTACGCCGCTTACTTGCTGTTTACGCTGGTGTGCTTCTCGTTTATTTGGACTGTGGCTTCAAACCGTCAGCGCAAGTCGCTGCGCAAAGGCGAGCTTGGCTTTTCACTTAAGGGTCGTCGATGGGCACGCACATCCCGCACGGCTGCTATCATTGTAAGAAACACGTATATCGAATTCTGTGTTTTTAAAGTGGAAAATTAATCAGCTGTTGTAGAATCGACCTGTTCAACTGCTTGTGTCGTTCAGCATCCTAGGCCTCACTATGTCTAGACTTAACTCGTACGATGTTACTGAGTGGTCCTATTACACAGTGCTAGGACTATATGCCATCGCAGTCGTGGATGACGTCGTGCGTTTCCTCGCTTCACGTTATAAAATTCTCTTCTGCTTCTCGCCCTTTACGCTGCTGGAGCTGCTCTGTCTGGCGTCAAATTTTGGTGTAGGATATGGATCAGAATTTTCTTCTGGAGGAGTGCGAACACGCACATACTTGGATTTCTCGGTGATGCGACCAATATTTATTTTAAGAAGCTACTTGGAGATGGAAAAGCACGTGCCTCGGTCGACAAAAGGCTGGATGATGGTGCGTCTTGGCATCAAGATTTTGCTCATAATTATGGTTGGCGCGTCTATCATGTTTTTTTTCGAGACGCTCGGCGAAATGCCATTCTTTACCGACAATGGATTTGCCCATCTTTTTAGCTGCAGCGATGGTTCTGTTACGAGATATAAGTCAACCGAATGCTCTGAGACAACCTGGTCAATCATGTTTGCCTTCTATTTTACTGTTGTGGTACGTCGCTATACTATCATTTGTTATTGCATACTCTATTTTAACTTTGTTTATTTCTTGGGCGAATCCTTTTGTAGACGTTGGGTACGGTTGGGTACGGTGACAACGCGCCACAAACAGTGCCTAGCCGGCTTTTGGCCATCATGTTTATCGTCATGGGCATTATTTTGTTTTCGATGGAAATCGAGAATCTTATTAATTTGTATAAGCTACGTCAAATTGGTAACCCTCCCTATACGCCCAAGCCAGACTCCGAACATGTTCTTATAATTGGTAACCCCTCATTTGCTCAGCTCTCGACCATACTAAGAGAACTTTTTCACGCTGATCATCTAAGCGAAATCGATACCCAGCGACTCGAAGCTGTCATACTAGGCGACCGCAAGGCCAAGTTCACGAAAACCCTTATCGCAAAGTTAAAAGCAGACCCAATCTTTACATCCCGTGTAACCTACATTGCGGGCGATGCCACCCGCGGTATCGATTTAGACAGATCTCTTGCTCGTGATGCTAGAGCAGTCTTTGTGTTTCCAGATAAGCTCACAGGCGATGCTGTAACGGAAGACGCGATGAATATTTTGCGTGTACTTGCTACGAAACGATTTGTGGGGTAAGTCATTTTTTTTGTAGCAAGAAAATAGCGGCGTTTTTCGCATTATTTGATTAACTCGCACCTGTAGACCTTCTGTCCGCATCTTAGTGATGGTGCTGCGAGCCGAAAGTGCTCGACATATGGTAGCTGCTGGTGTACACATGGACGACATTGTCTGCGAAAATATAATCAAATTGGGCTTGTTAGCTCAAAATGTTGTTACCAACGGCATTTCTACGATGCTCTCGAATTTGGGATCAAGTCTTTCCGCCGACACGAATGAAGCTCTCCCCAAAAACTTAATTCCGATTGCCACAATTAATAGCAAGGATAAATCTTTGGATCCGGACAACCGGACAACTAACGTCACCGATGATAAATTATTCGAGCAAAGTTGGTTTCATGAGTATTTTACAGGTGCAGCAAAGGAAATATATTTCATTCATCTATCAAAGGTACGAACGAATATTTTGCCCTTTTGGCTGAAGTAACACTATGCGGTTTCTAGAGATATGCTGGACTGTCGTTTTCTCAGGCGGCTTCACACGTGTTTCGGGAATCTTCTGGCACTGTCCTTCTTATCGGTGTAGAGATTATATTACCGGAAAAACACTCAAGTTCAAGCAACAACGACTCACGCTTGTTGCTAAGTCCCGGCGAAAGTTTGCTTATGACTGAGCGGGTTCAGTGCTACTGCATCGCCGATGACCTTGATCAAGTGTATAACTTCAAGATATGTTCGGAAGAGTTTAGTTTGGACGAAATGCGGCAAGTAGGCCGCACTTCTGCACTTGTGAATACGAATATAGATGTGTTTCAGCCCGTTTCTTCAGCGAAATACGACAACAATGATCCATCACTTTGCGACGAACCACAAAGCTTAACGATGTACCCTGCGTACAGGACGCCGAGCTACGACTCAGTAAAGCACCGCACTAAAGTACGTAAAGCTCTAAACTGAATGTTTTATCTCGAGTTAACGTTTAATGTGCCGTTTTACTCGTAGCTGACAACATCAAGAACAGGGTCTTTTATGCTGGTTCGACTGTTTGCTATCGTAACTGCAACGCCGTTTAGTCTGATATTCTTATTCCTTTTTCAGGACCGCTCACTTGAAAACATTGCTCTTGAGATCAAGAACTCCAGTCGAGCCAATACAATAGGGTTTTCTCGTGAAAGCCCTTGTTTACAAGCTAAAATTGACAATGGTGGTACAAGGCAAAACTTTATTCTTGCGAAGGCTTTGCAGCCTCCACCAATTGACGTTTTATTGAATCCTCAACACGTCGTTATTTGCAGCTTTCTGGGCGTGATGTCATTGGAAATACTGCAATGGCTCATACTTCCTCTTCGTAGCTCATACGCGGTAAGCCATCCCCCAATTACAATCTTGGATAGCGCGGAGCCAACTGATGTTTTCAAGAAAACTCTTTCTCTTTTTAAAGATGTGGTAAGCGTAAATGTGTTGGAATGTTTTGAAAAAGCGCCTGATACTAATAGATTGTCCGATCTAGTATTACGTGCGCGGGAGTCCTCTTGTTTATTCGGATATACAACGTGCTGGAGCTAAAGCAGCAGCTGCCGTTGTGGTGCTTGGAAAGCGAGCAAAGAACGCCACAATTTCTGAGACCGTCGTGGACGCAGACCTGGAGACTAGCATTGCTGATGCGGAGGCTATATTTGCTACAATGTTGGTAGAGCTCAAGATGGACTTTGCAAAGATCTTCACTGTCACTGAGCTTGCTGATCAAGCTAACTCGAAGTTTATGGGCATGTCTCTTCACCTTACCCAGCTACAAAATGTGATGGGCAGCACAAGAGTCGGCAGCTCCACTAACATCAAGGGTATGCAACTAAAATTGTGGGATTATATCTTGCAGCACGATGCATTAGAGCAAAAGTCAAGTAAAGAGATTTTTGCCCTTCCTCTGTACATGTCGGGGCGAATCCTACACCCCGAGCTGTGTGAAAACATGATTGTGCAGGCATATTTTAACCCATCAATTCACAAGATCGTTCGGCAGCTAGTCGGAGGTTCTCGATGTACCGGTGTAATCCGTACCTTGTCAATTCCTCGTGCGCTTAGAGTATGTACCGCCTTACCGGTTTTAATCGTCTCCGCTGCTTATGATTGCAATTGTGTATTTTAGAAAAAGTGCACGTACGCTGATGTTTTTTACTCATTCGCCACATCATCTTATTCAGGCATATGTATTGGCATTTACCGCATTTCAAGTCAAGCAATCAGGTCGGCGCACCAAGTGGAAATACCAATCGTTATCACGACACCAAAAGCGAGCCTTGATATTCTATGGAGTGATCGGCTTTTTGTTCTTATAGGAGTTCACACGCTTGAGCGTGCGGCTACGAAAATTCAACAGGTATATCGGGCGTACAAAAGCTTTTCTGACCCTTCATTGGATAGGAAAGGTTCCAAGTGGGAGCATAATCAAAATCAATTTACGCAAATTCCTAGTATGTCCTAGGCAGGACACTCACTGGTAGTCATTTCTGATAAGTACATATAATGTGAAGTAGGAGCAAAATTGCAACATCACCTGCAAATCTTTTTCCGTTTTCTTCCCTCTAATCGACTAAGTACATTTTGCTTTCGCTTGTTGTTGTTGACCTTGTGGGCGCTATTCCAAATCTGACAGTATTTGTCCTTTGCACTCGATTTCTTACTTCTTCTGTCGTCTCTCCGATAGCTCGCGCTTCCCTTAAATCTTTTTTTCTCCTTTTTCTTGACCAACAGATCGTCCGGCAATGGGATCAGTAGTAAATACAATTTTTTGATGATGTCTGCCGTGATGGGCTCAAGAATACCGCCGTCTGCTGGTGATTCGGACTCAGCTCGGACTTCCGGCACAAAGATATAAGTCAGCGAGTCCCAAATTGGAAATGAGCCATTTGAAAGCACTTTTTTGTTCGTGTAGCCAGGGTATAAACATCGGTCGAAGACAACGGACTGCCGGTGATGAAGCTTGTTGGTCTTGGCGATGTTTGCTATGCCCCACTGACCAAATGGATTTTTAGTTTTGTGTGTCACGTGTACTTCTCCTGTAGGCGTCAAAATTTGCACTGCATTAGCGAAAAAATCATTTAATAGTTTTTTGTTCAGCTCCATCTCCTGGTTTTGTCCGTCTTTTCCTCGTAGCGCTCGAATGCACGGGAAGTTCCAGATGACACGATCGAAACAGCCAAGAGTCTTAATCTGCTCTGTATTGGTGGCGTCTACCCCATGCAGCACCGTCACGTTTTCAAATGAATTTAGCTCCTTCAGAATCCTATTACTGTCTGGGTACGTCTCCAGCACCGTATTTTTGCTTTCATGCGACGTGGATACAAAATGCAAGCCCGAGGCCGAAGCCAGCGCGCGGGCCAGTGCCAGCGAAAACGAGAAGTTGCCTTCACCCAAGGTTAGTATATGCTTCGTCAGGGCAGCATCATACAGCCCAATTTGGGGTTGATTAACTCCAGCCACTGGTGCAGACACTGGCGTATCCTGGCCATTAACCAATGGTTCCATACGCGGACACATCTCTGGCCTTACATTAGGCAGCAACCCTTCACGGCTAAAAAGAACAATTTTGTAGCAGCAAGCAATGCATCTCCTATACGCACATCGCAATGTGTCGCAGTGGGCGTGCAGTAGATGCAGATCCCGCAACGGCGCGACGTCCATGAGATTGATAGGAGAAGTCAATGTTAATAAGCTATGTGGAGCACACCATAGGTTGTACAAAAAGCTTTCTTGATAAATCAGCCACAAAAGCATTCCGCATAAGAGCTCGAATTTTACTTAGAAGTTAGAAGTCATGGACCAGCTTATCCCCATCATCAACAAGTTGCAAGACGTTTTTAGTGCAATTGGCCAGTCGCCTATCAATTTGCCGCAGATTGTGGTTATCGGTAGCCAGAGCAGCGGCAAGTCATCGGTGCTCGAGAACATTGTCGGAAAGGACTTCCTACCACGCGGCTCGGGAATTGTCACGCGTCGTCCCCTTGTTCTGCAGTTGTACAACTCGTCGAGCACTGCTCTTACAGAAGGGAGAGATTCGGCTGAGGAGTGGGGCGAATTTTTACACGTGCCTGGCAAGAAGTTTACCGACTTTGACGAGATCCGACGTGAGATCGAGAAGGAAACCGATCGCATCACTGGAAAAAATAAAGGCATAAGCAACAAGACCATCAATCTCAAAATTTTCTCGCCTCACGTGCTTAACCTCACGCTTGTAGATCTTCCGGGAATCACTAAGGTGCCTGTCGGAGACCAGCCCGTTAACATCGAAGAGCAAATTCGAGACATGTGCATTGAATTCATCTCGAACCCCAACTCTATTATCCTAGCTGTCACGTCGGCCAACACGGACTTGGCTAACAGTGACGCACTTAAAATGGCGCGCGAAATTGACCCGGACGGACAGCGCACCATTGGTGTGCTCACTAAATTGGACTTAATGGACGATGGCACTGACGCCATGGATATGCTCCAGGGACGCGTCATTCCGCTAAAAAAAGGATACGTGGGCGTCGTGAATCGTAGTCAGGCTGATATTAACTTGCAAGTGTCGATCCGCGACTCGCTTTCCAAGGAGCAAAACTTCTTCAAAACTCATCCTGCTTACCGATCTATCGCATCTAGAATGGGGACGCAGTATTTGTCCAAAACACTCAACACGATTCTGATGCACCATATTCGCGACTGCTTGCCGGATATCAAGTCCAAGATTAGCAGTATGATCTCTGATCTTGACCAAGAACTAGGTGAAATGGGGTCTCCAACGGTCCAGATGACGCCTACCGAAATGGGCGGTTGTTTGCTTAACCTGCTGTCGCATTTTTCGAGCAATTTTACGAATTCACTGGATGGGCGCAACCATCAGCTAGTGGAAATGGACGAACTGTATGGTGGCGCGCGAATTAATTATATTTTTAACGAAATCTTTTCGAAGTCCCTACGGGAAGTCAATCCGTTCGACGGACTCAGCGACGAGGATATCCGCACCACCATTCGCAACGCCAATGGCCCGCGCCAGTCGCTGTTTGTTCCCGAAGTATCATTTGAATTGCTTGCGAAGCGTCAAATTAGCCGCTTAGAGCAGCCTGGACTACAGTGCGTGGATCTTGTGTTTGATGAGTTGCAGCGCGTGACGTCTCAGTGTGAGACAATTGAACTGACGCGCTTCCCTGAACTGCGCAATCGTGTTATGGAAGTGGTGAGTGGTATGTTGCGTGCTTCATTAGTTCCGACGCAAGCTATGATTCAAAATCTTATAAAAATTGAGCTGGCTTATATAAATACTAATCATCCGGATTTCATTGGAGGAAGCCGTGCTGTGGCTCAATTGATGGAGAAAATGCAGCGTGAGACAATGGCGTCAGCTGGAGTACCCAGCAATAACATGATCAATCAAGATCCTCGACGCGTAGGACAAGTGCCAAAGCAAAGTGCGTTTCTGGCGGGCCACGCTGCAGCAACGGAGGAGAAGCAAGAAGGTAATGGTTTGATGTCAATTTTCGTTGGTGGTCGCAAAAAAAATGCTGCTGATATCCCAGCTAGCTCAAAGGCTGGAGTCGTCAAGCTTCCACAAGTACCAGTGAGCATGCGACAAGGCGATGACCCAACAGATCGGGAACGTATTGAAACGGAAATCATCAAGAGCCTGCTAGCGTCTTATTTCGACATTGTGCGGAAAAACTTTTTGGATCTAGTACCAAAGGCTATCATGTGCTTTATGGTGGTCCACTCAAAGGAAAACATTCAGAATGAGTTGGTTTCGTCTTTGTATCGTGAGGACAAATTAACGGAGCTTTTGGCCGAGACTGGTGATATTGCGGCGCGGCGCTCAAACTGCGATGAGATGCGAACGCTTTTGCAGCGTGCTTTGGAGATTGTGAATGAAGTTCGCGACTTTAATACGTTTAAGTGAAGCGGTGGCTTTATCTCTGCAAGACGATGAAAATTTGATGCCAAAGTCGATCGCACCACACAATACTTGAGTAGGAAATTCAATTGACAACAAGCATTACTGCAAGCTTTTGCACTTTTTCGACCGCCCTTTCTGCTTCACTAGTGCTTCGAATCAGAGCTGCAGGCGACATTCTACACTATTAGTCCTCATACTGCGGCTTTATCAGATAACAAACAGCGCTGGGTACTTCTATCTTGTTGGCTCAAACAAAATTGTAATTCTTGCTACTTAATTGAAACATAACACCTTTGCCACAAAGCTGGGCCCAAGGATGTGCAATCAACGCTGATGGCAATCATGTACGGAGTATTCTCTCGAGGCAGCTATTACAGTATACAAACTCTAGGGCATACAAATACTGACACCTTGAGTTGGCTTACTCTTACTTATAATTTGAAAAACTTCTAGCGCATGAAGCTGTAGACGTTAAATTGAAGTTCTCGTAATTCGGCACTTGATTCCATTCAACTAGCTACTAATTCGTATTATTTAAATTCTTCGAGACAAATCACTTTCTTCTTACTGGTCTCGAAGCTTTATTTCCACACGATCTTCGTACTTTTGGCTCTTCCGCTCCTGTTTCTCTCCAGCAGTCAGCGTGGCTCCACCTGCAACAGCAAAAACAGTAGCTGCCTGTATCAATACACGTGCCTGCATGAATTTATTGCCCAGCTTAGATTGGCCTCGCTGAAATGTCATCAGACCCCCCAATAGCACAGCTGTGGTCAGTCCGCACCCCAACGGTACGAGAGGATCATCCTTTATGCGTCTCCGTAGCGATTTCTTATCTTTGTAGCGTTTGTCTTCAAGATCCCCAATGGCATAAATGGCGACAGCGTTTTTATCGGAAGGCATGACCTTTTGATGATTTTAATTCTACTAACATCTGCCTTAAATCAGCTATTTCATGGTTATTACGGCTAAGGACTTTCTTTGAAGATAACATTAGGCATTAATACCGGTTGATACCGGAGTCCTGCCATACTTGCGATAATGTGTATTAATAAAATAGTGTTTTCGGAAAAGGTTGGGGTGACGCCCTCCTTCCAAGCGCGGGGGCTTAATGCTCGCGCGCTTCGGGCAGGTGCTCTCGGGCATCTGCAGGTCTCTAACGAGTATCACCCTCGACGCGACAGTCTCCAGCACCAGGCCAAACCCCCTTCCACGCCCTTAATCGCGCCAACCGCATCCGGATTGGCTCCTTTAATGTGAATTCTCTAGGTTCGAAGCGCAAGAAGCACGTAACACTCCCCGAAGATCTCCGGCGCTACCGCGTCGATATCCTTGGCCTCCGCGAAACCAAGATCTACGATAGAGGTGAGCACCGCATTGATGACTTCCTTCTAACCCTGAAAAAAAAAAAACGAAGCCAAGACCGAAGTCACCGAAATCCGCCGCCACTGCAACCCGTCGGGCGCCACTCGACACGCCCGATCCCGAGAAGAAACCTGGCACCACACTAAGAAGCTCGGAACACTCCTCGGCGATATTAAAGATCTATCCCGACGCAAGTCCCTGGCCACCCTCGCGCTCCACCGCCTCTGGTCCGTCTGGCTCCGCCCCACGTTCATCTCACCCAAGACACGCATTCGATTGTACAACACCTACGTTCTACCGATTCTGCTGTACAACTGGGCTCTTACCAAGTCAGAGCTCCACGGCCTCGAGAGTTTCCATCGCCGCCAGCTTCGCTACGCTCTTGGCTATCGCTACCCCCGACCCATTTCGAATGCAAGACTCTACGACCTCTGTGATGAGCGGCCGCTGAGACTACGACTGACACAAGCTCGCTGGCGCCTGTTTGGCCATGTACTTCGCCGCTATCCCGACATTCCAGCTAACCTCCAGATGCGTGCCTACTTCTCCTCCACCGCAGCAAAATGGCGCGGACGTCCCCGCACCACGCTCCCCTCGACACTCGACCACAACCTCGTTTCCCGTGGCTCCGGCTTTCGACTCCGGACAGCACAAGACCTCGAAGTGGTACGTACCCTTGCACAAGACCGAAAGAAATGGAAGACCCATTTGACCTCGGTGCTGGATGCACTGCCCGCCGAACGAGACTCGACGTATGCGGACACCACTCTATGCCGTGGACTAGCCAGACTGAGCCTAGCACGTGCATACCTTGGCAACGCGATAACGTAATACATTACATTACATTAATAAAATAGTGCAAAGTAAATCCACACAAATTCTTTATTTATAAAGAACTCCTCCAAAACAAATAGAATTAGAAAAAGCAAAAAAATATACCTCGCAATAAATATTTTTGCAACAATGGCAAAAAAATATATGTAAAGAATAAAAAAGAGAATATATACCTTAAAATTGTAATTTTACCGCATACAATCTGCGGGCAGCAAATGGTTATATGCAAGAATTTCATGCGTTTGCTCCATATGCATTACGCGGCATGGCACTGGATGGCACTTTTCTCAAGAACAAGGTTGGAGGTGTGCTGTTGGTGGCGTGTCTCAGAAACGAAATTAATGAGATTCAGATTGTTGCAGTCGCATTCGTCAGCAGTGAGACTAATGCAAATTGGGCGTGGTTCGTAAAGTTTCTGCTCCAGCATTTACCTGTACTTCCAGCCTTCGTAATATCTGATCGGGACGAGGGATTAGTGCCAGCAATGAAAGGAAGTGGCAAAGAGATACCACATTTCTTTTGCGTACGTCACCTTGTGGAGAATGTCGATCGAAAGCGTAGTAACAAGACGTTGAAGGAACATGCATGGGGCTTAGCACGTGCACTGACCAGGCAATCGTACGAAGCCAAAGGTGAAGACCTAATGAAGCTAAATCGCGAGGCAGTTAAATGGCTGGCTGACGTTGGCTATGGGAAGTGGTCCATTGCCCATTGTACATGCTCGCGATATGGAATGCTTAACTTCCAATAACGTCGAAATCACGAGCAACGCGCTGAAGAACATCCGTAAAATGCCTATATTGGATTGTATGATGGCAATTGAACGCTATGTCGGTACGAAGTGGCTCGAATTTGCTGGACGACCAAACAACGGGGTGTTGTTACGTCTTATGCTGTCAGTTGCATCACTTCAATATTAAAATTGAACGAGGAAACAATTCAAGTATGTCCAAGTTCAACAACATCGTTTGTTGTGCCGGTGCAAATTGCAACAAACAAGCCGATGGAGGATGCTGTTGGGGTAAACAGTACCAGTGGTACCTGCACATGCGGTTATGTGAAGGATATGAATGCTCCATGTCGACACCTCATAGCACTTAAGTTCTTAAATCGGCTGTCACGTGCAGTATTGTTGACCGAATTGTATCTACTTACCTACGATGAAGCACTCGAAGTGAAGCCATTTGTGACAGAAATGAACTCTTAAAGAGTGAGCAACTTCCACCTAATCCGTCCAAAAGGAAAAAATGACCCAAAAAGAAGCGAATCGAATCACAGCATGCGACATTAGAAGTTGGCGCGCCAAAAAGTGTTCATCGATGCGACAGCTGTGGTCAAGTGGGACACAACAAGCGTCGATGCACCACTAATGCGTTTTTTTATCGATTAGAAATTATTTTTACTTCGTAGGTAGGTTCTTTTCATTTTGGTGTAAAAGTTGTGATCCACGGTAGATTTTTCCCATTTAAATATACGTATTTCATTTAATTTGAAGGAAGGTATATTTTTCCATTCTCCCTTATGAATAACATTTACTAAATTTTGTTGTCTCGCTTGAGTTTCAGGGTACAGTAGTTCATTGTAGGATTGCGTATCCTTCTGTAAGCTCTCTTGGCGCAAGTGCAAATGTGACCCCGTCACATCTGGCATCAATCGTTTGCCCATATAAGTAAATTATCTGCCTGTAACCGGACCGTAACATGCAATCGTCAATTTCATTAGTAAAACATCATTTACCAGATCGTTCATTTTCTTGCTCACCTCCTCTGTAAAAGGTACTGTGTGACTCCGTCAACTACAACCATTTTTTTGTAGTCAAACGCAGATAGGTTGTAAACCCTCGCAAAGTTTCAAGATGAATAATGCACTTTTCGGCATCTAGAGGAAGAGCGCTCTACAATGCTTAAATCACACACTAGCTTCTAAAGCTCTAATTGGCGGTTAAATTTATACTGGCGAGCAGCTGAGACACGTTATGACGTTAGATTTCCTCAACTAAAGTCTATGTTTGTGGTCTAAGATAGCACATTCTCCAGTGGCCCCGACGGTAGCTCCTACTGTAACGTACAAGCCGGTATATTTCAAGGTCTGCTTCCACCTTGAAAAGCCAGAACCTTCTCTTTTCGATTAAAGAGTTGGTGATAGTTACCACGGCAGCCTCGATCGAGGATGATCAAGCGCGAGTGATGGTTTCTAAATAAAAACGTAAATCGATTTTGCCAGCTTTGTGGGAGGACATAGAGAACAAACTAAGAGCAGCTTTGCTTTTGACAGGCTTGAGCTTTTACAAGCGCTCATATATATTTGTCCTGTGGGCAAGGAAGCTGTAAGCTACATTAACATTTTGATGAATAACGGGTGTTGACGGCCTCCTTTTCTGGGCGCTAATCCTCAAACAAGGCAGGATAACAGTGTTAATGGACAGCCAAAGTGTGTTACTGCCGTGCCTTTGACGCTTTGAGGTGCATGTCACTACGATGAATGAAGCAATGAATTGCTCTTCAAGAGGAGTGCAACTACAGCCCCGCTCGCTCCTCTACAAATCCTTTGATAGATGGTTCCTCGCCCTTTAGTAATCAGCGCATTGAAGCACGTGAGTCAGCTGGTTTGGTCTTGGTTCCAATGAGCTTAAGTGATGCCGAGCGAAGCAACATCCGCCGCTTTGATTAAAATAAGGATGGACACACGGTTTGTGCCTGGCGTGAAGAGGAACGACAAAATCGAACCTTGCTCACAGAGGCTTTATAAGGTCACTTTTACAAGCCGTTACTCATATCCAGAGCAAACGCTAGCTACCAGTAGGGGCTGAATTTTCGACCGAAGAAAGATTATGTCCCCACGATGGGCGCAAAATCTTTACACGCTCTGAGAATTCAGCTCCTAATTGCTTTGCAGCTAGAATCAGCGTCTTTCAAAGACATAAAAAAACGCTCTAAACGCTCTAATTGCAAGTAAAAAAGCCTTTCAGGTGGATAATATAGAGTATCAAGTGTGGGCAGTAAAGCTTCTCAAGCGGGTTTTACAGGTTCGAAAGATGGGTAAAACGGGACCGCAGATGCCAGCAAAATGTTTTTTACTTAAAAAAAGAAGATGCGATCAGAGTCAATTACCAAGTGTTATAAAGGACTTCATGGCTGATAAATGCATCAAACTGACAAGATTCGATACGATTCAGCTCATGGCAGGTGTGCTTCTATCAAAGGCATTGGCATAGCTACTAAACCTTAAATAACTCAAGACGACCAAGCTACTGACTGAGCCAGAAGCCGGGAGTATTACAGAAACCCTTCTAACGAAAAAAACTTAAAACACATCCTCTGCTTTTGGCCAGAACATTCGAATCAGCTCAGTAGGCATCGTAAGCTGCGCATTGATTCAAAGATCCTGGCAGATGTATGTCTTAATTTTAACTATACTAATATGTGGTGCGCCATCAAAACGTTTTACGAAAAGAAGAGTGAGCTAGGCACAAGGTACTGTACCATCCTGTATCAGCCACGGTCACAAGAGCAGTGTGAGCTCATTAATGCATTTTCACCTTAACGGTAACAAATAATATGGTGCAGTTTACGTTAAATTTTTGCACTCGACACCTTCTTTTTTTAATAAAAGGATGATCGAAGAGTAACGACTAGCTCATTTTTATACAGGCTAATGATTGCAGCGGTGATTGCAGAGGATTTCTTTAAGAGAAAAGAATGTGTTGCTTAACAACTTGTACATAATGCTTTCTTATATGTATTAGATGGCTGATATTAAGTTGAGCAAGGGCATCCGATATATCTAATACAGCGGTTCATAGTAGTAAGCGATGCGGCATGTGCTATCGCTTGCCCGGAGGCTATTCTTACTACCATTCGACCCCGGTTCGAAATGCTTCTTTAGGCTACCTAAGGTACGCCTTTGAAGTCATGAAGACAAACACATTTTCCGCTAGCACTGTCAGACGTATGATTGCTGTAGAGAAAATTGAAGCTTTTGGCTGCTTTGAAGTCCCCATCGAGTGTGAGTTTCACACTGGGTATGTAAGCACGAAAACCGTGGATTCCTGTACAAAAACAAAATCTACTATAAATTCAATTTAGAGTCCAGGCATAGCGCACACTGCTTATTAGGCTAATCCGAGTTGGTTCTGATGAGATCAGAGCTCAAAAAGTCCATCAGCACCATTGCACGAAGACCTGTAGGTCGAGGAGCTGCATATGCACGGGATTTCGGAAAAGCAGTTCATACGCGACAAAACTTCCTGGTCATCGCAACAAGCCTTTGTCCAGCGCTGCTTTGACTTCTGGCTTCTCTTTGCGATGCCTGATCACCATACACAAACAATGCGAGCGCTGCACCAAGAGACCACGCAAATTTTTGAGCGGCTTGGCGAGATACAAAATATCCCGCGACCGCCCAACAGTGTAGATCTACTCGGGCTTCAGCAGCGATACAAGATCCTGCGGTCAGCACTTATGAGTGCGGTGTGGACACTAAAGCCATCGATGAACCCACATCCGACGATCACGTACTTCAAGCGACAAATAGAGCAAGGTGTACGAAAAGCACGACAAATATCTGCGCACGACTCTCATGCTTGTAAATAAAAACTTACAACTATGCCTTCCACCGGTGCGCTTGTTGATCTGGTCCTTAAAGGCATCCAACTCACGCATCCGCCATTACATTCGTGAAGGATGCGACGCAATATTTATCAAATAGCACTGGAGTTTTGAGTGTACGCCTGCATCACAGCTGTGGACTCATGTGCAGCAACTTATGTCGCTGCTCTTCCGAGCACGAATGCCATGGCTGAACATTGTAATGGCGGCAAAGCCTTCTGTGCGCAATGGTAGGCGAGTTGAAAAACGTTGTTCGTGATATCTGACACACGCTTCTCAATATGACACGCAACTTTGTCTGGTTCGCACAGAAATTTAAACATAGCGCTAAGGATTGACAAGACGAGGAGGATGGACCAAACTTTCATCTCTTTTTTATCAGCAGCCCACTTGCATCGACAAATTGGACTTTATTGACGCTGTGACAGTGCAACTAGTGCCTATTTGACGGAGTTCAGCCTATAGCGTTGCTTTCTGCACATCAAATGGTATCCACGACGTTCTCAGCGCTCCATTATATTATGCAAGGCAATGTTTAACAACGAAAAAGATCAAGCACTAGCTAAAGTTGTGCGAGCGATGAAACTTTCGTCGGCTTTTGGCCAATAATAAAATTACCACTATGGTATCATTTATGGCAACGACACGATGAGCGGCACAATGTGTATTTAGTAGGTATGAAGGCTAAGCACAATCCTATTGAATGCCTAGAGCAGACAATATGACACGAACAATTGTCTTGAAATGCGCGTGCCCAAATTCACGCCACAAGGTTAGGTACTGACCACTATACAACACACGCTTGAAGAACACCTATCGCATGCTAAGCGAGCGTTAAATTTCCGATACCATACATTTAACTTCACTTGATATATATATTAGCATTAACACGTACCCCGCATCTGCTCTTACAGAGGCACACATTATATCGTCAAATGTTGCTTTCCCCGCCACTTTATTAAGGAAATATCTAAGTTTACACTTGTCGTGTGGCTACAATTTCACTGGTGGAAAGCGCGGCCGCAGTCATTTAATCAGAGATATTTCTTCAACGTTATCGAAAAGTGTTTTGCTGAGCTCTTTACAAACCACTATACAACACACGCCTGGAGAAGCAGGGTATCGATCCGTGTACCTCTTGCATGCTAGGCGAGCGCTCTACCATTTGGTCAGTACCTCACCTTGTGGCGGTGATATCCCTGGTTCGAATCCGGGCACGCGCATTTCTGGACGATGTTATGTGTCGTATTGTCTGTTTTTGCTTGCAAAGGCTTTAGTAAAGAGACATTCGATCATATCATGTGTGTCATAGTCAAAGCGGAATGGTGCGACTTGAACACGCTTATCTATATCTAAACGAAGTTGGGTGTAATGTACCGGGGATGTAGCTCAAATGGTAGAGCGCTCGCTTAGCATGCGAGTGGTACAGGGATCGATACCCTGCTTCTCCAAGCGTGTGTAGTATAGTGGTCAGTACCTCACCTTGTGGCGGTGATATCCCTGGTTCGAATCCGGGCACGCGCATTTCTGGACGATGTTATGTGTCGTATTGTCTGGTTTTGCTTGCAAAGGCTTTAGTAAAGAGACATTCGATCATATCATGTGTGTCATAGTCCAAGCGGGATGGTGCGACGTGAACACGCTTATCTATATCTAAACGAAGTTGGGTGTAATGTACCGGGGATGTAGCTCAAATGGTAGAGCGCTCGCTTAGCATGCGAGAGGTACAGGGATCGATACCCTGCTTCTCCAGGCGTGTGTAGTATAGTGGTCAGTACCTCACCTTGTGGCGTGATTTTGGCTTCCATACGATACGCAGAACCGCCGAGCGTGAGATCGCAGGAAATAATTGCAGCTTCTCGTCGCTGAAAACTCCGACGTATGGTATCAATCTCGGGCTACCTCTGGCAGATATCGAAAAAGCAGCTCCACATGATTTTAGCCGATCCACGATCTGCGTCGCCTCGTTATACAATACGCGTAGCCACTTGATTTGTTGACCCAATAAAGCCGCATCCGATGAAGGTCTATTGGGATAATATCGACGTCAGATTCGTAAGAGAGCATGCAAAGCGAGGCAAGCGACTGCGGAAGGTACTGCTTCCAATCTTTGAGGACCTCCAGTTCAGATTGGCATTCCGACTACTGCCAGTCCGGTCGCGCTTCTGGTTTTTGGAGCACACAAATACTGGCATTCGCACATGTGTGCGCGATAATTGTAATGCAATTGAGTCGGAACAACATCTGTTCTTTGACTGCTCGCTTGCGTCGGACTTGTGGCTACATGTGCTTGACATCGCGAGCAGGCTCTTCAACCAGAAGCCAACGTGGCTCGACATCGCGCTTGCACGAAGGATGCGAGTGCGCGATGAATGGAAGGACCATGAGGCGGTCGCAGATGACGTATGGCATGTCCTCCGCGCAGTGACGCTTCATTTTCTGTGGACGGATCGCAATCGGTGTTTGTTCGACGGGAGACAGCCTACGCCACCAATCCCGGCGCTACAAATGGTATTTACGACATTTGCGGCGCACGTTCGACACTTTTATAGGCGCTTATATGGGGTCGATGACAAGCTAACCCTGAGCAAAATTGTGCGCAAGATGCAATCCCAGCCGGCTTTCGGCAACTTCACTGATCTCCATCCGGGTATCACCAGTGTCCGCCAGACAGTCTAACTGGGTGTCCAAAAAAAAAAGTCCTTTCAAATAGCATGGTATGCTGTTTGGAGGGATTTTTATCCGCCACCAGTTTTATTATTCACTTTCGAATTTGCCGGCTATGGCTCAAGCGTCCCAGCAACTCCAGAACTCGCCGGCTAAAAGTGGACTCTCCTCTGCGGACTGTGTTGTCTCCGGCTGCACCCGAAAGGGGGACGGGGGGCATGAGCCCAGATGGAGTTCACTTAAATGCCGGCTTGAGGAAAGTCCCGGACCCCTCCATACTGAAGCTCGACTCGCCGGCTTAAACCGAGCTCTCCTCTGCGGACTGTGTTGTCTCCGGCTGCACCCGAAAGGGGGACGGGGGGCATGAGCCCTGAGGAGAGCCCGCTTTTGAGCCGGCTCGAGGAAAGTGACGGTCTGGAGGCGGAACGAAGCGACAGTGAGCTAGACGACCAGTCGTGCGTTTCGGCGCCAGGGTGAACTACACGTGCAGCCAGTTGGTACACACCTGGCTATTTATATGCTGCACATATGGCCGAAGCACCAGCACTTAACTCGCAGTAGCTATCGAGAAATTTCGACCCGCGTGGAGGGTCCAGCACGCCATTTTCTGATTCAAAACAGGGCAAAATGTAGAACCGAAACCCTACACACCAACTTTACACTAGATTATGTACATTACACAGAATTAGTTCAAATTAGATATTAGGTCAGGCAAGTTGATTAGTCAATCGTCTATAAAATTAATATAGACAACTTTAAACTGAGCTACATCCCCGGTACATTGCACTCAACTTCGTTTAGATATAGATAAGTGCGTTCACGTCGCACGATCCCGCTTTGACTATGACACACACGATGTGATCGAAGGTCGCTTTACTAAAGCCTTCGCAAGCAAAAACAGAAATTCAACACATAACATCGTCCAGAAATGCGCGTGCCCGGATTCGAACCAGGGATATCACCGCCACAAGGTGAGGTACTGACCACTATACTACACACGCCTGGAGAAGCAGGGTATCGATCCCTGTACCTCTCGCATGCTAAGCGAGCGCTCTACCATTTGAGCTACATCCCCGGTACATTGCACTCAACTTCGATTAGATATAGATAAGTGCGTTCACGTCGCACCATCCCGCTTTGACTATGACACACACGATGTGATCGAAGGTCGCTTTACTTAAGCTTTCCCAAGCAAAAACAGACAATACGACACATAACATCGTCCAGAAATGCGCGTGCCCGGATTCGAACCAGGGATATCACCGCCACAAGGTGAGGTACTGACCACTATACTACACACGCCTGGAGAAGCAGAGTATCGATCCCTGTACCTCTCGCATGCTAAGCGAGCGCTCTACCATTTGAGCTACATCCCCGGTACATTGCACTCAACTTCGTTTAGATATAGATAAGTGTGTTCACGTCGTACCATCCCGCTTTGACTATGACACACACGATGTGATCGAAGGTCGCTTTACTAAAGCCTTCGCAAGCAAAAACAGACAATTCGACACATAACATCGTCCAGAAATGCGCGTGCCCGGATTCGAACCAGGGATATCACCGCCACAAGGTGAGGTACTGACCACTATACTACACACGCCTGGAGAAGCAGGGTATCGATCCCTGTACCTCTCGCATGCTAAGCGAGCGCTCTACCATTTGAGCTACATCCCCGGTACATTGCACTCAACTTCGATTAGATATAGATAATGCGTTCACGTCGCACCATCCCGCTTTGACTATGACACACACGATGTGATCGAAGGTCGCTTTATTTAAGCCTTTGCAAGCAAAAACAGACAATACGACACATAACATCGTCCAGAAATGCGCGTGCCCGGATTCGAACCAGGGATATCACCGCCACAAGGTGAGGTACTGACCACTATACTACACACGCCTGGAGAAGCAGGGTATCGATCCCTGTACCTCTCGCATGCTAAGCGAGCGCTCTACCATTTGAGCTACATCCCCGATACATTGCACTCAACTTCGTTTAAATATAGATAAGTGCGTTCACGTCGCACCATCCCGCTTTGACTATGCCACACACGATGTGATCGAAGGTCGCTTTACTAAAGCCTTTGCAAGCAAAAACAGACAATTCGACACATAACATCGTCCAGAAATGCGCGTGCCCGGATTCGAACCAGGGATATCACCGCCACAAGGTGAGGTACTGACCACTATACTACACACGCCTGGAGAAGCAGGGTATCGATCCCTGTACCTCTCGCATGCTAAGCGAGCGCTCTACCATTTGAGCTACATCCCCGGTACATTGCACTCAACTTCGTTTAGATATAGATAAGTGTGTTCACGTCGCACCATCCCGCTTTGACTATGACACACACGATGTGATCGAAGGTCGCTTTACTAAAGCTTTTGCAAGCAAAAACAGACAATACGACACATAACATCGTCCAGAAATGCGCGTGCCCGGATTCGAACCAGGGATATCACCGCCACAAGGTGAGGTACTGACCACTATACTACACACGCCTGGAGAAGCAGGGTATCGATCCCTGTACCTCTCGCATGCTAAGCGAGCGCTCTACCATTTGAGCTACATCCCCGGTACATTGCACTCAACTTCGTTTAGATATAGATAAGTGTGTTCACGTCGCACCATCCCGCTTTGACTATGACACACACGATGTGATCGAAGGTCGCTTTACTAAAGCCTTTGCAAGCAAAAACAGACAATTCGACACATAACATCGTCCAGAAATGCGCGTGCCCGGATTCGAACCAGGGATATCACCGCCACAAGGTGAGGTACTGACCACTATACTACACACGCCTGGAGAAGCAGGGTATCGATCCCTGTACCTCTCGCATGCTAAGCGAGCGCTCTACCATTTGAGCTACATCCCCGGTACATTGCACTCAACTTCGTTTAGATATAGATAAGTGCGTTCACGTCGCACCATCCCGCTTTGACTATGACACACACGATGTGATCGAAGGTCGCTTTACTAAAGCCTTTGCAAGCAAAAACAGACAATACGACACATAACATCGTCCAGAAATGCGCGTGCCCGGATTCGAACCAGGGATATCACCGCCACAAGGTGAGGTACTGACCACTATACTACACACGCCTGGAGAAGCAGGGTATCGATCCCTGTACCTCTCGCATGCTAAGCGAGCGCTCTACCATTTGAGCTACATCCCCGGTACATTGCACTCAACTTCGTTTAGATATAGATAAGTGCGTTCACGTCGCACCATCCCGCTTTGACTATGACACACACGATGTGATCGAAGGTCGCTTTACTAAAGCCTTTGCAAGCAAAAACAGACAATTCGACACATAACATCGTCCAGAAATGCGCGTGCCCGGATTCGAACCAGGGATATCACCGCCACAAGGTGAGGTACTGACCACTATACTACACACGCCTGGAGAAGCAGGGTATCGATCCCTGTACCTCTCGCATGCTAAGCGAGCGCTCTACCATTTGAGCTACATCCCCGGTACATTGCACTCAACTTCGTTTAGATATAGATAAGTGCGTTCACGTCGCACCATCCCGCTTTGACTATGACACACACGATGTGATCGAAGGTCGCTTTACTAAAGCCTTTGCAAGCAAAAACAGACAATTCGACACATAACATCGTCCAGAAATGCGCGTGCCCGGATTCGAACCAGGGATATCACCGCCACAAGGTGAGGTACTGACCACTATACTACACACGCCTGGAGAAGCAGGGTATCGATCCCTGTACCTCTCGCATGCTAAGCGAGCGCTCTACCATTTGAGCTACATCCCCGGTACATTGCACTCAACTTCGTTTAGATATAGATAAGTGCGTTCACGTCGCACCATCCCGCTTTGACTATGACACACACGATGTGATCGAAGGTCGCTTTACTAAAGCCTTTGCAAGCAAAAACAGACAATACGACACATAACATCGTCCAGAAATGCGCGTGCCCGGATTCGAACCAGGGATATCACCGCCACAAGGTGAGGTACTGACCACTATACTACACACGCCTGGAGAAGCAGGGTATCGATCCCTGTACCTCTCGCATGCTAAGCGAGCGCTCTACCATTTGAGCTACATCCCCGGTACATTGCACTCAACTTCGTTTAGATATAGATAAGTGCGTTCACGTCGCACCATCCCGCTTTGACTATGACACACACGATGTGATCGAAGGTCGCTTTACTAAAGCCTTTGCAAGCAAAAACAGACAATTCGACACATAACATCGTCCAGAAATGCGCGTGCCCGGATTCGAACCAGGGATATCACCGCCACAAGGTGAGGTACTGACCACTATACTACACACGCCTGGAGAAGCAGGGTATCGATCCCTGTACCTCTCGCATGCTAAGCGAGCGCTCTACCATTTGAGCTACATCCCCGGTACATTGCACTCAACTTCGTTTAGATATAGATAAGTGCGTTCACGTCGCACCATCCCGCTTTGACTATGACACACACGATGTGATCGAAGGTCGCTTTACTAAAGCCTTTGCAAGCAAAAACAGACAATTCGACACATAACATCGTCCAGAAATGCGCGTGCCCGGATTCGAACCAGGGATATCACCGCCACAAGGTGAGGTACTGACCACTATACTACACACGCCTGGAGAAGCAGGGTATCGATCCCTGTACCTCTCGCATGCTAAGCGAGCGCTCTACCATTTGAGCTACATCCCCGGTACATTGCACTCAACTTCGTTTAGATATAGATAAGTGCGTTCACGTCGCACCATCCCGCTTTGACTATGACACACACGATGTGATCGAAGGTCGCTTTACTAAAGCCTTTGCAAGCAAAAACAGACAATTCGACACATAACATCGTCCAGAAATGCGCGTGCCCGGATTCGAACCAGGGATATCACCGCCACAAGGTGAGGTACTGACCACTATACTACACACGCCTGGAGAAGCAGGGTATCGATCCCTGTACCTCTCGCATGCTAAGCGAGCGCTCTACCATTTGAGCTACATCCCCGGTACATTGCACTCAACTTCGTTTAGATATAGATAAGTGCGTTCACGTCGCACCATCCCGCTTTGACTATGACACACACGATGTGATCGAAGGTCGCTTTACTAAAGCCTTTGCAAGCAAAAACAGACAATTCGACACATAACATCGTCCAGAAATGCGCGTGCCCGGATTCGAACCAGGGATATCACCGCCACAAGGTGAGGTACTGACCACTATACTACACACGCCTGGAGAAGCAGGGTATCGATCCCTGTACCTCTCGCATGCTAAGCGAGCGCTCTACCATTTGAGCTACATCCCCGGTACATTGCACTCAACTTCGTTTAGATATAGATAAGTGCGTTCACGTCGCACCATCCCGCTTTGACTATGACACACACGATGTGATCGAAGGTCGCTTTACTAAAGCCTTTGCAAGCAAAAACAGACAATTCGACACATAACATCGTCCAGAAATGCGCGTGCCCGGATTCGAACCAGGGATATCACCGCCACAAGGTGAGGTACTGACCACTATACTACACACGCCTGGAGAAGCAGGGTATCGATCCCTGTACCTCTCGCATGCTAAGCGAGCGCTCTACCATTTGAGCTACATCCCCGGTACATTGCACTCAACTTCGTTTAGATATAGATAAGTGCGTTCACGTCGCACCATCCCGCTTTGACTATGACACACACGATGTGATCGAAGGTCGCTTTACTAAAGCCTTTGCAAGCAAAAACAGACAATACGACACATAACATCGTCCAGAAATGCGCGTGCCCGGATTCGAACCAGGGATATCACCGCCACAAGGTGAGGTACTGACCACTATACTACACACGCCTGGAGAAGCAGGGTATCGATCCCTGTACCTCTCGCATGCTAAGCGAGCGCTCTACCATTTGAGCTACATCCCCGGTACATTGCACTCAACTTCGTTTAGATATAGATAAGTGCGTTCACGTCGCACCATCCCGCTTTGACTATGACACACACGATGTGATCGAAGGTCGCTTTACTAAAGCCTTTGCAAGCAAAAACAGACAATACGACACATAACATCGTCCAGAAATGCGCGTGCCCGGATTCGAACCAGGGATATCACCGCCACAAGGTGAGGTACTGACCACTATACTACACACGCCTGGAGAAGCAGGGTATCGATCCCTGTACCTCTCGCATGCTAAGCGAGCGCTCTACCATTTGAGCTACATCCCCGGTACATTGCACTCAACTTCGTTTAGATATAGATAAGTGCGTTCACGTCGCACCATCCCGCTTTGACTATGACACACACGATGTGATCGAAGGTCGCTTTACTAAAGCCTTTGCAAGCAAAAACAGACAATACGACACATAACATCGTCCAGAAATGCGCGTGCCCGGATTCGAACCAGGGATATCACCGCCACAAGGTGAGGTACTGACCACTATACTACACACGCCTGGAGAAGCAGGGTATCGATCCCTGTACCTCTCGCATGCTAAGCGAGCGCTCTACCATTTGAGCTACATCCCCGGTACATTGCACTCAACTTCGTTTAGATATAGATAAGTGCGTTCACGTCGCACCATCCCGCTTTGACTATGACACACACGATGTGATCGAAGGTCGCTTTACTAAAGCCTTTGCAAGCAAAAACAGACAATACGACACATAACATCGTCCAGAAATGCGCGTGCCCGGATTCGAACCAGGGATATCACCGCCACAAGGTGAGGTACTGACCACTATACTACACACGCCTGGAGAAGCAGGGTATCGATCCCTGTACCTCTCGCATGCTAAGCGAGCGCTCTACCATTTGAGCTACATCCCCGGTACATTGCACTCAACTTCGTTTAGATATAGATAAGTGCGTTCACGTCGCACCATCCCGCTTTGACTATGACACACACGATGTGATCGAAGGTCGCTTTACTAAAGCCTTTGCAAGCAAAAACAGACAATACGACACATAACATCGTCCAGAAATGCGCGTGCCCGGATTCGAACCAGGGATATCACCGCCACAAGGTGAGGTACTGACCACTATACTACACACGCCTGGAGAAGCAGGGTATCGATCCCTGTACCTCTCGCATGCTAAGCGAGCGCTCTACCATTTGAGCTACATCCCCGGTACATTGCACTCAACTTCGTTTAGATATAGATAAGTGCGTTCACGTCGCACCATCCCGCTTTGACTATGACACACACGATGTGATCGAAGGTCGCTTTACTAAAGCCTTTGCAAGCAAAAACAGACAATACGACACATAACATCGTCCAGAAATGCGCGTGCCCGGATTCGAACCAGGGATATCACCGCCACAAGGTGAGGTACTGACCACTATACTACACACGCCTGGAGAAGCAGGGTATCGATCCCTGTACCTCTCGCATGCTAAGCGAGCGCTCTACCATTTGAGCTACATCCCCGGTACATTGCACTCAACTTCGTTTAGATATAGATAAGTGCGTTCACGTCGCACCATCCCGCTTTGACTATGACACACACGATGTGATCGAAGGTCGCTTTACTAAAGCCTTTGCAAGCAAAAACAGACAATACGACACATAACATCGTCCAGAAATGCGCGTGCCCGGATTCGAACCAGGGATATCACCGCCACAAGGTGAGGTACTGACCACTATACTACACACGCCTGGAGAAGCAGGGTATCGATCCCTGTACCTCTCGCATGCTAAGCGAGCGCTCTACCATTTGAGCTACATCCCCGGTACATTGCACTCAACTTCGTTTAGATATAGATAAGTGCGTTCACGTCGCACCATCCCGCTTTGACTATGACACACACGATGTGATCGAAGGTCGCTTTACTAAAGCCTTTGCAAGCAAAAACAGACAATTCGACACATAACATCGTCCAGAAATGCGCGTGCCCGGATTCGAACCAGGGATATCACCGCCACAAGGTGAGGTACTGACCACTATACTACACACGCCTGGAGAAGCAGGGTATCGATCCCTGTACCTCTCGCATGCTAAGCGAGCGCTCTACCATTTGAGCTACATCCCCGGTACATTGCACTCAACTTCGTTTAGATATAGATAAGTGCGTTCACGTCGCACCATCCCGCTTTGACTATGACACACACGATGTGATCGAAGGTCGCTTTACTAAAGCCTTTGCAAGCAAAAACAGACAATCGACACATAACATCGTCCAGAAATGCGCGTGCCCGGATTCGAACCAGGGATATCACCGCCACAAGGTGAGGTACTGACCACTATACTACACACGCCTGGAGAAGCAGGGTATCGATCCCTGTACCTCTCGCATGCTAAGCGAGCGCTCTACCATTTGAGCTACATCCCCGGTACATTGCACTCAACTTCGTTTAGATATAGATAAGTGCGTTCACGTCGCACCATCCCGCTTTGACTATGACACACACGATGTGATCGAAGGTCGCTTTACTAAAGCCTTTGCAAGCAAAAACAGACAATCGACACATAACATCGTCCAGAAATGCGCGTGCCCGGATTCGAACCAGGGATATCACCGCCACAAGGTGAGGTACTGACCACTATACTACACACGCCTGGAGAAGCAGGGTATCGATCCCTGTACCTCTCGCATGCTAAGCGAGCGCTCTACCATTTGAGCTACATCCCCGGTACATTGCACTCAACTTCGTTTAGATATAGATAAGTGCGTTCACGTCGCACCATCCCGCTTTGACTATGACACACACGATGTGATCGAAGGTCGCTTTACTAAAGCCTTTGCAAGCAAAAACAGACAATTCGACACATAACATCGTCCAGAAATGCGCGTGCCCGGATTCGAACCAGGGATATCACCGCCACAAGGTGAGGTACTGACCACTATACTACACACGCCTGGAGAAGCAGGGTATCGATCCCTGTACCTCTCGCATGCTAAGCGAGCGCTCTACCATTTGAGCTACATCCCCGGTACATTGCACTCAACTTCGTTTAGATATAGATAAGTGCGTTCACGTCGCACCATCCCGCTTTGACTATGACACACACGATGTGATCGAAGGTCGCTTTACTAAAGCCTTTGCAAGCAAAAACAGACAATACGACACATAACATCGTCCAGAAATGCGCGTGCCCGGATTCGAACCAGGGATATCACCGCCACAAGGTGAGGTACTGACCACTATACTACACACGCCTGGAGAAGCAGGGTATCGATCCCTGTACCTCTCGCATGCTAAGCGAGCGCTCTACCATTTGAGCTACATCCCCGGTACATTGCACTCAACTTCGTTTAGATATAGATAAGTGCGTTCACGTCGCACCATCCCGCTTTGACTATGACACACACGATGTGATCGAAGGTCGCTTTACTAAAGCCTTTGCAAGCAAAAACAGACAATACGACACATAACATCGTCCAGAAATGCGCGTGCCCGGATTCGAACCAGGGATATCACCGCCACAAGGTGAGGTACTGACCACTATACTACACACGCCTGGAGAAGCAGGGTATCGATCCCTGTACCTCTCGCATGCTAAGCGAGCGCTCTACCATTTGAGCTACATCCCCGGTACATTGCACTCAACTTCGTTTAGATATAGATAAGTGCGTTCACGTCGCACCATCCCGCTTTGACTATGACACACACGATGTGATCGAAGGTCGCTTTACTAAAGCCTTTGCAAGCAAAAACAGACAATCGACACATAACATCGTCCAGAAATGCGCGTGCCCGGATTCGAACCAGGGATATCACCGCCACAAGGTGAGGTACTGACCACTATACTACACACGCCTGGAGAAGCAGGGTATCGATCCCTGTACCTCTCGCATGCTAAGCGAGCGCTCTACCATTTGAGCTACATCCCCGGTACATTGCACTCAACTTCGTTTAGATATAGATAAGTGCGTTCACGTCGCACCATCCCGCTTTGACTATGACACACACGATGTGATCGAAGGTCGCTTTACTAAAGCCTTTGCAAGCAAAAACAGACATACGACACATAACATCGTCCAGAAATGCGCGTGCCCGGATTCGAACCAGGGATATCACCGCCACAAGGTGAGGTACTGACCACTATACTACACACGCCTGGAGAAGCAGGGTATCGATCCCTGTACCTCTCGCATGCTAAGCGAGCGCTCTACCATTTGAGCTACATCCCCGGTACATTGCACTCAACTTCGTTTAGATATAGATAAGTGCGTTCACGTCGCACCATCCCGCTTTGACTATGACACACACGATGTGATCGAAGGTCGCTTTACTAAAGCCTTTGCAAGCAAAAACAGACAATACGACACATAACATCGTCCAGAAATGCGCGTGCCCGGATTCGAACCAGGGATATCACCGCCACAAGGTGAGGTACTGACCACTATACTACACACGCCTGGAGAAGCAGGGTATCGATCCCTGTACCTCTCGCATGCTAAGCGAGCGCTCTACCATTTGAGCTACATCCCCGGTACATTGCACTCAACTTCGTTTAGATATAGATAAGTGCGTTCACGTCGCACCATCCCGCTTTGACTATGACACACACGATGTGATCGAAGGTCGCTTTACTAAAGCCTTTGCAAGCAAAAACAGACAATCGACACATAACATCGTCCAGAAATGCGCGTGCCCGGATTCGAACCAGGGATATCACCGCCACAAGGTGAGGTACTGACCACTATACTACACACGCCTGGAGAAGCAGGGTATCGATCCCTGTACCTCTCGCATGCTAAGCGAGCGCTCTACCATTTGAGCTACATCCCCGGTACATTGCACTCAACTTCGTTTAGATATAGATAAGTGCGTTCACGTCGCACCATCCCGCTTTGACTATGACACACACGATGTGATCGAAGGTCGCTTTACTAAAGCCTTTGCAAGCAAAAACAGACAATACGACACATAACATCGTCCAGAAATGCGCGTGCCCGGATTCGAACCAGGGATATCACCGCCACAAGGTGAGGTACTGACCACTATACTACACACGCCTGGAGAAGCAGGGTATCGATCCCTGTACCTCTCGCATGCTAAGCGAGCGCTCTACCATTTGAGCTACATCCCCGGTACATTGCACTCAACTTCGTTTAGATATAGATAAGTGCGTTCACGTCGCACCATCCCGCTTTGACTATGACACACACGATGTGATCGAAGGTCGCTTTACTAAAGCCTTTCAAGCAAAAACAGACAATACGACACATAACATCGTCCAGAAATGCGCGTGCCCGGATTCGAACCAGGGATATCACCGCCACAAGGTGAGGTACTGACCACTATACTACACACGCCTGGAGAAGCAGGGTATCGATCCCTGTACCTCTCGCATGCTAAGCGAGCGCTCTACCATTTGAGCTACATCCCCGGTACATTGCACTCAACTTCGTTTAGATATAGATAAGTGCGTTCACGTCGCACCATCCCGCTTTGACTATGACACACACGATGTGATCGAAGGTCGCTTTACTAAAGCCTTTGCAAGCAAAAACAGACAATTCGACACATAACATCGTCCAGAAATGCGCGTGCCCGGATTCGAACCAGGGATATCACCGCCACAAGGTGAGGTACTGACCACTATACTACACACGCCTGGAGAAGCAGGGTATCGATCCCTGTACCTCTCGCATGCTAAGCGAGCGCTCTACCATTTGAGCTACATCCCCGGTACATTGCACTCAACTTCGTTTAGATATAGATAAGTGCGTTCACGTCGCACCATCCCGCTTTGACTATGACACACACGATGTGATCGAAGGTCGCTTTACTAAAGCCTTTGCAAGCAAAAACAGACAATTCGACACATAACATCGTCCAGAAATGCGCGTGCCCGGATTCGAACCAGGGATATCACCGCCACAAGGTGAGGTACTGACCACTATACTACACACGCCTGGAGAAGCAGGGTATCGATCCCTGTACCTCTCGCATGCTAAGCGAGCGCTCTACCATTTGAGCTACATCCCCGGTACATTGCACTCAACTTCGTTTAGATATAGATAAGTGCGTTCACGTCGCACCATCCCGCTTTGACTATGACACACACGATGTGATCGAAGGTCGCTTTACTAAGCCTTTGCAAGCAAAAACAGACAATACGACACATAACATCGTCCAGAAATGCGCGTGCCCGGATTCGAACCAGGGATATCACCGCCACAAGGTGAGGTACTGACCACTATACTACACACGCCTGGAGAAGCAGGGTATCGATCCCTGTACCTCTCGCATGCTAAGCGAGCGCTCTACCATTTGAGCTACATCCCCGGTACATTGCACTCAACTTCGTTTAGATATAGATAAGTGCGTTCACGTCGCACCATCCCGCTTTGACTATGACACACACGATGTGATCGAAGGTCGCTTTACTAAAGCCTTTGCAAGCAAAAACAGACAATACGACACATAACATCGTCCAGAAATGCGCGTGCCCGGATTCGAACCAGGGATATCACCGCCACAAGGTGAGGTACTGACCACTATACTACACACGCCTGGAGAAGCAGGGTATCGATCCCTGTACCTCTCGCATGCTAAGCGAGCGCTCTACCATTTGAGCTACATCCCCGGTACATTGCACTCAACTTCGTTTAGATATAGATAAGTGCGTTCACGTCGCACCATCCCGCTTTGACTATGACACACACGATGTGATCGAAGGTCGCTTTACTAAAGCCTTTGCAAGCAAAAACAGACAATACGACACATAACATCGTCCAGAAATGCGCGTGCCCGGATTCGAACCAGGGATATCACCGCCACAAGGTGAGGTACTGACCACTATACTACACACGCCTGGAGAAGCAGGGTATCGATCCCTGTACCTCTCGCATGCTAAGCGAGCGCTCTACCATTTGAGCTACATCCCGGTACATTGCACTCAACTTCGTTTAGATATAGATAAGTGCGTTCACGTCGCACCATCCCGCTTTGACTATGACACACACGATGTGATCGAAGGTCGCTTTACTAAAGCCTTTCAAGCAAAAACAGACAATTCGACACATAACATCGTCCAGAAATGCGCGTGCCCGGATTCGAACCAGGGATATCACCGCCACAAGGTGAGGTACTGACCACTATACTACACACGCCTGGAGAAGCAGGGTATCGATCCCTGTACCTCTCGCATGCTAAGCGAGCGCTCTACCATTTGAGCTACATCCCCGGTACATTGCACTCAACTTCGTTTAGATATAGATAAGTGCGTTCACGTCGCACCATCCCGCTTTGACTATGACACACACGATGTGATCGAAGGTCGCTTTACTAAAGCCTTTGCAAGCAAAAACAGACAATTCGACACATAACATCGTCCAGAAATGCGCGTGCCCGGATTCGAACCAGGGATATCACCGCCACAAGGTGAGGTACTGACCACTATACTACACACGCCTGGAGAAGCAGGGTATCGATCCCTGTACCTCTCGCATGCTAAGCGAGCGCTCTACCATTTGAGCTACATCCCGGTACATTGCACTCAACTTCGTTTAGATATAGATAAGTGCGTTCACGTCGCACCATCCCGCTTTGACTATGACACACACGATGTGATCGAAGGTCGCTTTACTAAAGCCTTTCAAGCAAAAACAGACAATACGACACATAACATCGTCCAGAAATGCGCGTGCCCGGATTCGAACCAGGGATATCACCGCCACAAGGTGAGGTACTGACCACTATACTACACACGCCTGGAGAAGCAGGGTATCGATCCCTGTACCTCTCGCATGCTAAGCGAGCGCTCTACCATTTGAGCTACATCCCCGGTACATTGCACTCAACTTCGTTTAGATATAGATAAGTGCGTTCACGTCGCACCATCCCGCTTTGACTATGACACACACGATGTGATCGAAGGTCGCTTTACTAAAGCCTTTGCAAGCAAAAACAGACAATACGACACATAACATCGTCCAGAAATGCGCGTGCCCGGATTCGAACCAGGGATATCACCGCCACAAGGTGAGGTACTGACCACTATACTACACACGCCTGGAGAAGCAGGGTATCGATCCCTGTACCTCTCGCATGCTAAGCGAGCGCTCTACCATTTGAGCTACATCCCCGGTACATTGCACTCAACTTCGTTTAGATATAGATAAGTGCGTTCACGTCGCACCATCCCGCTTTGACTATGACACACACGATGTGATCGAAGGTCGCTTTACTAAAGCCTTTGCAAGCAAAAACAGACAATACGACACATAACATCGTCCAGAAATGCGCGTGCCCGGATTCGAACCAGGGATATCACCGCCACAAGGTGAGGTACTGACCACTATACTACACACGCCTGGAGAAGCAGGGTATCGATCCCTGTACCTCTCGCATGCTAAGCGAGCGCTCTACCATTTGAGCTACATCCCCGGTACATTGCACTCAACTTCGTTTAGATATAGATAAGTGCGTTCACGTCGCACCATCCCGCTTTGACTATGACACACACGATGTGATCGAAGGTCGCTTTACTAAAGCCTTTGCAAGCAAAAACAGACAATTCGACACATAACATCGTCCAGAAATGCGCGTGCCCGGATTCGAACCAGGGATATCACCGCCACAAGGTGAGGTACTGACCACTATACTACACACGCCTGGAGAAGCAGGGTATCGATCCCTGTACCTCTCGCATGCTAAGCGAGCGCTCTACCATTTGAGCTACATCCCCGGTACATTGCACTCAACTTCGTTTAGATATAGATAAGTGCGTTCACGTCGCACCATCCCGCTTTGACTATGACACACACGATGTGATCGAAGGTCGCTTTACTAAAGCCTTTGCAAGCAAAAACAGACAATACGACACATAACATCGTCCAGAAATGCGCGTGCCCGGATTCGAACCAGGGATATCACCGCCACAAGGTGAGGTACTGACCACTATACTACACACGCCTGGAGAAGCAGGGTATCGATCCCTGTACCTCTCGCATGCTAAGCGAGCGCTCTACCATTTGAGCTACATCCCCGGTACATTGCACTCAACTTCGTTTAGATATAGATAAGTGCGTTCACGTCGCACCATCCCGCTTTGACTATGACACACACGATGTGATCGAAGGTCGCTTTACTAAAGCCTTTGCAAGCAAAAACAGACAATTCGACACATAACATCGTCCAGAAATGCGCGTGCCCGGATTCGAACCAGGGATATCACCGCCACAAGGTGAGGTACTGACCACTATACTACACACGCCTGGAGAAGCAGGGTATCGATCCCTGTACCTCTCGCATGCTAAGCGAGCGCTCTACCATTTGAGCTACATCCCCGGTACATTGCACTCAACTTCGTTTAGATATAGATAAGTGCGTTCACGTCGCACCATCCCGCTTTGACTATGACACACACGATGTGATCGAAGGTCGCTTTACTAAAGCCTTTCAAGCAAAAACAGACAATACGACACATAACATCGTCCAGAAATGCGCGTGCCCGGATTCGAACCAGGGATATCACCGCCACAAGGTGAGGTACTGACCACTATACTACACACGCCTGGAGAAGCAGGGTATCGATCCCTGTACCTCTCGCATGCTAAGCGAGCGCTCTACCATTTGAGCTACATCCCCGGTACATTGCACTCAACTTCGTTTAGATATAGATAAGTGCGTTCACGTCGCACCATCCCGCTTTGACTATGACACACACGATGTGATCGAAGGTCGCTTTACTAAAGCCTTTCAAGCAAAAACAGACAATACGACACATAACATCGTCCAGAAATGCGCGTGCCCGGATTCGAACCAGGGATATCACCGCCACAAGGTGAGGTACTGACCACTATACTACACACGCCTGGAGAAGCAGGGTATCGATCCCTGTACCTCTCGCATGCTAAGCGAGCGCTCTACCATTTGAGCTACATCCCCGGTACATTGCACTCAACTTCGTTTAGATATAGATAAGTGCGTTCACGTCGCACCATCCCGCTTTGACTATGACACACACGATGTGATCGAAGGTCGCTTTACTAAAGCCTTTGCAAGCAAAAACAGACAATTCGACACATAACATCGTCCAGAAATGCGCGTGCCCGGATTCGAACCAGGGATATCACCGCCACAAGGTGAGGTACTGACCACTATACTACACACGCCTGGAGAAGCAGGGTATCGATCCCTGTACCTCTCGCATGCTAAGCGAGCGCTCTACCATTTGAGCTACATCCCCGGTACATTGCACTCAACTTCGTTTAGATATAGATAAGTGCGTTCACGTCGCACCATCCCGCTTTGACTATGACACACACGATGTGATCGAAGGTCGCTTTACTAAAGCCTTTGCAAGCAAAAACAGACAATACGACACATAACATCGTCCAGAAATGCGCGTGCCCGGATTCGAACCAGGGATATCACCGCCACAAGGTGAGGTACTGACCACTATACTACACACGCCTGGAGAAGCAGGGTATCGATCCCTGTACCTCTCGCATGCTAAGCGAGCGCTCTACCATTTGAGCTACATCCCCGGTACATTGCACTCAACTTCGTTTAGATATAGATAAGTGCGTTCACGTCGCACCATCCCGCTTTGACTATGACACACACGATGTGATCGAAGGTCGCTTTACTAAAGCCTTTGCAAGCAAAAACAGACAATTCGACACATAACATCGTCCAGAAATGCGCGTGCCCGGATTCGAACCAGGGATATCACCGCCACAAGGTGAGGTACTGACCACTATACTACACACGCCTGGAGAAGCAGGGTATCGATCCCTGTACCTCTCGCATGCTAAGCGAGCGCTCTACCATTTGAGCTACATCCCCGGTACATTGCACTCAACTTCGTTTAGATATAGATAAGTGCGTTCACGTCGCACCATCCCGCTTTGACTATGACACACACGATGTGATCGAAGGTCGCTTTACTAAAGCCTTTGCAAGCAAAAACAGACAATTCGACACATAACATCGTCCAGAAATGCGCGTGCCCGGATTCGAACCAGGGATATCACCGCCACAAGGTGAGGTACTGACCACTATACTACACACGCCTGGAGAAGCAGGGTATCGATCCCTGTACCTCTCGCATGCTAAGCGAGCGCTCTACCATTTGAGCTACATCCCCGGTACATTGCACTCAACTTCGTTTAGATATAGATAAGTGCGTTCACGTCGCACCATCCCGCTTTGACTATGACACACACGATGTGATCGAAGGTCGCTTTACTAAGCCTTTGCAAGCAAAAACAGACAATACGACACATAACATCGTCCAGAAATGCGCGTGCCCGGATTCGAACCAGGGATATCACCGCCACAAGGTGAGGTACTGACCACTATACTACACACGCCTGGAGAAGCAGGGTATCGATCCCTGTACCTCTCGCATGCTAAGCGAGCGCTCTACCATTTGAGCTACATCCCCGGTACATTGCACTCAACTTCGTTTAGATATAGATAAGTGCGTTCACGTCGCACCATCCCGCTTTGACTATGACACACACGATGTGATCGAAGGTCGCTTTACTAAAGCCTTTGCAAGCAAAAACAGACAATTCGACACATAACATCGTCCAGAAATGCGCGTGCCCGGATTCGAACCAGGGATATCACCGCCACAAGGTGAGGTACTGACCACTATACTACACACGCCTGGAGAAGCAGGGTATCGATCCCTGTACCTCTCGCATGCTAAGCGAGCGCTCTACCATTTGAGCTACATCCCCGGTACATTGCACTCAACTTCGTTTAGATATAGATAAGTGCGTTCACGTCGCACCATCCCGCTTTGACTATGACACACACGATGTGATCGAAGGTCGCTTTACTAAAGCCTTTGCAAGCAAAAACAGACAATTCGACACATAACATCGTCCAGAAATGCGCGTGCCCGGATTCGAACCAGGGATATCACCGCCACAAGGTGAGGTACTGACCACTATACTACACACGCCTGGAGAAGCAGGGTATCGATCCCTGTACCTCTCGCATGCTAAGCGAGCGCTCTACCATTTGAGCTACATCCCCGGTACATTGCACTCAACTTCGTTTAGATATAGATAAGTGCGTTCACGTCGCACCATCCCGCTTTGACTATGACACACACGATGTGATCGAAGGTCGCTTTACTAAAGCCTTCGCAAGCAAAAACAAAAATTCGACACATAACATCGTCCAGAAATGCGCGTGCCCGGATTCGAACCAGGGATATCACCGCCACAAGGTGAGGTACTGACCACTATACTACACACGCCTGGAGAAGCAGGGTATCGATCCCTGTACCTCTCGCATGCTAAGCGAGCGCTCTACCATTTGAGCTACATCCCCGGTACATTGCACTCAACTTCGTTTAGATATAGATAAGTGCGTTCACGTCGCACCATCCCGCTTTGACTATGACACACACGATGTGATCGAAGGTCGCTTTACTAAAGCCTTCGCAAGCAAAAACAGAAATTCGACACATAACATCGTCCAGAAATGCGCGTGCCCGGATTCGAACCAGGGATATCACCGCCACAAGGTGAGGTACTGACCACTATACTACACACGCCTGGAGAAGCAGGGTATCGATCCCTGTACCTCTCGCATGCTAAGCGAGCGCTCTACCATTTGAGCTACATCCCCGGTACATTGCACTCAACTTCGTTTAGATATAGATAAGTGCGTTCACGTCGCACCATCCCGCTTTGACTATGACACACACGATGTGATCGAAGGTCGCTTTACTAAAGCCTTTCAAGCAAAAACAGACAATACGACACATAACATCGTCCAGAAATGCGCGTGCCCGGATTCGAACCAGGGATATCACCGCCACAAGGTGAGGTACTGACCACTATACTACACACGCCTGGAGAAGCAGGGTATCGATCCCTGTACCTCTCGCATGCTAAGCGAGCGCTCTACCATTTGAGCTACATCCCCGGTACATTGCACTCAACTTCGTTTAGATATAGATAAGTGCGTTCACGTCGCACCATCCCGCTTTGACTATGACACACACGATGTGATCGAAGGTCGCTTTACTAAAGCCTTTGCAAGCAAAAACAGACAATACGACACATAACATCGTCCAGAAATGCGCGTGCCCGGATTCGAACCAGGGATATCACCGCCACAAGGTGAGGTACTGACCACTATACTACACACGCCTGGAGAAGCAGGGTATCGATCCCTGTACCTCTCGCATGCTAAGCGAGCGCTCTACCATTTGAGCTACATCCCCGGTACATTGCACTCAACTTCGTTTAGATATAGATAAGTGCGTTCACGTCGCACCATCCCGCTTTGACTATGACACACACGATGTGATCGAAGGTCGCTTTACTAAAGCCTTTGCAAGCAAAAACAGACAATACGACACATAACATCGTCCAGAAATGCGCGTGCCCGGATTCGAACCAGGGATATCACCGCCACAAGGTGAGGTACTGACCACTATACTACACACGCCTGGAGAAGCAGGGTATCGATCCCTGTACCTCTCGCATGCTAAGCGAGCGCTCTACCATTTGAGCTACATCCCCGGTACATTGCACTCAACTTCGTTTAGATATAGATAAGTGCGTTCACGTCGCACCATCCCGCTTTGACTATGACACACACGATGTGATCGAAGGTCGCTTTACTAAAGCCTTTGCAAGCAAAAACAGACAATTCGACACATAACATCGTCCAGAAATGCGCGTGCCCGGATTCGAACCAGGGATATCACCGCCACAAGGTGAGGTACTGACCACTATACTACACACGCCTGGAGAAGCAGGGTATCGATCCCTGTACCTCTCGCATGCTAAGCGAGCGCTCTACCATTTGAGCTACATCCCCGGTACATTGCACTCAACTTCGTTTAGATATAGATAAGTGCGTTCACGTCGCACCATCCCGCTTTGACTATGACACACACGATGTGATCGAAGGTCGCTTTACTAAAGCCTTTCAAGCAAAAACAGACAATACGACACATAACATCGTCCAGAAATGCGCGTGCCCGGATTCGAACCAGGGATATCACCGCCACAAGGTGAGGTACTGACCACTATACTACACACGCCTGGAGAAGCAGGGTATCGATCCCTGTACCTCTCGCATGCTAAGCGAGCGCTCTACCATTTGAGCTACATCCCCGGTACATTGCACTCAACTTCGTTTAGATATAGATAAGTGCGTTCACGTCGCACCATCCCGCTTTGACTATGACACACACGATGTGATCGAAGGTCGCTTTACTAAAGCCTTTGCAAGCAAAAACAGACAATACGACACATAACATCGTCCAGAAATGCGCGTGCCCGGATTCGAACCAGGGATATCACCGCCACAAGGTGAGGTACTGACCACTATACTACACACGCCTGGAGAAGCAGGGTATCGATCCCTGTACCTCTCGCATGCTAAGCGAGCGCTCTACCATTTGAGCTACATCCCCGGTACATTGCACTCAACTTCGTTAGATATAGATAAGTGCGTTCACGTCGCACCATCCCGCTTTGACTATGACACACACGATGTGATCGAAGGTCGCTTTACTAAAGCCTTTGCAAGCAAAAACAGACAATTCGACACATAACATCGTCCAGAAATGCGCGTGCCCGGATTCGAACCAGGGATATCACCGCCACAAGGTGAGGTACTGACCACTATACTACACACGCCTGGAGAAGCAGGGTATCGATCCCTGTACCTCTCGCATGCTAAGCGAGCGCTCTACCATTTGAGCTACATCCCCGGTACATTGCACTCAACTTCGTTTAGATATAGATAAGTGCGTTCCGTCACGCACCATCCCGCTTTGACTATGACACACACGATGTGATCGAAGGTCGCTTTACTAAAGCCTTTGCAAGCAAAAACAGACAATTCGACACATAACATCGTCCAGAAATGCGCGTGCCCGGATTCGAACCAGGGATATCACCGCCACAAGGTGAGGTACTGACCACTATACTACACACGCCTGGAGAAGCAGGGTATCGATCCCTGTACCTCTCGCATGCTAAGCGAGCGCTCTACCATTTGAGCTACATCCCCGGTACATTGCACTCAACTTCGTTTAGATATAGATAAGTGCGTTCACGTCGCACCATCCCGCTTTGACTATGACACACACGATGTGATCGAAGGTCGCTTTACTAAAGCCTTTGCAAGCAAAAACAGACAATACGACACATAACATCGTCCAGAAATGCGCGTGCCCGGATTCGAACCAGGGATATCACCGCCACAAGGTGAGGTACTGACCACTATACTACACACGCCTGGAGAAGCAGGGTATCGATCCCTGTACCTCTCGCATGCTAAGCGAGCGCTCTACCATTTGAGCTACATCCCCGGTACATTGCACTCAACTTCGTTTAGATATAGATAAGTGCGTTCACGTCGCACCATCCCGCTTTGACTATGACACACACGATGTGATCGAAGGTCGCTTTACTAAAGCCTTTCAAGCAAAAACAGACAATACGACACATAACATCGTCCAGAAATGCGCGTGCCCGGATTCGAACCAGGGATATCACCGCCACAAGGTGAGGTACTGACCACTATACTACACACGCCTGGAGAAGCAGGGTATCGATCCCTGTACCTCTCGCATGCTAAGCGAGCGCTCTACCATTTGAGCTACATCCCCGGTACATTGCACTCAACTTCGTTTAGATATAGATAAGTGCGTTCACGTCGCACCATCCCGCTTTGACTATGACACACACGATGTGATCGAAGGTCGCTTTACTAAAGCCTTTGCAAGCAAAAACAGACAATACGACACATAACATCGTCCAGAAATGCGCGTGCCCGGATTCGAACCAGGGATATCACCGCCACAAGGTGAGGTACTGACCACTATACTACACACGCCTGGAGAAGCAGGGTATCGATCCCTGTACCTCTCGCATGCTAAGCGAGCGCTCTACCATTTGAGCTACATCCCCGGTACATTGCACTCAACTTCGTTTAGATATAGATAAGTGCGTTCACGTCGCACCATCCCGCTTTGACTATGACACACACGATGTGATCGAAGGTCGCTTTACTAAAGCCTTTGCAAGCAAAAACAGACAATTCGACACATAACATCGTCCAGAAATGCGCGTGCCCGGATTCGAACCAGGGATATCACCGCCACAAGGTGAGGTACTGACCACTATACTACACACGCCTGGAGAAGCAGGGTATCGATCCCTGTACCTCTCGCATGCTAAGCGAGCGCTCTACCATTTGAGCTACATCCCCGGTACATTGCACTCAACTTCGTTTAGATATAGATAAGTGCGTTCACGTCGCACCATCCCGCTTTGACTATGACACACACGATGTGATCGAAGGTCGCTTTACTAAAGCCTTTGCAAGCAAAAACAGACAATTCGACACATAACATCGTCCAGAAATGCGCGTGCCCGGATTCGAACCAGGGATATCACCGCCACAAGGTGAGGTACTGACCACTATACTACACACGCCTGGAGAAGCAGGGTATCGATCCCTGTACCTCTCGCATGCTAAGCGAGCGCTCTACCATTTGAGCTACATCCCCGGTACATTGCACTCAACTTCGTTTAGATATAGATAAGTGCGTTCACGTCGCACCATCCCGCTTTGACTATGACACACACGATGTGATCGAAGGTCGCTTTACTAAAGCCTTTGCAAGCAAAAACAGACAATACGACACATAACATCGTCCAGAAATGCGCGTGCCCGGATTCGAACCAGGGATATCACCGCCACAAGGTGAGGTACTGACCACTATACTACACACGCCTGGAGAAGCAGGGTATCGATCCCTGTACCTCTCGCATGCTAAGCGAGCGCTCTACCATTTGAGCTACATCCCCGGTACATTGCACTCAACTTCGTTTAGATATAGATAAGTGCGTTCACGTCGCACCATCCCGCTTTGACTATGACACACACGATGTGATCGAAGGTCGCTTTACTAAGCCTTTCAAGCAAAAACAGACAATACGACACATAACATCGTCCAGAAATGCGCGTGCCCGGATTCGAACCAGGGATATCACCGCCACAAGGTGAGGTACTGACCACTATACTACACACGCCTGGAGAAGCAGGGTATCGATCCTGTACCTCTCGCATGCTAAGCGAGCGCTCTACCATTTGAGCTACATCCCCGTACATTGCACTCAACTTCGTTTAGATATAGATAAGTGCGTTCACGTCGCACCATCCCGCTTTGACTATGACACACACGATGTGATCGAAGGTCGCTTTACTAAAGCCTTTGCAAGCAAAAACAGACAATTCGACACATAACATCGTCCAGAAATGCGCGTGCCCGGATTCGAACCAGGGATATCACCGCCACAAGGTGAGGTACTGACCACTATACTACACACGCCTGGAGAAGCAGGGTATCGATCCCTGTACCTCTCGCATGCTAAGCGAGCGCTCTACCATTTGAGCTACATCCCCGGTACATTGCACTCAACTTCGTTAGATATAGATAAGTGCGTTCACGTCGCACCATCCCGCTTTGACTATGACACACACGATGTGATCGAAGGTCGCTTTACTAAAGCCTTTGCAAGCAAAAACAGACAATACGACACATAACATCGTCCAGAAATGCGCGTGCCCGGATTCGAACCAGGGATATCACCGCCACAAGGTGAGGTACTGACCACTATACTACACACGCCTGGAGAAGCAGGGTATCGATCCCTGTACCTCTCGCATGCTAAGCGAGCGCTCTACCATTTGAGCTACATCCCCGGTACATTGCACTCAACTTCGTTTAGATATAGATAAGTGCGTTCACGTCGCACCATCCCGCTTTGACTATGACACACACGATGTGATCGAAGGTCGCTTTACTAAAGCCTTTGCAAGCAAAAACAGACAATACGACACATAACATCGTCCAGAAATGCGCGTGCCCGGATTCGAACCAGGGATATCACCGCCACAAGGTGAGGTACTGACCACTATACTACACACGCCTGGAGAAGCAGGGTATCGATCCCTGTACCTCTCGCATGCTAAGCGAGCGCTCTACCATTTGAGCTACATCCCCGGTACATTGCACTCAACTTCGTTTAGATATAGATAAGTGCGTTCACGTCGCACCATCCCGCTTTGACTATGACACACACGATGTGATCGAAGGTCGCTTTACTAAAGCCTTTGCAAGCAAAAACAGACAATTCGACACATAACATCGTCCAGAAATGCGCGTGCCCGGATTCGAACCAGGGATATCACCGCCACAAGGTGAGGTACTGACCACTATACTACACACGCCTGGAGAAGCAGGGTATCGATCCCTGTACCTCTCGCATGCTAAGCGAGCGCTCTACCATTTGAGCTACATCCCCGGTACATTGCACTCAACTTCGTTTAGATATAGATAAGTGCGTTCACGTCGCACCATCCCGCTTTGACTATGACACACACGATGTGATCGAAGGTCGCTTTACTAAAGCCTTTGCAAGCAAAAACAGACAATACGACACATAACATCGTCCAGAAATGCGCGTGCCCGGATTCGAACCAGGGATATCACCGCCACAAGGTGAGGTACTGACCACTATACTACACACGCCTGGAGAAGCAGGGTATCGATCCCTGTACCTCTCGCATGCTAAGCGAGCGCTCTACCATTTGAGCTACATCCCCGGTACATTGCACTCAACTTCGTTTAGATATAGATAAGTGCGTTCACGTCGCACCATCCCGCTTTGACTATGACACACACGATGATGATCGAAGGTCGCTTTACTAAAGCCTTTGCAAGCAAAAACAGACAATACGACACATAACATCGTCCAGAAATGCGCGTGCCCGGATTCGAACCAGGGATATCACCGCCACAAGGTGAGGTACTGACCACTATACTACACACGCCTGGAGAAGCAGGGTATCGATCCCTGTACCTCTCGCATGCTAAGCGAGCGCTCTACCATTTGAGCTACATCCCCGGTACATTGCACTCAACTTCGTTTAGATATAGATAAGTGCGTTCACGTCGCACCATCCCGCTTTGACTATGACACACACGATGTGATCGAAGGTCGCTTTACTAAAGCCTTTCAAGCAAAAACAGACAATACGACACATAACATCGTCCAGAAATGCGCGTGCCCGGATTCGAACCAGGGATATCACCGCCACAAGGTGAGGTACTGACCACTATACTACACACGCCTGGAGAAGCAGGGTATCGATCCCTGTACCTCTCGCATGCTAAGCGAGCGCTCTACCATTTGAGCTACATCCCCGGTACATTGCACTCAACTTCGTTTAGATATAGATAAGTGCGTTCACGTCGCACCATCCCGCTTTGACTATGACACACACGATGTGATCGAAGGTCGCTTTACTAAAGCCTTTGCAAGCAAAAACAGACAATACGACACATAACATCGTCCAGAAATGCGCGTGCCCGGATTCGAACCAGGGATATCACCGCCACAAGGTGAGGTACTGACCACTATACTACACACGCCTGGAGAAGCAGGGTATCGATCCCTGTACCTCTCGCATGCTAAGCGAGCGCTCTACCATTTGAGCTACATCCCCGGTACATTGCACTCAACTTCGTTTAGATATAGATAAGTGCGTTCACGTCGCACCATCCCGCTTTGACTATGACACACACGATGTGATCGAAGGTCGCTTTACTAAAGCCTTTGCAAGCAAAAACAGACAATACGACACATAACATCGTCCAGAAATGCGCGTGCCCGGATTCGAACCAGGGATATCACCGCCACAAGGTGAGGTACTGACCACTATACTACACACGCCTGGAGAAGCAGGGTATCGATCCCTGTACCTCTCGCATGCTAAGCGAGCGCTCTACCATTTGAGCTACATCCCCGGTACATTGCACCAACTTCGTTTAGATATAGATAAGCGTTCACGTCGCACCATCCCGCTTTGACTATGACACACACGATGTGATCGAAGGTCGCTTTACTAAAGCCTTTGCAAGCAAAAACAGACAATACGACACATAACATCGTCCAGAAATGCGCGTGCCCGGATTCGAACCAGGGATATCACCGCCACAAGGTGAGGTACTGACCACTATACTACACACGCCTGGAGAAGCAGGGTATCGATCCCTGTACCTCTCGCATGCTAAGCGAGCGCTCTACCATTTGAGCTACATCCCCGGTACATTGCACTCAACTTCGTTTAGATATAGATAAGTGCGTTCACGTCGCACCATCCCGCTTTGACTATGACACACACGATGTGATCGAAGGTCGCTTTACTAAAGCCTTTGCAAGCAAAAACAGACAATACGACACATAACATCGTCCAGAAATGCGCGTGCCCGGATTCGAACCAGGGATATCACCGCCACAAGGTGAGGTACTGACCACTATACTCACACGCCTGGAGAAGCAGGGTATCGATCCCTGTACCTCTCGCATGCTAAGCGAGCGCTCTACCATTTGAGCTACATCCCGGTACATTGCACTCAACTTCGTTAGATATAGATAAGTGCGTTCACGTCGCACCATCCCGCTTTGACTATGACACACACGATGTGATCGAAGGTCGCTTTACTAAAGCCTTTCAAGCAAAAACAGACAATACGACACATAACATCGTCCAGAAATGCGCGTGCCCGGATTCGAACCAGGGATATCACCGCCACAAGGTGAGGTACTGACCACTATACTACACACGCCTGGAGAAGCAGGGTATCGATCCCTGTACCTCTCGCATGCTAAGCGAGCGCTCTACCATTTGAGCTACATCCCCGGTACATTGCACTCAACTTCGTTTAGATATAGATAAGTGCGTTCACGTCGCACCATCCCGCTTTGACTATGACACACACGATGTGATCGAAGGTCGCTTTACTAAAGCCTTTCAAGCAAAAACAGACAATACGACACATAACATCGTCCAGAAATGCGCGTGCCCGGATTCGAACCAGGGATATCACCGCCACAAGGTGAGGTACTGACCACTATACTACACACGCCTGGAGAAGCAGGGTATCGATCCCTGTACCTCTCGCATGCTAAGCGAGCGCTCTACCATTTGAGCTACATCCCCGGTACATTGCACTCAACTTCGTTTAGATATAGATAAGTGCGTTCACGTCGCACCATCCCGCTTTGACTATGACACACACGATGTGATCGAAGGTCGCTTTACTAAAGCCTTTGCAAGCAAAAACAGACAATTCGACACATAACATCGTCCAGAAATGCGCGTGCCCGGATTCGAACCAGGGATATCACCGCCACAAGGTGAGGTACTGACCACTATACTACACACGCCTGGAGAAGCAGGGTATCGATCCCTGTACCTCTCGCATGCTAAGCGAGCGCTCTACCATTTGAGCTACATCCCCGGTACATTGCACTCAACTTCGTTAGATATAGATAAGTGCGTTCACGTCGCACCATCCCGCTTTGACTATGACACACACGATGTGATCGAAGGTCGCTTTACTAAAGCCTTTCCAAGCAAAAACAGACAATACGACACATAACATCGTCCAGAAATGCGCGTGCCCGGATTCGAACCAGGGATATCACCGCCACAAGGTGAGGTACTGACCACTATACTACACACGCCTGGAGAAGCAGGGTATCGATCCCTGTACCTCTCGCATGCTAAGCGAGCGCTCTACCATTTGAGCTACATCCCCGGTACATTGCATCCCAACTTCGTTTAGATATAGATAAGTGCGTTCACGTCGCACCATCCCGCTTTGACTATGACACACATGTGATCGAAGTCGCTTTACTAAAGCCTTTGCAAGCAAAAACAGACAATACGACACATAACATCGTCCAGAAATGCGCGTGCCCGGATTCGAACCAGGGATATCACCGCCACAAGGTGAGGTACTGACCACTATACTACACACGCCTGGAGAAGCAGGGTATCGATCCCTGTACCTCTCGCATGCTAAGCGAGCGCTCTACCATTTGAGCTACATCCCCGGTACATTGCACCCAACTTCGTTTAGATATAGATAAGTGCGTTCACGTCGCACCATCCCGCTTTGACTATGACACACACGATGTGATCGAAGGTCGCTTTACTTAAAGCCTTCAAGCAAAAACAGACAATACGACACATAACATCGTCCAGAAATGCGCGTGCCCGGATTCGAACCAGGGATATCACCGCCACAAGGTGAGGTACTGACTATACTACACACGCCTGGAGAAGCAGGGTATCGATCCCTGTACCTCTCGCATGCTAAGCGAGCGCTCTACATTTGAGCTACATCCCCGGTACATTGCACTCAACTTCGTTTAGATATAGATAAGTGCGTTCACGTCGCACCATCCGCTTTGACTATGACACACACGATGTGATCGAAGGTCGCTTTACTAAAGCCTTTGCAAGCAAAAACAGACAATACGACACATAACATCGTCCAGAAATGCGCGTGCCCGGATTCGAACCAGGGATATCACCGCCACAAGGTGAGGTACTGACCACTATACTACACACGCCTGGAGAAGCAGGGTATCGATCCCTGTACCTCTCGCATGCTAAGCGAGCGCTCTACCATTTGAGCTACATCCCCGGTACATTGCACTCAACTTCGTTAGATATAGATAAGTGCGTTCACGTCGCACCATCCCGCTTTGACTATGACACACACGATGTGATCGAAGGTCGCTTTACTAAAGCCTTTCAAGCAAAAACAGACAATACGACACATAACATCGTCCAGAAATGCGCGTGCCCGGATTCGAACCAGGGATATCACCGCCACAAGGTGAGGTACTGACCACTATACTACACACGCCTGGAGAAGCAGGGTATCGATCCCTGTACCTCTCGCATGCTAAGCGAGCGCTCTACCATTTGAGCTACATCCCCGGTACATTGCACTCAACTTCGTTTAGATATAGATAAGTGCGTTCACGTCGCACCATCCCGCTTTGACTATGACACACACGATGTGATCGAAGGTCGCTTTACTAAAGCCTTCGCAAGCAAAAAAACAGACAATACGACACATAACATCGTCCAGAAATGCGCGTGCCCGGATTCGAACCAGGGATATCACCGCCACAAGGTGAGGTACTGACCACTATACTACACACGCCTGGAGAAGCAGGGTATCGATCCCTGTACCTCTCGCATGCTAAGCGAGCGCTCTACCATTTGAGCTACATCCCCGGTACATTGCACTCAACTTCGTTTAGATATAGATAAGTGTGTTCACGTCGCACCATCCCGCTTTGACTATGACACACACGATGTGATCGAAGGTCGCTTTACTAAAGCCTTCGCAAGCAAAAAAACAGAAATTCGACACATAACATCGTCCAGAAATGCGCGTGCCCGGATTCGAACCAGGGATATCACCGCCACAAG